>JARQZJ010000098.1:1850000-2260000 GCA_030704895.1 Henosepilachna vigintioctopunctata
GCCAATTCTTCTCAATATTGTTTTAGAAAAGATCATAAGGGAATGGGAACTTCACGTGAAGGACATACAAGTGGGCATCAAAAAATAAAATAGAATAAATGTCAAATGTCTCGCCTTTGCAGACGATATTGCTATCATCACAGACAACAGAACTGAAGCCATTCGCGCCGTGGAAAAACTACATGAAATTGCGCAGAAAACCGGATTACAAATTTCTTATGATAAAACCAAATACATGGAGA
Source organism: Henosepilachna vigintioctopunctata (assembly GCA_030704895.1). Classification (NCBI taxonomy): domain Eukaryota; kingdom Metazoa; phylum Arthropoda; class Insecta; order Coleoptera; family Coccinellidae; genus Henosepilachna; species Henosepilachna vigintioctopunctata. Next base: position 1,850,243 of record JARQZJ010000098.1, read on the forward strand.
GAAAACCAAAAAATAAATCTTCTCTTATGACAAAACATGGTGAAATTCTGCAAGTAGGCCACTTTAAATACCTCGGGGAAGTTATACAGTCCTCAGGTTTAAACCGAATCGCTAATGAACAGAGAATAACCAAGCTCCAAAGGGCCTACAAACTAACATGGGCTCACTATAACAAAAAGTACATTTCGAGAGGCGCCAAATTGAGGCATTATAACACAACGATTCTTCCAGAAGCAATCTACGCAGCTGAAACAATGGTTATTAGCGGCCATTCAAGAATTAGAGAAATAGAAAATCAAGAACAAAAAATTCTCAGAAAGAATTACGGGCCAATCAATAGAAACGGTATTTGGATGAAAAGACCTCAAAATGAACTGTATCAAAAGACAAATACGATAACGGAAGAAATCAGAAAACGACGAGCAAAGCTCTATGCACATGTCTACAGAATGAAACAGTCCAGAATACCGAAGAAACTACTCAATATAATTATGAATAGTAAATGCGGAACAGAGTGGCTAAAAGAGGTCCAAGAGGACCTACAACAGATCAATATAAAAAATCTCGAAGATCGCACTGAATGCCGCTATAAAATCGCACATAAAGTTCAAGCAAAAAGTAAATCGTCAACCTGGAGTAAAGTGGACAGATGAACGGAAGAAATTGCATTCAGAGAGGATGAAGCGTTTTTGGGAGGCAAAAAAGATGAAGCAAAATTCCTAATGATTGCGAATTCAAGTTCAGTCGCTCTTCTCATGGGGAACAATCGAAATAATAATATATATATATATATATATATATATATATATATATATATATATATATATATATATATATATATATATATATATATATATATATATATATATATATATATTGATATATTTATACGACTATATATATATATATATATATATGTTTAGTTGAATGTTTGACTGGATTGCAGTTTATTGGGGAGTCTAGGACAGGAAAATCAGTTACCTCTTTAGTATTTTCCAAGCTTTCGAAAATGTTTATTTTCTTCTTCAGGGCTAAAATAGTACAAAAATTAACAGTTTATATAGCAAGGCACTATAAAAAGTTTTTTCTTACAATTACTGTGAAGTTAGTCCGATAGTACATTAGTTTTTGAATTTTGAAAATAAGTACAAGTGTTCCCAAATGCATTGGGTTGGAATGGAAAATCAATGAGTGAAGATACAAAAAAACTAATTTGATTCTTCTAAAAAATAAGTTTGACATTTTGATATCTATAGTAACTCATAAATTCAATTATTCATTAGTTTTGACGAAGTTGTAATATAACAACGAAACGTTAACAAAAATAAACTTTTGCATATCAAAAGAAGCCTGTTATTGCTAAAAACATTAATATATATATATATATATATATATATATATATATATATATATATATATATATATATATATATATATATATATATATATATATAATATATATATTCATATATATTGAATATATTTAATATTGTCAAGTATAAATACATTTCTCTTATCAATATGAAGTTAGTTGCATATCACACTTAAGATGGCGGATATGCAAATAAATGAAATTGAAAATCTTGAAATCAAATTTACAGAAGCAACACAATCATTTCGATGATTATCTTTTATGTATTTGTTAACCTTTATTGATACAATTCCGCAAATGTTAGCTCAATGTTATTTAATTCATTTCAAATTAAGGAATTTTGTCGAATTTCCATTCATATAACACTCAGTACCAGCAGTTTCAATTGAACAAGTTTCCGAATCGTCTACGGGATTTTTATACAATTGTCATGTCAAAGTAAATAACGCGTGTGCGATTTACGACTCGTAACACATTTTCCCACATCCTGTGTTAAAATCCATTTTTTTGGAGGACTACTACTTTTGTAGTTCGTGATATAAATAAACAAAATGCGTTTAGATGGTTTATGTGGCTAAGTCGGATAAACACTTGACTTTGTTGCGATAGGTTTCATGTTCGAGCTATGGTGACGTGGGTGTATGAGTTTGTCTATGATTTGAGTAGTTTGTGATGACAATTGTTGGGTAATTTACATTGATGTTCAAGATTTTTGGCTCTTTCAGTTCAATGAATTTAAAAAAATTATACTCGAACTGAACTCAAAAAACTAACTATTCATTTTACCATCACATTTTTGACATACACGTCCCCAATAAAATCTTGTATTTTTATCTGTACAATAATCTTTTTATTAATTTTATCAAATAGAAATGCTTTTATTAAACTATCGAAAAGTTCATTGGATAATTGAATGAATTCGATTGAATAACTAATATGTTTAAGATTTCTCGTTGAATTTCTTCAAAGGAAGAAATACCCCAAGTACACTAACAAATACTTCGTAGTTATCAAATCACTTTCCCATTTAGCAATCAGTAGCTATATATTTAGGTACTCTCACCACTGTACCGAACAGTTTTCAACCACTAATCGTCCCTGTGTACTCATGAAGCACAAAGTTAAGTACAAATTTCTAAGCTACTAAGCGAATATTGTTTACATTCAAAAAATATGCTAATTTATGATTGAAAATACTGTTCATCTTCATAATGATTAATCATTTAATCATTGTAAATCAGGTAATTGATTTTCAAAAGTATATACAAATTGATATATATATATATATATATATATATATATATATATATATATATATATATATATATATATATATATATATATATAAATATATGTATATGTATATATAAATCTACTTACATATATAAAAATGAATTCCTGTTCGTTAGTCTCGCTAAAACTCGAGAACGGCTAGACCGATTTTGATAATTTTGGTCTTGAATTATTTGTGAAAGTCCAGAGAAGGCTTAAAAGGTGAATAAATATGAAAATGCACGGAATTAAATAAGAGGAACAATTTTGTTTTTCCTTCGATATGTCCCCCATCGTTCAGAAGTCAAAATGAAAGAATAGTTTAAAATGAATAACCATGATGATAGCGAGAGACATAGTGAAAATAACGATTTCATTCACCATATATACTGTTCTATGTACTTTTACATCAAACATTTGAGGTTCGTCCTTTTGATTGATTAGTCAGTTATTTCAATATTTCGTATAATTTCAATATTTTGACTGTTGTCATTGTTTGGAATGCAAATGCAAAAAAGTGTTTATTGTGCTATTTCACACACACAGCTGTTTAGTTTGAATGCAAAACAACTAATATTTCTATTTGTCAGGTGGTTGTCTAATATTTCAATTGAAAGTTATAAAGTTATCTGTCATTCTTTCAGCATTATACCATTATTACAATGTTATTACTATCAGATTGTGAGAACTTCTATTGCTATCATTGTATTAAAATGCCAAGGAAAAGACGAATTGTCATAGTGCGACGAGCTTCCCCACATGCACACAGCACTGACGACCAGTGAGAAATAGATAATGAAACAATTCGTATTAGTATGTCATAATTGCGTTCTACAGTGAATAAAAACGAAGTAGCCAGGCTTAGAATGGAACGAGTTCGGACACATCAAACACAACAACAGCGAGCAATGAACTCGAAGGGTTCCGGAGAAGCAGTGCTCCTGTGAACCTGAAAGGTGTAGCATTCCGCTACGATCCGGAAGTAGATTGAAGGTCGATAAATCTGTGACAATTAAGGAAAAGATAATTTTTTGAATATTGTAAAGCTTTAAAATACAACGGCGAATCTACTGGATTTTTTTTATTGGTGGAAAAGTAAAACTGCCACAATTGGTCTCACCATCAGATTAATTACTTTAGAAATGAGTCTAAACACTTCTTGGTCAACATCCAAGAATATATCATTGCGAATGAGGAGATATCAGAAATAAGTAAGTACCTACTACGAAATCACAAACCTTCAGTTCATCTATAGAATTGACAGAATGGATTTTCGAAACATTAAACGTGTTAATATATCAAATTATTGATAATTTGACTAATTAAATTTGCTGAAAGTGTTACATTTAATTAGTCTATGGGTGTCCCTTTCGACTCGACAAAGAATAAATGATAAAAACATAGAAATTGTAGCACAAATAGTAAAGCACGTCTTTCAGGATTTTGTAAAATATTACTGAAAATATATACGCGTACAAAGTTCACCGATTTAGTTAGTTGAAATATTATATATATATATATATATATACGCGTATATATATATATATATATATATATATATCTATATTTCTTGAAATTGATTTATTTATTGTCTGTTCAAGATATTTTATTCTGATAGTTTTCAGCAATAACAGGTCGGAAAACTTTTTTTTGATATGAAAAATTTTATTTCTGTTGACGTTTCGTTGTTATATTACAACTTTGTCAAAACTAATGAATAATTTATATCAATAATAAAAATTTTTGATTAGTTTTGACAAAGTTGTAATATAACAACGAAACGTCAACAAAAATAAACTTTTTCATATCAAAAAGCCTGTTATTGCTAAAAACTTTCAAAATAATTATATATATATATATATATATATATATATATATATATATATATATATATATATATATATATATATATATATATATATATCTTGTTGCCCAGAGACAGGGTGAGACCAAGAAAGTACCCTCACGATCGACGGGATAAGGAGCTTGTGGATAGATCATTTAAGTTCAGATATTTGAAGTTTTATTTGCTAATTAATTTGGCCCTAGTTTGTTCAGTGGTGTTAACGACGAATTCTCCCCTTAGATTTCAATGAGATGTAAAAAAATGAAATGATTTGTAGATTTTGTTGAGAATCAATATGAGTTGATATTCATTCGAATACAATTAAGGTCTCATCAGAATTTTGGATTGCAAAGAAGTTTTTTTGATCACCAACTATGGTTGTTTGATTAGACATAGATACTGCATGAGAAATTCTATGGAAATTTCCATAGTTCACGATATTTATCACTTAGAATAAAATGTAAATTCTCGACAATTTTATGAATGAATTTTTATTAATCAAGAGAATAAGACCCTCGTCCTCTGTGTGCTCACGCAATACTTGAACGATGGCTAGACTAAAAATATTGATAGAAATATTGTTGGAAAATACTTAAGTAGTTGCTCAGAATGAACTTGATATTACTGAAAGAGTGAATTGTTCATTAAGAGTTGTCTTGTTATTTCACGAACTTATTTTACGTACAACGACGTAGTTTAACACGTGGCCAGAGAATGATTTTTTTCTCGAAAAATCATTGTTTCATTCGTATCGAATATAGTTGAAAAACATTAATCAACCCTTTGAATATTCAATATCTTTGAATATTCATTCCGACTATGTATGTGGATAATTGAACCAAAACGTTTTGATATTTGTGAAAACATATTACTGAAACTTCATTCTTTTTTTTTTTTGTTTCATGAATAGAAATGAAGTCGACTGAAAATCAAATTACGTTTCTTAGAATTTCACTATGGCTTGTACGTGCATTTATTTCGGGATTTCCACTTGTTTGCCACATGCACTTATGTTTCATTGTTCAACGAGGCCTCTGGTGCCGTAAGGGACTATAAGTGAAAGCCTCTCCAAAGATTGTACGATAGCACATGAGCTGGTCAGTTTACCATTGTAACTTCCATATTGAACATTCAAATCTTATGAGGTGTTTTGACTAACACAAAATGGATCTGAGTCTGTGGTATAGAATTCATTCATTGAAGAAATTCCTTGCAAAATAAAGAAGAAAACACTTCACAATATTCACTAAAAATGTGTTACTACATTTTGAAATAAAATGCAGGTCGAGAATCGAAACATATGGTAATTCGAGAATGAAGCTATCATCGTCACTTTTGAGTTCACTTCTTGACTAGTGGACGGCCATCTCCATATAATATCGCATCCAGAGCGTATCACTACAGTATAAAGCAAAGTCGCTTTTTCTGTCCCTTTGTCCCTTTGTACGCTTTAATCTTTGAAACTACGCAACGGATTTTGATGCGGTTTTTTTAATAGATAGAGTGATTCAAGAGGAAGGTTTATATGTATAACAACATCCACTAAATAGTGGAGAAGTACTGTTATTTTTGAGGTTTCTAATGTGATGTCGTAAATAATTACATTTTTTCCGCTTACATTGCAAACGCAGGCTGAACCCTACGAGTTTTATCAAAATAATGTACTAAGTATTGTACACATTGAAAAGGTCTACAGAAAAGTCCGTGATGGTATATGTCTATCTCTTATGGATAACCCACAATAACTTTTTTTGTCATTTACTTTTTGCGACAAATAATGGCTAATTTTCGAAGCGATTTTAACCCATACAGCATTAATCCTTAACCAATTAAATACCTTGAGTACATTGTTCATTTAATATAGATATATATGGCCCTTACACCGTATGATTTAAGTGAATATTTTCGAAGATATTACAGATTTAAAAATTGCGGGGCGTAGCGTTTGCGGCGGTACCGGCCGGCCGCCCGGTGCGGCAAAAGCGTGCGTGCCTATAAATAGCGCGTCTGAGGCCGCGGTTTTCCCTATAGCACTTCGAATTTAGCGGCGAACGGACGCGTTTATTATATCGGAGCTCTCCAGCGAGGAATAGCAATACTTCACTACATAGTATAAAACAAAGTTGCTTTCTCTGTCCCTATATCCCCATGTATGCTTAAATCTTTAAAACTATGCAAAGGATTTTGATGTGGTGTTCTTTAGTAGATACAGTGATTGAAGAGGAAGGTTTATATGTATAAGAGCATCCATGAAATAGTGGAGAAATAATGTTATTTTTGAGGTTTCTAATGTGATGTCGTAAATAATTAAATTTTTTCGCTAACATTGCAAACGAAGGCTGAACCCTACGAGATTTATCAAAATAATGTACTAAGTATTATACACATTGAAAAGATCTACAGAGAACTCCGCTATGGTATATGCCTATCTCTTATGGATATACCACAATAAATTTTTTTTCTCATTTACTTTTTACAAATAATGGCTAATTTTCGAAGCGATTTAACATTACGAATTTAACCAATACAACATTAATCCTTATCCAATTAAATACCTTAAATACATTGTAGATTTTATATAGATTTATATGGCCCTTAACAGCATATGATTTAAATGAATATTTTCGAAAATATTACAGATTTACAGAGAAAGCGACTTATATATATTATATATCTTATATATAAGTCTTATATAATAAGTATATATATATATATATATATATATATATATATATATATATATATATATATATATATATATATAATTATAATAATTTATATGGCAAAACAACGTTGGCCGGGTCAGCTAGTTGAGTATATGGCATATATTTGATTGTAGTTTGAGTGTAAACTAGCTAAATTAGAAGAGATCTGTGATCGCATCCTGATTGAAACATATTAATCTTTTGTTCTGATTCTATTCATGTGTGTGTGCACATAATGATACATAATTCATATATATAATTATATATAAACAATTTGTGTATTCCTGAAAATTCCGCTAGCAAATAGTAAATCGCATCAGACAGAATATTTTCAGACAAATATTGAGAAGTCTGTCTGTTGTAGGTGATTCTTATTGCACCAGAAAGAACAACGAAACACCTGAGATATAATATATTTATACTGCTGAGGAAGGGAAAAGATCTCCGAAACGTCCATTTATACTTACATATATGTTTTTTATTTTTTCAAACACTCCTTATTGCCAATTAATATTCAGTTTATATGGAAGATAAAACAGGTAACTACATGATCTAATTAAATAAATATATGTTTTACAATAACATGTTTTTTATTTTTTCAAATACTCCTAATTGCCAATTAATATTTAGTTTATATGAAAGATAAAACAGGTAACTACATGATTCAATTGAATACATTATTATTATTACTATTGTTCCCCATCAGATGAGCGACTGAACTTGAATTCGCAATCATTAGGAATTTTGCTTCATCTTTTTTGCCTCCCAAAAACGCTTCATCCTCTCTGAATGCTCTTCCTTCCGTTCATTTGTCCACTTTACTCCAGGTTGACAATTTAATTCGACTCAAACTTCACATGTGCGATTTTATAGCGACACTCAGTGCGATCTTAGAGATTCTTTATATTGATCTGTTCTAGATCCTTTTTGACCTCTGTTCCGGATTTACTATTCATAATTATATCGAGTAGTTTCTTCGGTATTCTGGTCTTTTTCATTCTGTAGACATGTGCATAGAACTTTGCTCGACGTTTTCTGATTTCTTCCGTTATCGTATTTGTCTTTTGATACGTTTTTTCTGAGGTCTTTTCATCCAAATGCCGTTTCTATTGATTGGCCCCTAAATCTTTCTGAGAATTTTTCGTTCTTGTTTTTCTATTTCTCTTATTCTTGAATGGACGCCAATAACCATTGTTTCAGCTGCGTAGATTATTTCTGGAAGAATCGTTGTGTTATAATGCCTCAATTTGGCGCCTCTCGAGATGCACGTTTTGTTATAGTGCGCCTATGTTAAATTGTAGGCCCTTTGGAGCTTGGTACTTCTCTCTTCATTAGCGATTCGGTTTAAACCTGAGGACTGTATAACTTCCTCGAGGTATTTAAAATGGCCGACTTGCAGAATTTCAGCAGGTTTTTTTATTAGAAAAATTTTATTTTTTGGTTTTCTTTCCATGAATTTGGTTCTGTCATAAGAAATTTGTAACCAGGATTTCTGCGCTATTCATGTAGTTTTTTTACGGCGAGAATGGCTTCAGTTCTGTTGACATTTGACATTCATTTTATTTTCTTTTTTGATGCCCACTTGTATGCCCTTCACGTGAAGTTCCCATTCCCTAATGATCTTTTCTAACACAATATTGGAAAGGAGTGGTGAAAGTCTGTCCCCCTGTCGCACACCGTTTTTGATTTCAAAGGAATCTGATACTTCGCCCATAAATTTTACCTTGGAACTTGTACCTGTAATTGTTTATTCTATCATTTTTGGGTCTTTCGATCGATTCCAAATCCTTTCATGATTTCAAAAACGGTTTCCGGTCTATCCAATCATATACTTTCTTGAAGTCAATGAACGTGATCACTGTATTTCTACATTTCCTCATCTGTAATATCATCTTTAAAGTCCAGATATGTTCAGCACATGATCGGCCTTTTCTGAATCCAGCTTGGTATTCACCAATTATCCGCTTGGTTTCTACTCTGTTTTGGAGTGCTTAGAAAGTATTTTCTACGCAACCGGGAGAAGGAAATTCCCCTGTAATTATTGATATCCATTTTGTCACCCTTTTTGTGCAATGGATGTATCAGCGTGCATTTCCAATCCTCTGGTATCTGTTCCGTTCTCCAGATTTCTGATATTAAATGATGAAGTTTTTGCGTCAAAGTAGTATCGTTCATTTTCCAGAGTTTCACATTAATTCCATCTTCTCCTGCTGCTTTGTTGTTTTTGAGTTGCTTGATAATTGCCGTAATATCTTCCATATCAGGGGCTTGTGAGTCTGGATGCGTAAACTTCGAAAAGTCGAACTTGAGTTTTTCTTGAGGTGAATTGCAATTGAAAGGACGCTGAAGTATTCGGCTAACATTTTGCAGTTATTTTTTGTTTTAGTTTCCAACGTGCCATCGGATTTTTTGAAGCAAAGACTGAGCGCTTGGTATCCTCGCAAGTTTTCTCTGAAGGTTTTTAAAAATCTCCATTATTTTTGATTGGTGAAATCCTTCTGTATTTAATGACACCTATTATTACCTACCATATCTCTGTTTTTCTCTTCTAATTACTTTGGAGGCCTGTTTTTGAGTTATAAGGAAGTTCTCCCAGTTTTCCTCATTTTTATGGCCGCTTTTTCCATGCATTTATTCTCTTGTCGACTGCTTGGTCGCAAATTACGTTCCACCAGCGGTGTTTCCTGGTGCGAGGAGGTTGCCCTAGTGTAATGGCTTTCTGAATATTCTTTGTAAGGATTGCCCAATTCGTCGATTCCCCCTGATTGATTTTTGCAATGATTCTTTCCTTGTGAAGTTTCAGATATTCGGGATCCGACTTAACTTTTATGTGTGAAAATTTTTTATTTCTATTGGGTTGAAATTTTGTTTTCATTTGGAGAAGATAATGATCCGAATCAGAGACACCTTCGCGAGTTCTGGCATTTAAAATTTCCTTTATGTTGTTCTTGGAAATTGCGACATGATCAATTTGATATTGAACCTGCTTGAGACTGGGAGATGTATAAATAGTTAGCTTATGTGCAGGTTTTTGAAATTGAGTACTCATGATTTTGAGTTCGAAGTTCCTACATAACGCGATTAACCTTTCACCGTTCTTGTTGGTACGTTTGTGTTTAGTATGGGGACCCGTAGTACACGTGTATCTCTAAATTTCCTTTCCTTGCCTAGCTGTGCGTTAAAATCTCCTAGCAAGATTTTCACGTGGTGTTTTAGTATTTTATTTGTTGTTTCTTCCAATGTGCCCCCAAAATCTTGTACGCTTTCCGGAACGGTTTTGTTGTGGTGATTAATCGGAGCGTGCACGTTGATTAGAGTGTAAGCTTTATTAGCTTATTTAATAGAAAGCAACGAGACTCTATCGTTGGGCGATGTGAAATTAATAACCGAGTCGAGTATGGAATTGTGTATCGCGAATCCGGTACCTAAAAGCGGTAATTTGCCCATTACTTTCACGGCAACCTTTGACCGTTCTTGTTGGTACGTTTGTGTTTGGTATGGGGACCCGTAGTATCTCTAAATTTCCTTTCCTTACCTAGCTGTGCGTTAAAATCTCCTAGCAAGATTTTCAAGTGGTGTTTTAGTATTTTATTTGTTGTTTCTTCAAGCGGTAATTTGTCCATTACTTTCACGGCAGGTTTCCCCTTGTAGATTCTGAAACTGTCGGTGTCGAAATGATTCTCGTCCATAAATCGTGTTTCTTGGAGAGCGGTGATTTTCAGATTGAACTTTCCCATGGTGTTGGTGAGCTGCTTCAGTTTACCTGTTTTAGCGAGTGTATTAACGTCTATTGTACCGATGTGATATTTTTGTTTAATTTTGAGATTATGGAAGGTTTTTGAGAAGCTCCGATTCTTCTCCGCATGGTGTCCCTGATCCCACAAAATCCGATGATCAGGTGAAGCCAGTGTTTCGACTGGTGCCTGGGGTAGTGATACTTTGATCTTGTTTTCCATCATGCGTTCAAGCTGAATAGAGCTTAGTGATAGTCTCAGTTGAGACCACAGGGTGTACGACTCGATTTTTGAGTTCGAGAAGATTGAAATACAGCCGCCTCAACTAGAGAAACAGACGCTGACCATTGGTCGTCAGATACTGAACAGACGTCAATGGCTTTGTTTAGTTAGTTTTTGGTCCGCCCTGTGTATCAGTGTCTCCTATATCTAGGAGACTTTCCCCTATCCGCCACCCGGGGAAGCGCCCGATGGGGGTACTAACAACCCCACACGAGATATATATATATATATATATATATATATATATATATATATATTATTTCGAAAGTTTTTAGCAATAACAGGCTTCTTTTGATATGAAAAAATTTATTTTTGTTGACGTTTCGTTGTTATATTACAACTTTGTCAAAACTAATTAATTTTCGTTGTAATATAACAACGAAACGTCAACAAAAATAAACTTTTTCATTTCAAAAAAAGCCTGTTATTGCTAAAAACTATCGAAATAAAATATTTTAAACAGGCAATAAGTCAATTTCACGAAATATATATATATATATATATATATATATATATATATATATATATATATATATATATATATATATATATATATATATATATATATATATATATATCTTGAGATAGATTTATTGCTAAAAACTTTCTAAATATATATATATATATATATATATATATATATATATATATATATATATATTTATATCCAAAATAGAATTTACATATAGATACTCCATGGGAAATTCTATAGAAATTTGCCTACTTCAAGATATTCATCATTGGGAATAAATTGTAAATTCTCGACAATTTTTATGAATGAACTTCTAAGGGGTCATTCATATATCAGGCATTTGTTCCACAACTATCGAACGTCCGCCAGCATTTCTCAGAAAAACTATGCCAAACGATAATACTCCTCAATGTTCACGTATACAACGGTATACGAGTATGCATTCCTTTCAATGTATTTTTTTGTATTGATTTATGAGCAGCAGTTCACTTCCAGAATTAAATGAAATAGTTTTAGGAATCATGTATATGACATCAAGTAAAAGTAGAGCGAAGATTCGCGATCTCTGTGTGCGCACGCAAAACTTGAACGGCGACTCGTCCGAAAATAGAAATATTGTTGAAAGATAATTACTTGCTCGAAAATTAACTTGATACTACTGAAAACTTAATGATTGTTCGTTCAGCAAGAGTTATCTTGACCTGATTTTTCGTTTCACGAATAAAAATTGTATCATTCAAAACGAATATAGCTGAAAAACATCAATCATCCATTCTGCTTATTAGGCAACTGCTACTCGAAAATTTTGACGTTTATATTAACATCTTCGAATATTCATTTCGACCATGTGGACAATTGAACCAAAAAGTTCTGATATTTATGAGAACATAAATACTGAAACTTCATTGTTTTTTTTTGTTACATTATATCAACTCATGTTAAGGATATGAAGAGAAATGAAGTCGACTCGAAACTGAAATCACGTTTCTTAGAATTTCACTCTGACTTGCTAACGTACATTTATTTGGTGATTTCCATGGTTATTTTATATATGATTTACCTTTACGGCATCAGAGACCTCGTTGAGCAATGAAACATGAGCACGTTGAAGAATTAAAAATTCCAAAATGAATGTGCGTTACAAGTCGCAGTAAAATTATGGGAATTAAAATTTAGTTTCAAGTTCACTTTATTTCTATCCATATCATTAACCTGTGTTAGTTAAATATAACAAAAATTTATATACGTATATATGACGACCCTATACGCTCTCGGCTAAATGGTACTGGTGGCCCCGGTAATCAAGGGCTGTTCGGAATCGGCGTTACTGTTGGTCGAACGGGCCTATATAGGTCTTTGACCTCTGCTCTTAGAACAATGATAATAAGTAATAATAATACTCAAGTCTAATGAAGAAACGACAGTTGGCGATCAAAAAAATTTTATTGGAATCCAAAATCCTGATGGGAGGTTGATTGTTTTCTAATGAATATCAAGTCATAGTGATTCTCCAAAAAATTTGCAAATTATTTCATTTATATGTTCGAATGTTTAAAATATTCACCACGAAGAATCATTCAAATCTAAGAAAAGAATTTCTAAAAATAATTGAATTAACTACTGCCAATTCAATTAGCAGCTAACTTTTTTTATATTTTTCTAATTGCTGCAATTTTATGTTATAGTTTCCTGAAGATGACCATGGAAGTTGATGGCCATGAAAATCAACGGTGTGCTTTTTGTCATAAAATAGCATATTTTTTGAACATTATAAAGTTACTTCACTACTATTTGCTGATAATATTCGAAATTTTCAAAGTGTCCCATATATAGCGCAAATACAACATTTTTTTATTTTGATATTGCACATGTAAAATTGTCAATTCCAGGACATTGTCAATTTTGAATAATTTTGTGCGACATGAAATGAACACAAAAATGTAGATATGAAAATCTGGTTCAATAACAATCATCTACAATAAACAGAGGTCTCAAAATTTGTTCAAAAATATTCCGTCCGATGCGGGAGAGCTTCGGGAATATTCCTGGAAACGCAACCTTGACTGCTTTACTATTTGTTGGCAGACATTTTTCGGATACACAAATGATTTATATATGGATTCATGAAAATGATGAATTTTCAGTGCGAACCTGAATAGAATCAGAAGAAGAGATTAATATGTCTCAATCAGGATGTGATCACAGATCTATTCTAATTTAGCTAGCCTACACTCAAACTACTATACCATATCTGGATGTGATATTATATGGAGATGGCGTCTGTCTACTAGTGAAGAACTGAACACAAAAGTACCGATCATAGTTTCATTCTCGAATTTCCATATATTTCGATTCTCAAACTTTATTTTCCTTCATAATGTAGTTACACATTTCTAGTGAAAATTATGAAGTGTATTCTTCTTGATTTTGCAAGGAATTTCTTCAACGAATGAATTCCATATCACATGCTAAGATCCATTTTGTGATAGTCAAAATACCGCATAAGATTTGAATCGATAAGGTGGAAGCTTACAGTGTAAGTTGACAGACAGCATATTCTGCAGAATTTTTGGGGAGGCTTCACTTATAGCCCCTTAAGGCACCAGAGGTCTTGTTTGGAGAATGAAACATAAGTGCATAACAAAAACTTGCGGAAATCCACAAATAAATATACCTTACAAGTCCCAGTATTTAAGACGTAGTTTGAGTTTCAAGTCCATTTCATTTCTATTCATATCCTTAACCCCTCTATTGATTTAATGTAACAAAATAAACCAATGAAGTTTCGCTGATATGTTCTCAATATCAAAACTTTTTGGTTCAATTGAACATGTGGACAATTGTCCACATGGACGGAATGAATAATCAAAGATGTTGTATACATAAACGTCAAAATTTTCGAGTAGTATTCGCCTAATATGTAGAAGGGATGATTAATGTTTTTCAACTATATTTGTTTTGAATGAAACAATTTTTTTTCGTGCACAAAATGGTTTTGAATCATTAAGAAGGAAGCTTACAGTGTTGATCAGCAATATTGACTATCCAAACAATTTTTGTAGAGAATTCGATTATAATAGACCCTTATGGCACCAGAGGCCTCGTTGAACAAAAACATGCCGAAATCCCCGAATAAATATACGTTACAAGTCTAAGTAAAATTCTAAGAAACGTAATTTGAGTTTCGAGTCCACTTCATTTCTATTCACATCCTTAACCTCTGTTGATTTAATTAAACAAAAAAACCGATGAAGTTTCACTAATATGTGTTGTTAAATATCTATAACTTTTTGGTTCAATTGACCACATGGTCGGAATGAATATTCAAAGTTGTCTAATACGTAGAAGGAATGATTAATGTTTTTCAACAATATTCTTTAAATTAAAAAATTTTTTTTTCGTCAAACAAATGATGCGCTGGCTGAGTGTTGGATCACATTGATGTTCGAAAAATCAGGTCAAGATAACTCTTGACGAACAATCATTATTTCAGTAGTAGTTCATTTTCGAGCAAATAATATCTTTCAACAATATTTCTATTTTCAGGCAAGTCGCCCTTCAAGTATTGCGTGCGCACACAGTGGTCGTGAGTAAAGCTTTACTTATGTTTGATGTCATATGGACATGATTCCTAAAACTATTTCATTACTTCTAAGTAACCTGCTGCTCATAAATCAATACAAGAAACAAAATACATTAAGAGAAAAATGCATACTGGTATACCGGTGTTTACCTGAACATTAAGTTCCACTAATGTTCAGGTAATTAGTGAATCGTTTGGCTTAGTTTTTATGAGAAACATAAAACAATTGTTAAACTGATTTACACGTATATTAAAAAGGAAACTGCATGACGTACGTTTCGATGAGATTCACCTTTTTCAAATGCTACGTGCTGACTAATGACATCTCTCGAATACATACAATATATAAACTCAAATTATGAATACAGAGAAAACAGGTAGATAACAATGTATGTAAATTCTATTTTGGATGAATATATATATATATATATATATATATATATATATATATATATATATATATATATATATATATATATATATATGAAATGAATTATTTTTATAGTGAAAATTTAGAATTGAAATTACATTTCAAAAGTTTTGAACTCGACTGGGATTCGAACCCAGGTCTTCAGGTTTACGCCCAACTGCTTTTGACCGCTAAGCTACCGAGGTCTATACTTCGAGTTCAAAACTTTTTAAATGTAACTTCAATTCTTAATTTTCCCTATAAAAATAATTCATTTGTTCATATACGCACTTGGTAGCTTAACACGAATAAAATTTCTGTACTATATTTATCATTGTTCCTTAAGGAAAATAAATACATCTGGGAGGATGGGTTCACTCACTTTCGCCTACAGTTTGAAAGACGACAATCCGAGCGTCGAATAACTAGCTTGACGGATACAAGAGTGTTAGATATGAATTGAAGTTCCATCTTCAACCAAAAAACAACCAACAGCGATAGATAAATAATCGAGCAGATATGACAGGAGCACAGGACAAATTGCCTCCGAAAAAAGCACAGAGGCTAGAGAGTAAATCACCGTAACAACAAAAGTCATACTGAGCACGTACCACATAAAGTCTATTGAAATTGTGGGATTGAAATTGTCTAAATTTCCTCCTTTCTTGCCTATAACCCATAATATTTTTATTTAAATTACAAGGCAATACTCTTTTTATCATTGTTTTATATATATATATATATATATATATATATATATATATATATATATATATATATATATATATATATATATATATATATATATATATATATATATATATATATATATATATATATATATATATATATATATATATATATATTTCTTGAAATTGATTTATTGCCTGTTTAAGATATGTTATTTTGAATGTTTTTAGCAATAACAGGCATTTTTTGATATGAAAAACTTTATTTTTGTTGACGTTTCGTTGTTATATTAAAACTTTGTCAAAACTAATGAATAAGTATTATTTATTTTTCATCAATTTATTAATAATTATTAATAAATTATTCATTAGTTTTGACAAAGTTGTAATATAACAACGAAACGTTAACAAAAATAAACTTTTTCATATCAAAAAAGCCTGTTATTGCAAAAAACTGTCAATAATATATATATATATATATATATATATATATATATATATATATATATATATATATATATATATATATATATATATATATATATATATATATATATATATATATATATATATATATATATATATATATATATATATATATATATATATATATATATATATATATATATATATATATATATATATATATATCTATAGACCGTAGACTGGGGTTACTTTGGTATTTTTGTACTTTTTCTACCCCTCTGCACTGATGACTATTATAAACCGTTTTCAATTGTGATATTTGCATAGATTTAAGATTATTCTTTTTAAATTAGCCATTATTTTCACTTCCTGATCAATATTTTTAAAATAATCCCCATTTCTTTTGGGGGTAACTTTAGGACAAGGTGTTTTCTCAGGTTATAATACTCAGAAGACGGGCTTGTCCTAATGTTAGACTCTAACAATTCTTTATTATAATTAATGCTTAAAATTTAACACAATTTTTGGCTAATAAATAGTAAAAAAATATATATAACCTATATTTTTTTTACGAAGGTGAACAAAAATTAAACATAACTTAGACTTAAAGTTCAAGGTAGCTTCTCAGCTCTTTTACAGAATAAATATCTCTTCGACCCATCTTTATGGGTTTGTCAATGACTTGTATAACATCTTCTGCTAAATAGTTGAGGAAGTCTGCCTTATCTGGCCATTTCTAATTATTGCCTCTTTTCACCATGGCGCTCATAATAGCCCACCTTTTTCTGTTTTAATATCTCTCCAGGATATAGAACACCTTCATAATTTACTAGAACAAATGTGCCTTCAGGTAAATGTTTTAAATCTTTTTGTGCATCATTTGGTTCTGTCACTGTAGGATGCTGTGGGATCAAATCGTCATCCATATCTTCAGGTGTCCAGGTGAAGCTGTCATCTGACTCCGCAAAAGGAACCGATGCCGAACTCATGTCATCACTTATAGTGTCCTCATCCACATTTTTCTTATTTGCTGCTAGTCTTGCAATAGGAATAGAGGACACAGGGTTTTTGTTTTCAATGATAGGCACTGTGATGTATGATATTGTACTGAAGAACAGGTGTGTAATAAACGCAGATGGCCAGTATGATTAATATAGTGTTAGAGTAAGGTTGATGTTTTATTAAGGAATATAGATACATTACAGTTGGCGACGAGGATCTTTCAACAAGATATTTCATATTTAAATAACTTGTTAAATCCACGCAGAGAGTGTGTGTTAGAATGGCTGCAACAGAAATAATTGGACATCTACGTGAATTCGATCCAGTGAATAGTGATTGGACGATTTATAAAAGGCGAATGGAGAATTATTTTTATGCGAACGAAATAATTACAGACACACGAAAACGAGCAATACTGCTTAATGCTTTAAGTGAAAATGCTTATAAATTAGTGCATAATCTGTGTTTACCTGATGAACCAGAAAGCAGAAGTTATGAAACTCTTATAAGTTTAATGAATAATCATTTTAAACCATGTATCGCCATTTTTTCTGCTCGCTACCGTTTTTATACAGCCAGAAAAACTGTAAATGAATCGTCACGGGAGTGGGCCGCCAGACTGCGCGATATAGCATCGATGTGTGATTTTTCATGCCAAGAGTTAGAATTAGTTCTTCGAGACATATACATTATAGGATATGACCAAGGTCAAGTTCAAGATCGACTAATGGAAGAAAAAAATCGCAAACATTCCAAGAGATAATAGAAGTGGCAACTGCAAAATCAGCTGTTTCTCAAGGACACGGTTACAATCAATCTCAAGTGAAACAGGAAACGGACATGTATTATGTACGGAACAAACCAGCATTTTCATCTTCAATCAGAGGGAATCAATCATCCGACGTTTCGCAACGAGTTGCAGTTTGTCCAGTTTGTGGCAGAAGGAATCATCAACCAGATAAGTGTTCATTTAGAGAATGTTATTGTCACACTTGCGGTTTGAAAGGTCATTTGTCTTCAGTTTGTAAAGCGAGAAAAGACCATAAAAGATTGAATAATGGAATAAATCAAAACAAAAACATGCAAAATTATTTGCAAACTGAAAAATTTTCTGAAAACTATTCCATATTCAATATGGAATCCAATACTGAAGCAATTAAAGTTAATATACAAATCAATAATATACCTTTCATTTTCATATTAGATACAGGAGCAAGTAATTCAGTAATTTCGGAATACTTTTATAAAATAAATTTAGCTAATATTGAAATTGTAAAAACGAATAAGATATTCAAGTTATATAATGGCGATAGTATACTTCCTTTAGGATATATTGATTGTTTAATGTCTTTCAACAACTCATGTAAAAAATTCAGAATTTTTGTAATAAGGCAAGCATACGGACCCCCGTTGTTGGGTGCCTGTCAATGATGACTTCTTCAGCAGTGATACTTTCTCCAGCTGGAACATTAACCTTCTTCCGTCTAGCTGTGGTTGGGCGACGCTGTGTTAATTCTTCCTTCTTTTTCGTGATTTGCTGAATAAAGCACTCTCCAACAGTTGCCGCTGACAAATCGGACTCACGTCCCATCACATATGAAGGCAGCCTCTCAAGCACTTGGTACCTATCAATAGGATAAATGCCAGACTTCCGAAAGTCTGCTTTCATGTTCCTGAGCGGTGCTCATACTCTACCAAAGTTTTTTTAATAAGACCGGAAATGTATCCTTAGGAATGGAGCAACACCTGCTGCCTTGAGCACCACCTGCTAGGATCTTCCGCCACTGCACCTTCATCGGGCGGAAAAATGCTACATCCAGTGGTTGTAACAAATGTGTGGCATTTGGAGGCAATGCCACAAATTTTATATTATTTTCCTCGCATAATCGTAACACTTGAAGGTCAATTTGTGAACTTAGGTTGTCGCATATAATTACTTTTGTGCCCTCCTGTCGTTTTAAGTTCGAAAGAAGCAGATAAACGAACCAGTCTTCAAAACATTCACTATCAAACCATCCTGATTTAGTTCTTTTGTAGCTTGCTCCAAGTGGCCCATTTTCTGTCCAGTTAGTCTACATTTTTTCAGCTTTGTAATTTATATAATACGGGGCTATGGTTCCTGTTTGGTTTCCACACACCATAAGCAATGTGCATGCCGTCGATGAGTTCCGAATTTGTGCAGGATACTTGGTACCACGCTTAGTAATAATTTTACCTAATCCTGGATCATCAACTAAATTTGTTTCATCATAATTTCAAATATTTTGTGCTAAAATGCCTGTCAACTCTTTCTCTAAGTTATTGAAGAAAGAATTTATAACTTCTTCATCTGTCGCAGCTCTAGCATAAGTAATATTTTTGGCTGTTCTTCAGAGGCAATCAGCACCAGGAAAGTTGTTATTAAACTGGGACTCCTTCTTTCCATTCCTATCCAAATACGATTTCACATCACATCTTAAATCGAACATTGTCATTGGGAAGCCAAATGTTGACAAAGCAACATCATGTGCTACAAATAACTTTTCTTCGTCATCTCTAAATACAGCCTATCTACCTACATTATGAGTGTGCCTGCCCTTAACCTTTAATAGCAAAGTATTTTTAGGAATGCCAAATTTTAATGAATCAGTCCGGTAGGAAAATGTTCTGTCCTTTATAGTGGCAACAGCAGCTCTGAGATTTCCCTCAGTATAATTTTTATAAGCCCTGCTTCCAAGAGCACGTTTATAAGTCCATCCCATTGAAATATGTAGCTACAAAAACCAAAAAAATAAAGCTATTAGTTAAACAATAAGATTAGGGGTAACTTTGGGACAGTCCCATAGTTACCCCTTATATGTCACATTCATCATAAAATATTTTATATAACCAAATATTTAACTTGAAATATTATAAAACTCTGAGTAATAATAGATAATAGATGTGTATTTCGAAATATTTACCTTTTTATCCAATGAAAGAAATAGTTTTCTATGTAGAAGAGAAAGTATACAGAGCACCACTTGTTGATTCCAAGTAACAACTTATCTATAATAGCTGCCTACAAAGCGGGAAAACAAACAGACCTTCTAGGACTTGACATTATGTGGCAGCACCAGTAGAAACTTCAGAATCAATTTCTGTAGTACAGATAACATACTCATGGCAGTGGTATGGACTTTAAACCCATTGAAAACAATGACTGTCACAAAGTTTCCCCAGTCTACGGTATATATATATATATATATATATATATATATATATATATATATATATATATATATATATATATATATATATATATATATATATAATAAGTTATTCATATATATTGAACATATTTAATATTGTCAAGTATAAATACATTTCATTTATCAATATGAAGTTAGTTGCATATCACTTAAGATGGCGGATATACAAATAAATGAAATTGAAAATATTGAAATCAAATTTACAGAAACAACACAATCATTTCGATGATTATCCTTTTTGTATTTTGTAACCTTAATTGATACAATTCGCAAATGTTAGCTTAATATTATTTAATTCAATTCGAATTAAGGAATGTTGTTGAATTTCCATTCATATAACACTCAGTACCAGCAGTTTCAAATGAACAAGTTTCCGGATCGTCTACGGTATTTCTATAAAATTTACAACTTAACGTAAATAACGCGTGTGCGATTTACGATTTTTTTTTACATCGAATTTCTCGGAAGTAGGTTTCTGTAACATATTTTTTTGAAGGACTGCTTTGTAGTAGTAGTTCATAATAAAAATAAAGAAAATGCGTTTAGATGGTTCATGTGGCTAAGTCGGAAGAACATTCGACTTTGTTGCGGTAGGTTTCATGTTCGAGCTATGGTGACGTGGGTGTATGAGTTTGTCTATGATTTGATTTGAGTAGTTTATGATGACAATTGTTGGTAATTTACATTGATGTTACAAGATTGCCCTTTGATTCAATAAGTTTAAAGAAAAACATACTCGAACTGAACTCAAACAACTAACTATTCATATTACCATCACATTTTTGACATACCTACACGTCCCCAATGAAATATTTGTATTTGTATCTGTGCAATAATCTTTTTATTAATTTTATCAAATATGAATGCTTTTATTAAACTATCGCAAAGTTCATTGGATAATTGAATGAGTTCGTTTGAATAACTAATATGTTTAAGATTTCTCGTTGAATTTCTTCAAAGGAAGAAATACCTCAAGTACAGTAACAAATACTATCAAATAGAAAATATCTATCGTTATCAAATCACTTTCACATTTTGACAATCAGTAGCTATGTATACACTCAATCGCAACATTTTAGGCTACGCGTTTGTTCCTTCCGGATTGAGAAATTTGGAAACCGCTCTGCCCGTGAGGTGACTATTTATCCTTCAAAGGATGCTCTAAGTCGAGACGTTGAAAAATATGTAAATAATATTATAAATAATATTATTGGATGCGGAAGAATATCAAAATGAAAATGAAGATTATCGGCATATCCCGCAAGATTAGTAGAAGCCGCTGACACGTGTTTCGAGCTTATTGGCTCTCCTCAGAACGGCGTAGCCAAGTTCTAATTGTAGGAACCTGGAGGTGAAAAACACAAGAAGAAAAACTAAGAAAAACAGACAACCTCTGAAGGAAGTCGCAACTTAACAAAAGAATAATCTGCTATATGAATGTTACTGCTATGGTCAGCCTTTAGAGATAGACATTATTCAAGGAATCTTCTTGATTTTCTTCATTGAATTTTCCAATTCAAAAACTAAATTCACTAGGAAAGCGAAGCGAATCGAAGAGTGCCTTAACCACAAAGGGTACATTTTTCTGTTACACTTTACAAGAAACTATAAATCATCCAGATTCAACATAGATTTTAAATTGACTCAACATATTCCTCCATTAACTCAACGTAGAAATTTTAATAAATTTCTAAATTTGTTATTTACAATCAATATAAACAACAAGTTTTAAAAATACACAAACTCTAATCGGATTAACGCCTTCTATTAATGCTATGCAGGAAAAAGTTGCGACATCTATCACAAGTATACAACACATTTCATATACACAAGTTTACATACACAAACGTCCATGCATTACCCAGAATTCGAACCCAGATCTAACTTGTGAGGGGGACGTCCGCTTCTCCATTAGGCTAAGCAGATGAAATCTTGATGAAGATACAAGATTCAATACTCGTAAAATCCACGTGTGGAATATTTTACATACAAATTAACATTCGAACTCGATAATCGCTCTAGGTGGTTATAATCTCCATGTTTATCAGTCTAATTGGTAATATTAGTTCAATTGGTGCGACATTTTAACATAACAAGCGCAACAGAAGTTTGGTAGCAGAGTTAAACTGTAGACTACAGTCTGTTGACTTATAAGTAATGATACTTATCACAAAAAAACTTCGTACATAACCTTGAAAATGGTGAATGGAAAGGAATATGTGATAAAAATTTTCATTATATGGATCTATATGTTTATAAACGGTAGTAGCTATGGTTCATTTAAATACAATCGTTCAAATAACGTCCCACGGATCATGTACAAAAATTAGATGAAGTGAAATTATTTGGTTAACTTAAAACGCAAACTGCTCTCATGATAATTCGAAGCTAATGAAATGTTTCAACCATCACGAAACGGATTTCAATCTGTGGTGTGAAATTCATTACTCCATGAAAAATAATGACAATTCAAACCTGAATAGTGGAACTTGATCAAAAAGAAGAATGAAACGTTAAAAAAAAAAACTAAACAGTTTTTCAATGTAAATCTTCGAGTAATTTCGATATTAATTTATTCAGATTCCAATGATAGTGAAGTATGAAATAATATTTACGAATTGATAAATTAAATAATATATTCCATCACAAATTTTCAGCTTTTTGCGATGTCTCAGAAGAACTTCCAGTAAATATTATAATTCCATCAAAATTTTGCTATATGAATTCTACAGTTATTGTAGATTATTATTTTGATAATTCGAAAACAGCTTGTAAATTTCTACATTCAACATCTTTTATCGAAAAGCGTATTCATAAAAACTAATTAAACTAGTTATGTCATTTATTAATGCATAAAAAAATAGTGTCACCTGTCAAAAGTACTTTTAAGTACAATATTTCACTTGATGTAATTTTGTAAGAGTGACCTGATATTTTTCATTTCGCGTAAAACAAATATTTAATTTTGTTTTAAGACATAACTTAACGGATTACAATTGAACAACACTTCTAAGTGTTTAATGACGACTTCATTCTTTGTATTGCACTCATTTTCGTTATAACTTATTGTTAGTTTCAGAATGAGTTTTTAAAAAATATATTTGCAGATTCTAGCTGAGATGTTGGTGAACGATCTTGCTGACGAAGCATTACCGAGCCTTCAGTCCGAGATCCACCTGAAGAAAAGTATGTAAATAATTTTTTTGTATTCTCCTAATGAGGAGTTGCGAATTTTATGATAGTTGATGCATCAATATAACTTGTTCAGCGCGTATCTCGATTTCAATTTGTTCTTTAGTTTACTTATAAATGTTTCATTTTATACTCATTTTATTTGTTATATTCTCTTGTATTTATACTTTTCTTAAATTGACTCATCCTATACATTTGTCAATAGACTTAATTAAAGGATTAATAAATAATATTATCGCTGATTTCAAGCCTTATGGCTTTCACACTCCCTCACAGGGGATCTTCCACTTATCCTAGATATTTATATCAGAGAGATTAAGCTCTGTGACGGCCGTTTTCAATTTATCAGGTCCGTGGCAGTGGTCCCTATGGCGGCGATTTTCACGGCGGCGACCTTCTCATTGATTTCTGTTATGTCCTAGAAACTTCCTGACAGTCCTTGCTGTAGCAAGGGACATAAGAGGACATAAGATCTCACGTTGTTTTAAACCTAATATTCTCCATTACTCTGAAAAAGGTATGAAATACCTTTTTGAGTAAAAACTCCCTGGAAGCCATGGAAATCAATAAACTTCAAAAATCTAATAAATACAATCTTCTCAATGACCAGTTAGACCTAAGCCACTCCCCGCTGTTAAATCTCTGATAATTTGGAAACCCCCACCTCTATGACCGAATTTAAGGTGTATTCTGTGGTCCGAACAGATCTGCCAATATTAAAAGGTTGTCTTTGTAATATGTATTCATTCTTGATAATGCCTTAAAAGGCGAAGCTAGTCGAATAAAGAAGTTAGTTCTGCAATTGTTGGACAACGTTTAGTCATTAGTACGGACTACACATTCTGAGAACGAGACTTATATAGAACAAGAGCCACAAATCTAATCAGGAATATTCGTGCAAAATTCGGAAATATTTCGCCAATAATACGTAAGAAATATTTGAAGGTTAAGGATCAATTTCATAAGGGCCAGAAAGTCGCTTACGGTAACGGTCTTCGGGTCAAATTTGACCCGAAGTAGTACGTTACTTATTTTGCATAAATTATTTACTTATAGTTATTTAGTCAGTATGGGTTATTAAAAATAAAAAATAATTAGTTTATAAAAGGGAAATTCATTATAAGTTTTATGAATTTAATTATCTGAAATCTTATATGTCTTTACATTGAGTACACAAAAAACTAGTTTCAGAATGCCCTTCACAAACATATTTCTTACAGATAAGGCAAATCTTCTGATTCTACTGTAATTGACAGGCCAGGCTGAGCTAATTCAGCTATTTTCATTTCAACCTGTTGTGAGAAAGGTGCTAGTGGTAAATGTTTCGTTTTTGTATATACCGTGTAGTAAGCTGCAAACCTAAATTTTCTAAAAATAAGCGATGTTTAGCAAAATAACCTTCATTCCAATTCTGATTAGTGGAGGTGCATAAAATGTATGCATTATATGCAGATATTTGTACCATGTTACTGAATAGGACTTGAGGTCATCGGTTTTTCTTTTTTTGCAAGTATGCATGAAACAGTCTTATCCTGTGTATCCCTACCACCTTCTTTTAAAACGATTTACCGGGTTACCTGTATTTACTAGTAGTTTTGCCCAAGGTGATATGAAGTAAAAAATTATCTGTGTTTTTCTTGATATTTTTTTGAATATTTTCAATGACATCACTGCCCCAAAAATAGGTCTACCTTTCCCGCAATTTTATGAACTTTTAGTACTCTCATTGTTTGACCGATGAACACCAGCTTACAAAAGCAATCCAATAAAAGTGAACATATCTGTACTGTCCATGTCAATCCAATCATTATTGAACACACGTTTACCCAATGTTGGTATATTTCAAAATAGTACACATCAGAGGAGAAGGCGAAAGCAATTGGAAACTAGAGACTTCTTCCGCTGTAATCCTTGAACAAAAATAACGTGTCAAACCTGGAATCATATTGATTATATTTTCTCTCGAAGTACTTCCGTGAGTATTGTCAAAAGGTTCTTTACTGCATTTTATTTGGCCATTTTTTATGTTAGTTCTAGAGTAGGAGCTATTTCAGTATCACTTTCATTACCGTTATACAATGATTCTTCCTGCTCCACTATATCTTCTTGTTCTGAACCAGATTCCTCCTCGTCTAACACGAAAAAATGTTCTATATCACCGTGTCTCACTTCTGAGATATTTCTGAGGCACTTCTGTAACTATGAAGTTATAGTTTTGTGAAGTTTGTGAAGCCGGACGGTATTTCATTGTCGTCTGCAACGTTGTGTTGACTCTTCCCAATATGTTTTGGGTGTATAAAACGTGTACGAAACAGTGTTTCGTGTTTTATATATTAATTTTTCATATATCTCTTCAAGTACTATCATCTTTAACTTGAACTACGCCGTTCTGACGATAGGCAATAACCTTGAAACATATGTAAACGGCTGTTATATAGAAAAATGTGTAGGTTTTCAACGTAAGTTTCTTTTACTTAATTTTTGTGAAGTTTAGTTATAGTTTTATTATTGTGAAGTTTTAGTTATAGTTTTTAGTTATAGTTAGATTGTGAAGGAGTATAGGTCAAACTTCTCAACCATTAAAAGAAGAATAACTCTTCATAAAAGCGATGTTAGACTTCGACCTGACAGATGTGCCTTAGCACAACATTCCGCACAACAGGGACATCGTTCTGACTTCGATAATGTTGGAATAATGGATTAATGGATTCTGTTAGTTACCAGAAAAGTTTTTTTTTGGAAATGGTCCACATTAATAATAACACCAACAACATTAATAAGAAGACGGACGTTTCCAGGCTTAGCTGCATTTATACATATTTGACTACCTGTAAGAACAATTTTGTCCCGCTTGCCAGGTGTAAGAAACAATTTATTATTAATTATTCATGAAAAACTACCTACAAAATAAGTTTCAAGGTGAATAACATTTGACACACCCCCCGCTTTTTATTTTCACTCCCCCGCATGGGTTGTCCCACCCTCCGGGTGTAAGAAATGACTTTTCTTCATCAGAAAGATGTATATAGGGTTTCCCGGTGAATAAGATGTGACACAAATTTTTGTCGCCGGCTCCCGGCCTATTATAGTTATTTACTTTCGAATAATTTCAAGTAACCTTCGCAGACATCCCACAATTTTAATAGATTTTAATTGTTACGTGCGTAGTATGGCATTTGTTGCTATGGTGATTTTACCCTCTCGCCTCTTTGTCGTTTTTCGGTGTCAATGTTTCTCTGTGCTCCTGTCATTTGTACTCTATTATTTACCTATCGTCGTTTTAGTTAGTACAGAAGAATATTTTTATATTTACATTTTAATATCAACTTTCAGTTTCCTTTGTAATATCAAATTCATTTTTAAGTCACACATTCCTGTTTGATGGTTTTTGGCCATATCTTTCATACCTAGTTAGCCGTAAGTTGTCAAACATAATTTTTATCATGACAATTGTATAAACATCCTTTTCAGAGCCTTGATGAAGACTGTAAACTCAGTCGAAATATAGACCAGGCAAACAAATTGGTTAAAATCTTTTCATAGTGGCCTCTTATTTTGCTTATAAACCATAACAATGGTATTTATATATATATATATATATATATATATATATATATATATATATATATATATATATATATATATATATATATATATATATATATATATATATATATATATATATATATATATATATATATATATATATATATATATATATATATATATATATATATATATATATATATGATATATATATATATATATATATATATATATATATATATATATATATATATCAATTTGATTGGTTCTTCTGATTCTGTTATTCTATTTACCAAAAAATCAAAATCCACTCCCGATAGACTAAATGAATTCATTCTTTAGAGAAGGGATACTAAACTAGATTTGTGAATCGGTAATCTATCTTTCACATCTGTAACAGGAGAGATAATTCTGAAATAGTTTTTGCCCACATTAAAAAAACCAATAGCTTAAGTTTCTCAAATTGACTTTTGTCATCTATATTTCATAGAAATGACGAAATAATTGTTTATGGAATTTTTGTTTCACGTATCGGATACGTAATACACAAGCATTTTGCCCATTATCTACCTGATAATGTATTTATCCTTTATGAAGGTAATATTTGTCCTCATATAAATAATTTATGTAATATGGCAATATTTGATTTCTAAATAATTACTTCTTTGACTCAGTCTACATCGTGTTTTTCATGAAAGAACGTAATCGTCAATATGATTCTTGAAAGTCATAAAAGGAATCGTTGAAACCAGAGAAAATTAAAAATTGAATTATACTATAGTCATTTATTCAAAATAATACTTGTATTCGATAATACCTCCAAATTTATGTCAATCCAGCGTCACTACACATACTTCTGAATATAGTTGGGCGTTTTAAAAGATTTGGGGGAGTATCGAACTCCGCGATAATTCCTTTGTCCAGAACTATAATTCTATCAGAGTCCATTATTGTATTCAAACGATGTGCGATTGTTAGAACTGTACAATCTTTGAATTCATTTCGAATGGTCGTCTGAATCAAGTCGTCTGTTTCGAGATCTACAGCAGCAGTTGCTTCATCCAAGATCAACACTTTAGTTTTCCTCAATAAAGCTCTGGCTAAACAGATCAACTGCTTTTGGCCCACAGAAAGATTTTCACCTCCTTCGGTTACTACGTGGGATAGGCCAGCTGGCAGAGCTGAAATAAAAACATTATTTCATTAATAAATTCTCAACGAGGCTTCAACTGTGCTCCAAATATCACAGCAACATTTCAAGAAAAACATTTATTTTCAAAAAATTTTCAATTCAGCCAACCTCATGATATCAGAATTCCGCAATTGTTGGAAGACTTTGAGTCATTAGTACGGACTACACATTCTGAAGAACAAGACTTATATAGAACAAGAGCCACAAATATAATCAGGAATTTCATGCAGAATCCGGGAAACATTTCACCAATAATTATTTGAGTTTGAATGTGTCAAAGTGTAATGTTGTTTCTTTAACAAGAAAAATGGATCGAATTGATTGTGTTTATAGCGCCGGTGGTCAGGTTCTCTCTCGTTCAGATAAGGCGAGAGATCTTGGTGTAGTCTTCGACCCGAAGCTTTCCTTTGTCCCACACATGACCCAACTTATTTCATCTGCTGCGAAAATGTATGGATTCGTTATACGTAATGGCAAATATTTCAATAATTCGTCAACATTCATGGGACTATTCAATACCCTAATCCGTAGCAAGTTGGAGTATGGCAGCACGATCTGGCATCCCATTTACACTTGCCATCAACGTCATCTTGAGGCTATTCAGAGAAGGTTCTTGAAATTCTTAGTTTGGAGGGAGGAGATAAAGTTTATCCACAGAGAGGAGTCAATCATTACCAATTATTGAGTCGATTTAGTTTTATCTCATTGCAGAGCAGGAGAGAAACTTTATCACTCAAATTCTTGTACAAATTACTGCACAGTACTATTGATTGTCCTCCTCTCTTGTCCACTTTGAAATTTCGTGTTCCTAGGCAAAATTCTCGTAATACAGAATTATTTCACCTAGAGACTCCGAGGACCAACTCCCTTATGTAATCCCCATTTGGTTCTTGGAGTCTACACTGAATAGAATTGCCAGTAATTGTGACATTCACTTTGACTCCATAGAATTTATTATCAGGAGTTATGTGAACAACGAAAACTGATTAAAATTAATTGATTTAGATTGAATTAATTGTAATATTTCATTGAATGCTATAATGTAGTTATGAATTACTATTTTTTTTTAGATTAGATTGATTTCTTTGTTAAATCTTTTGTTTAATTCTTTAGTTAAATATTTTTTCCAATTATTTAGTTATTACTTAGTTATGTATTCAATATTGTTATTATTTTTTGTAATTGGGTGTTACACCTGTTGAGAATAAAGAACTTATTATATTATTATTATTATTATTATTATTATTAATATTATTATTATTATTATTATTATTATTATTATTATTATTATTATTATTATTATTATTATTATTATTATTATTATTATTATTATTATTATTATTATTATTATTATATGTAAGAAATATTTAAAAACGAAACTTTCCAATAAAGAACATTCAGATTTATATATACTCAAATCAGACAAAGGAGGTGGCAAAACAAATTACATATTTCAGACACAAACCAATAAAAGAGAATAAAGAATGATCCCACTTCCATCTCACAGCAAAAAGCCAATAAACTTGTAACTAGTTTGAAAATAAAAGAAATAACTGGTGAAATTACAGAAACTCTGTTAATTTACAATTCCGTAGCTCCTATATTTTACGGCCTACCAAAAATACATAAACCTGAACTTGCCCTACGTCCAATAATTTTCTCAATTGATACTCCTAATAATAAATTATCGAAATTCCTAGCAGATATTTTCACAGCCGCATATGACAGAGAAATATGTCAAATAAAACCAACATTACATCAACAAATTTTCAACGAGGCTTCAACTTTGCTTCAAATATCAAAGGAACATTTAAAAAAAAACATTCTATTTCTACTTTCGGAGAAGATGTCAGTGCAAAATTTTCTGATTATAAATTACATCATCTCAAATGACCAGTTAGTTTTCCATTTCTATCGCTTGTTACTTTTAATATGAGTAATATAAAAATCTGATAATCCTTTTTTACTTTCACTCTTCAAAATCAATTCATATCAAAACGTTATCCAATTGGTGATAATTATTTCATCTTTTTACACGTATTATATTATATTAGGATAAAACTGAATGTATGAAATGTTTCATACTGAAGAGAGGCAAGGGAGTTTCATTATCATGTATTATAAAATTTAAATAAAACAATTGATACTTTGAGAATTAATTTTACCTTTGACAAAAGCTTTCATATGCGCTTGTTTTAAAGCTTTCCATATTTGTTCGTCAGAGTTCATATCGAAAGGATCCAGATTCATTCGAATTGATCCAGAAAATAGAATGGCATCTTGGGGAATGATTGTTAATCTTGAACGCAGAGCATGCAATCCTATTTCAGAAATATTAACGCCGTCGACTTCTATGCTTCCTTGAGCTGCTTCTATAATCCTGAAACGACATTGTTACAGTACCTGATCAAAAATTCCCTGAAAACGTCAATTGAAAAAGTGAAAATACATATTTTGTGCTCGTCATCCAAATTAACTTTCATATATTTCTTCCCATCCGATAAAAGTAATTGTTTTATTCAGTTTTTTCGAGAAATCTCTCATTTTACGCATTTAAAACCTCTCGCAACGCATTTAAAACCGTCATTTTACCATTCATTCTACAAAATTTTTTGCAAGATTTTTTTTGCAAATCAACATTCAAGTCAGTCTTTCAAATCAAAAGACTGTTAAAAAATAGTACCATCCTTCTTGATTATCTTAGAATTATATTTTCTAATCTAAATTTTCACATTAAGACGTTTCGTAATTTAAGTGAGTACCAGCTTTGTCTTACTAATACACAGGTAGAATATACACCGTTTAATTAAACTTTGATACTATCGTCACAAAAGACTACTTGATCTTAAAAAGTTAAATATCCATTGAGGTTTGATGAGGATACGGAACCAGTCGAAACAATGAAAAAATTTCAAGACGAGGTCTGAAATAGTAATTATGTAAAATGTAGTAATTTAAAATGAATTTCCAAAGAAATAAATCCTTCCACATGGCAAAAAGTTCTCTGTGTTCATTAAAAATTGTTTATTGAGGTGAACTATTATTGAACTGAGTATCTGTTAATCTGTTAAGTTAAATCTGAATATTTAACTGAGTTATTCACACTAGCATGTCAAATAACATATTTTTCCATCTGGTTTAGAGGCATTCGTGTAGATTTTGGCAGTTTTTGTAACACATATCAATTAAATTAGAACATTCGACTCCTACTATTTTCAATCTATCAGTGTAATAAAAAAATGTGTTATCTATTTGTTATTCGAAATAGTTATAAGGCGGTGTAGAAAAACTTTCTTTTGATTTCATTATTTGGTTTTAATAATGATCAAAAATGCAATTACTATATTAAAAAAAATTTTAAGACTATATCTTTTTAATGATCAAAGATTCAATTGCTATATTAAAAATTAATTTTTCAAAAGAAAAGCTATATCTTCGAAACGATAGTTGTAGTTCAGCCGCTTATGAAAGAACTAAAAAAAGAGATAAAAAATATAAATATAATCTATTATTGATGACTTATGGAAAAGCAAATCGCATGTTTCTGTTCCCCTTTCACTGCGAATAACTAACTCCAATGAAAATCTCAACGTTTTTCGACGTTCGTGAACGTGAAAAAAATTAGTTTTTTGATGGATATCTCGAGACCAGTTTGAAAAATAAATTTATTCGATACAAATCGTTGCCATCGAAATATATTTTTACTGTTGACATATAAGTACATATTATCAGGGAAATCAAGTATTTTGGAGTTTAAGATGTTGAATATTTTTTCAATTCCATGATAATATTGATCAATTAAGTCGTATACATCCAAATTCAATTATTTCGATTTTTCAGAATCCTTTCTGTAATTTCCTTATGAAAATTGACAATTGCTTTATTAATTCATAACTATACGTAAAATTATCAGTTGTATATTCCTTGAGAAAAATGTCCATGTCCATTTCATAATCAGATTCTGTTTCTTTGATCATTGATTTCAGAAATTTTCTTTCAGGAATAAATGGTTCATATTTTCGTTCCCATTTCAAAATCTATTTTTTCAAGAAGTACATTTATCCTCTTTCTAAAGAAAAATGACCTGGTTGCTTCTTCAAAACATTTGCATTTAATCAACATTTAAAAAAATTTTCTTCTATATTTTCTTTACATTGAAAATTGAAATTTTAACGATCATTTTACGATTTTGATCAAACAGAAGATAGAGAAGAAAGAATATCGCTCACCTAAAGAGAGACAGTGTTAAGCTAGATTTTCCAGCACCAGTTCGACCAACGATGCCCACTTTCTCTTTAGCCCTTATGGTGAAGGTAACATTTTTGCAGTACCAAATCCAATTCAGGCCTATACTTCACCGAAAAATTATCAAACGACACAATACCGATTTCAGGCCACAGCGGTGATGGGTTCTTATTCGGTATTTTCCAAGGCGCCTCCTGTGGGGAATCGGTGTATTCTCTTACACGTTCTACGGCCACTATATTTGTCTCAATCTGTGACGTTAATCTCACTAACGAATTCAGCATTTGTGTAATCTGAAAGGAAGAAATTCAAGCTTTCAGGCATTGGAAAAAATGTATAACTGTTATTGATACAACTAGAACTCGTATCAATTCTTGATTATGGCTTAGCTGTCGGGCAAGTGAGCTAATTCAATAATTCATGCGAAATATACACAAGTACTGCGAATTATACTATTTACATTGATCAATATGTAATTCATTAATTTAAGTACTTAAAACTCAAGTCTGATAATAAATAGTAATGATAATAATAGAAACTTCTTCGATATTCCCAAAAAAGATGACAGTAACACCCAGCTTTACACGACCCCGTTATGCGTGGTTTCAGTATAACGCGAAT
Organism: Henosepilachna vigintioctopunctata; assembly: GCA_030704895.1. Classification (NCBI taxonomy): domain Eukaryota; kingdom Metazoa; phylum Arthropoda; class Insecta; order Coleoptera; family Coccinellidae; genus Henosepilachna; species Henosepilachna vigintioctopunctata. The sequence goes on from JARQZJ010000098.1 coordinate 1,884,061, forward strand.
TTCAAATTTCGCGCCGCTGGGTTTCAAGAAAAGTTTTAAGAGTTCGTTGGACGAGAGAACATTCCTGCTTGTCTCATCTTCAATGTTGATGAGACCGTACTGATGGACCGGAAAAAAATGCCATCTTGAACATTCATTTCTAAAGAAGAACGTCCAGCCAGTGGTTTCAAAGCTGCGAAAGATCGATTAACACTTCTGCTGGGTGGTAATTCCACTGGTGATTCCAAACTGAAACCTTAACTAGTGTTCCATTCAGAAACACCCCTGGCAATGCGAGGCACAGACAAGACAAGTCTACCAACTGTGTGGCGATCAAAGAGATAGGCGTGGGTTACAAGGGAACTTTTTCAAGAAAAGTATTCTAATAGTTTTTGCCCATCAGTCAAAACCTACTGTGACAGAAATGGGCTTGAACCTAAAGTTATATTACTCTCAGACAATACCCCAGGGCATCCAACCTAACTTGATACGCCCAGAGATTCAAAAGTGTACGTGAAGTTCCTTCCACCAAACACTACGTCAGTATTACAACCTATGGACCAGGAAGCAAGAGCAAACTTTAAAGCTTATTACAATCGCCGCACTTTTAGCCCACTAATTCATGAAACTGTTGGGGAAGAAAGACAGTCTATGCGGGAGTGGTGGAAGTAATACAATATTATGAAGGCTATTCACAACATAGAAGAGGCTTGGAAGGAAACTAAAAGGAGTTGTATAAACGGGCTGTGGCGTAATCTTTGGCCAGGTGTAGTGGAAACACCTATAACAATTGTCTAGATGCAGAGGCAAGTGCTTGTAGCCACGCACGACGATCCTCTCAGCAATGAAGATCTGATTGAGTTATCAGAATAACCTATCTACGATGAGGAAGAACAGGTAGAAGAAAGTTTTATCTTCAGGGGGAATACAAAATGCTCTCTCAAAAATTTATTCAGGTTTGGACATATTTCATGGTATAGACAATAATGATGACCGTGCCTTGACCGTGTGTCAAACAATTAAAAACCCAAAGACAATAGATGTATTTTTCCGTAAAAAATAATTAATAGTATGTATTGCATAAAGTATTCATAAACCTCGATATACGCGAATTTTTGAAAGCAATGTATGCCATAAACACATTCCTTTTTTTGGAGTAGTCTTGGTTGGTGATTACATAGACTATAACAAGTTGCCCTTACAACACATAGCGTTTTTTTGGGAATCCCCTATGTTGATATTATTTCGCTTTCAGTGTTCATATATTGTGTTAGCCTTATCATTATCAGTAAAATTTTGAGAGCAGAAGGTCAGAGACCTATATAGCTCTGATTAGACAAAAGTTCAACGCCGGTTTCGAACGGCCCAATAACACGGTGGGAATCGAATCCACCAGCAGCATTGGTCAATGGCGTGTGGGGTCACTGTACCTTTCGGCTACTAGAACTTTAAAACTGTCTATGAGATCTACAATTACTTTCTTTTCAGAGATCCTACACTATAAAGCATATAGGAGTCAAAATCGTCCTTACCCGTAAAGCGTAACTCACTGATAACCCAATAAGTCCAGCATCGAGGTTATCTCGTCCCAAGACAGCAAATAAGGCGGAAAACAGAATAATAAGGTTTCCTATCATTTTCATTCTCACAGATAGCCAACAGCTTGCTATGAAGCTAGGATATTTACAGGACTGGTTCTGATCAAGCTTGGTGTCAGCCTCAGTAATAAATCTTTTCTGCTGATTGTAAGCCCGAATGGTAGAAACACCTGTAAGTGACTCACCAAAATGAGAATAGATAGGAGACCTAGACACCGACTCCAAGCGTTTTAGCTGTCTGGAAGTTTCTACGTAAATTCTTTGAATTGCGTAATATAATAGTCCACATATTAAAATCACCACTATAAAAGGCGGAGAAGAATAACTGATAACGAATAAGGTTCCCATGACCTGCAACAATAATGAAGTATAAATATAAATCATCTGTCCAAATTGCATTAATTGCTGACTTTTGCTTCGAGCAATATTATATTATATTATCTTGAAAAAATATATCAAACCATTTTAGTACGGAGAAGCATATCATCCACCAACCTGTTGCCATCTAATCTAAATAAATAATGTAGTAATAAGTAAACTGAAATAAGGAAAACTCCTGTGTGTACTCAGTGTACACTGGACTCTGTCTGTGTATTAACATCGAATATATGTATGTGTTATATGGTGATTAGAAAAGATTTTATGTTCTAGTGAATCATTTTTCGTAAGTGGATGTTGTGTATACATGAAATACTTACGTATTTCACAATTAATGGAAAGGCGAAATAAATTTTTATAACTGTGCTCTACCTTCATGCAACAAGTTACTAGTTCAGAAAGATTCCATTGCAAAGTGCTGTCCAAAATTTCGATGTCTTTAGTAAACCTAGATAACATCCTTCCTGTTGGGGTTGTATCGTAAAATGATAATGGAACTCTTAGCATGTTATGTAAAAGCTTTTCGTGAATGATATTGGCCGCAGTTAGTCCTCCAAAAAATACTCCATAGTCAGTTATCATAGATACGATACCTAAAGTAATGGGAAGTCAAATCAATATACTTCTTAAACAACATATTGAAAAACATGAAATGGCGAAAACTACCTATATATCAATGCTAACTCAAAATGAAGGGTGTAGAAGATATAAGGCTTTACTCTGAAGTATCTTCAGTTTTGTTGATACTGAGTTATTTTCAATTGTTTACTCTTTTTTATAAAGTAATTAAAGAAAACATTAAAAAACAATTTGGCACGATTATGCTGAACAATATGAATGGTTATGAATTGAGATGAATGTTTAAATTACTGGATGTGCAAAAAGGCAGTTTCGTTTTATAACGAACTCGAGTTCTATAGTTGACCACGTCACGTCCATCGCCAAATGGATAAACCATTCCAATCTTAAATAATCTTCTTTAGTATATAAAACAATATTAATTCAAGTTTCTCATACGAAAAGATGGGAACTTACCTTGTCCTATACCCAACAGACCATAGACGCCCAGATAAATATTTCTTTTTTCTATGTTTGTTGTATTATCCGGCCTCAACAGATCCGGATCACTTGTCCATTTGGCCAGCCAAAAACTAGATGCAACATCGAACGCTTGAACAGTCATAATGAAAATAATATTGAGAAGTACCAAGAATAATCCAATTGATTTCAAGTAGTATCTGTAAATTTTAAAACTAACGCTACCAGTTTCCAGTTTTTCTTCTTGAATGAGTTTATTTGGAGACTTAGGAGTTGGGTCTGGTGCACCGTTACAGTTACTCCCATGTTTCTTTTGTACATCAAATGTTGTTGATGTTTCAAGACCCACTAATTCGTCTTTACTTCGGTGGCAGGATTCTGATTCAGCTATTCTCGATTGATACCTTCGTAATGTTTTAGTCACATCTGGATTTACATCCAGGATGTCATGTATCAATTCTGTGCCATCTGGAAAAAACATTCTAAAAAATTGCTTGATATATGTTGCTCAGGTAAATTGAGTTTCATAGTTATTATATGAAATAAAAGGCTATAAAATCATCTCAATTTTGTTAGTATTAGTATATATCTATGATTAATCTATGGACATTCTATTTTGTTCTATGTGTTTGTCAAACATAACCTAAGTTAAGTTCATATTGTATTCTTATTAAAACAAGTTTTGCATTTTTGTTCTCACTGTATATCGGAATAAACGTTTTCTTTAATAATTAAATTATTCCTTTCGATACACAAAACAAAAAATTTCTCTTCATCCCCGTATTTCAGTAAACGAAAAAATTAACTGGATAGATGTAGATGTCTTCTTACATATATAAATCCTACGTTTTTTTAAGAGAATCAATAGTAAAATTTCATTTTATTAATATATACCAATCTTCATTATGTATTTAATTATCTAGGAAGTGGTGTTACACAAAAAAGATTAATATTGTGACAATTCAAAAACACAAAAGAACTATCACGTAATGATTCAAAAAGAGGAAATGTATTTTTATATAAAAATTTAAGTAATATGATGCCGTTACTTGATATGAATCCATTTCAAAACTGGAATGGTTGAGAACACAATGTTTTCTCACACTTTTATTCAACAATTCTGAAGTGAGTTTCACCATAACAATGGCTTCTTTGGAGTGACAATTCGACAGACTGTCCGAAAAACCTATCATAATGGAAAAACCTACGTCACAATTTTAAAATAAAACCATATCTCAACATTTTGAATTAAAGTGGTGCCCAATTTCGTAATTTGAAACTGCAGCATTGTACTTATTCCATTTAGACTACTAAGATTAATTTCAGAATGACTTCGCCAACATAGGTGCGCCAGAGAAACTTACTTATTTGAAAAAACTCCCGCGCAGCGAGTTGGGTGAGTAAAGGGGCGAGAGGGGGCGCATCTGGAGGGGGAAGTTCCCAAGTTTGTTTCTCCCTCCAGTCAGTTGCCATCATGCTCTGGTCTAGAGAGCAGCGGGCCTTCGCAGTCAAGAGCTTCTTTTCTAACGGTCGCTCACTTGTTGCTAGGCAACGTGCCATCCGCGCTCGCTGTGAAATTCCTCCTCACAGACTCGTTCCTGGTCTCAATTGGATTCTGTCGTGGGTTAACTCATTTCGGGAGTGTGGAAGTGTCACTAAACCCAGAAATGGACTTCAACGGACCATTAGAACTCCGGAAAATATCGAAAGAGTGAGGCAGTCAGTTGTGCGTTCTCCCCGGCGTTCGGCTCGCAAACACGCAGCTGCTATGGGAATTTCTGACACCACTGTTCGACGAATTCTCCACGAAGACCTTCAATATCAACCCTATAAGTTGGCTGTTGTGCAAGAATTAACTGAACGCAATTTTGTTGCCCTTCAAAATGCATGTGAAATGCTGGTTGAAAACCTGCCAGAAGACGCGGTCGTTTTTTTCAGTGACGAGGCTCACTTCCACATTTCCGGCTGCGTCAACAAGCAAATCATGCGTTATTGGTGTAGTGTAAATCCACGTGAGCTTCACCACAAGACATTTAATTGTGAGCGAGTTATTGTCTGGCGTGCGATGTCGGTAATGGGAATAATTGGTCCTTATTTTTCTGAAGAAAACGAACGCGCAGTTACCGTAAATGCAGCTCGTTACAGAAGGAACATGATCGAGGAATTTTTTCTTCCGAGACGAAGAAATGAACGTTAGGAACGTGTGGTTTCAGCAAGATGGAGCCACAGCACACACAGCACGAGACACAATGAATTTGTTGCGACAACGTTTCCCCGACCGCCTCATCTCTCTCAGAGGCGATCTCCAATGGCCGGCAAGCTCTCCAGATTTGACTCCATGCGATTTATTTTTATGGGGTTATTTGAAATCTCTGGTTTATGTCGATCGACCACGGACCATAGCACACCTCAGGAACAACATTCGCGACGCCATTGCCAACATACCGATTGATATGCTGCAAAGAGTGGATACGAATTTAAAAAATCGACTTCATCAGTGTATGCGCAATGGGGATCGCCATTTATTCGATGTCATTTTCAAGACTGCATGAAAAAAATTGGGATATTGTATTCTCAAAAAAAAAAAAAATTTGAAACAATAATTGAAGTACTTTTGTTTTTATTGACCTTTCAAATAAGTAAGTTTCTCTGGCTCACTCTGTATTAAAGTAGAATATTTTTATAATTACTCTGGCTATCCTTGCTGACTGCTGAATTCAGATAGTTAGCTAGAAACTCTGCAAAAGCACCTTTCCTATCCACAAGTTGCTGATAGGTTCCAATTTCAGATATTTCTCCATCCTTCATGACCAGAATCGTATCTACTAGTGGCAAATATGAGATCGCGTGAGTTACCAACACCCTCGTTTTACTTCTCAATATTCCATTCGAACCAATTACTTGTTCAAAAATGTGTCTCCCAACGTGACTGTCCACAGCACTAAGTGGATCATCTAAGAAGTAGATATCCGCGTCTGCGTAAACGGCTCTCGCTAAACTTACTCTCTGTTTTTGGCCACCAGATAAATTTATTCCATTTTCTCCGATTTCTGTGCTATCTCCGGCTGGCAGCATGTCAAGGTCGGATTCCAGGGCACATGCTTCGATCACTTTATCATAGCGTCCCTTGTTGAACCTCTTCCCAAAGAGTATATTATCTCGAAGCGTAGCATTCTGGATCCAAGCCTGCTGAGCAACATAAGCTACAGATCCTACCGTATTAACGCGGCCAGATCTCTTATCAATCTCACCAAGGAAAGCCGATATTAAACTACTTTTCCCTGACCCAATTGATCCCACTACTGCAGTCAGTGTATATCTGCTCAGATGGACGTTGATATTATTCAGAGTGTTACCTCCTCCCCATGAAAATGTACCATCTTCTATAACAAGGCATGCCCCTGAAATATATTAAAGCTATGAATTTCAGACTGTCATTTTAAACATTAAAGATTTTTGCATCATTATTATGCAAAAGGTGGTAACGACACTGTTATGATATGTGTATATCAACCTGGAATTCTAACCAGAACATTTCCTTCAAGCAAATGAGGTTCATAAATTACTTATTTATGAACCTCACTAATTAACTCAGTAATGTATGTTATTACCTTCGTTGGTATCGTGAGTGACACTGTCCGGCTCCAAATCGTCAAGATTCAGGAACTTGTTTACTCTTTGAATGGAAACGTACCCCTAAAAATTTTTAATTACATCACGATGCAATATATATTGTGAATAAGAAGAGCCTGTTGTTGCTAAAAATATCATAAATATAACTATATCAAAGAGGCAATAAAACCAATTGTGAGAAATAGTGTATAGATTAACATACATATATATATATATATATATATATATATATATATATATATATATATATATATATATATATATATATATATATATATATATATATATATATATATATATATATATATATATATATATATATATATATATATATATATATATATATATATATATATATATATATATATATATATATATATATATATATATATATATATATATATAAGGAAATGAAATTTTTTGTACTTATGGCACTGAATGAAATATTTAAGAAAATGAACACTAGAACATTCATTCGAAAATTCAAATTAATCAAGAGAATGTTATAGTAGAGCTAGATATGTGAACGTGTACGATGTGATGTCTCCATTATCCTTCAAGGGATAAATGTTAGAGAAATATTGAAATCGATGCCACACCTGATGGAAGTGCGAGACATATATGTTTCGTTCTGCAAGAAACTCGTCAGTCGCACCACGTCCATCGAAGTGAGGCAACGATTTCAACCCCCAAGCATCTTCTTGTGACTCCAAGTGGAAGACCGTAGAGTTATGAATACTCCACAATTCCATCTATGGGAATCAGTAGAAAACACCAACATCTGATATCAACATTCTTGATAATGTCGTAAAAGGCGAAACTAGTCGAATAAAGAATTGTTCAGTCAGTGATTTTTAGACAAGTTTTTATTATTACCTCTCATTTAAATATGAACTATCACAGAGTAGATTCATCGTCCATTGAATTTATAATTGATATATTAAAATTCGAAGAATGTTACGTTTCGATGAAGTTTCCATCTTCATCAGCAGAACGTTAGTTAGGCATATAACGGCGGTCATCCAAACGTTCTGCTGATGAAGATGGAAACTCCATCGAAACGTTCACTGTAACAGTCTTCGAATTTTAATATATTAATTATACTTGTACACCAAAATTAATGTTTGATATATTGAATAAATGAGACAGGTAAAAACCGAATATTTGAATATATATATATATATATATATATATATATATATATATATATATATATATATATATATATATATATATATATATATATATATATATATATATATATATATATATATATATATATATATATATATATATATATATATATATATATATATATATATATATATATATATATATATACATATATTGAATGTTTTATAGTTTTTATATTTTTTAAGTGAAAATTCGAAAAAAATTTTTGGATCTTTCTAAAAAATAAGTTTGACATTTTGATATCTATAGTCATTCATAAAATTCAATTATTCATTAGTTTTGACAAAGTTGTGATATACAACGAAACGTCAACAAAAATAAAGTTTTTCATATTAAAAGAAGCGTGTTGTTGCTAAAAACATTCGAAATAAACTATCTTAAACAGGCAATAAATCAATTTAAAAAAATATATATATATATATATATATATATATATATATATATATATATCTTGCAGGTATTAAGTTGGAAGAGTTGGCTTACTTGCATCAAGATTGATATTACTGTAGGAAAGATGGTCATCGGATGTTTCAATATGTTGAACAATGAAATGGATACAAAAGCAGTAGAGGCATCTAAAATATTTTTCTCATCCACCATGACGTAGGTGGCAAATGACATCAGAATCACCTGAAATAGGATGAAATATTATTGAATTTATTATTATATAGGTACACATTCCTTGCAAAGAAATGCCCCGAAAATATTAAAAAGAGTATCCTTAAACGAATTAAAATTGAGTTTGATGAGGTTTCACTACAATAATATATTTTTAAGCTGAAAACTTTCGTCTCGCCCTAGAGGTACTCCATACTCTCTGTCTGCTCTGTCTGTATAAATGCATATTTATATATATATATATATATATATATATATATATATATATATATATATATATATATATATATATATATATATATATATTAACTGAGATTAAATTCTCGCTTAACTCTTGGTGGAATATAATTAAATATTAAATTAAATTACGTTACGTTAATTCAATTGTGAAACCGGGAAATAATCGTGAAACATTAAGCCATGTGTTAAATGAAACATATACCAAAAAAGAAATTATTTTGGTCTGAAGAGATCTGTAAAAATGCAGATAAAATATTTAAAAATCATTGCGTTATATATAGGTACATAGTTATTCATGAATTTGAAAGTTTTAGAGAGAGGTGAACTACAAATAGATATTTTTCAAATTTTCATCACCATTTCTCATAATTTTAAAATTAATTTCGAAAGTTTCTGAAGTTTCGAAAAATTGGCATTTGCGAATTTTTAGGGATACAATTGTTCAAAAATTTTTGTGAAACTGAAAGGAATCGAATATCAACAAATTAGCAGATTTCCTCTCAACTTTCGAAAACTTCATGAACGAATATTAGAATGATGGCTAGTCAAATGGCTATATTTAATTCAATCAACAAATTGAACATAAAAAACGAACACTGACCATAAATGGAGCACAGGAAAAAAGAAACGAAGATACAGTGCTCACGTAAGCTGCCTTTTTCATCACAGATATCTCTTTATTCCTGATTTTCAACACCTGTTGCTGGAAACTAGGTTCCCAAGCATACAGCTTCAATACTTTTATTCCATTAAAAATTTCGTTCATCAGTTTGGCTCGCTCATCCTTATTCCTCATCTGTTTGATTTGATACTTTTTCAATTTGTTTGCGATGAAACCGTTGATAGGGCTCATTATTATCATGACAGCCAGACCAGCTAAGACGGAAGGTCCTAAAATATTCCACAAGAAATAAAGTGACAAAACGATTCGTAGAGGGACAGACCAAACTAAATGTAGAAAGCCAGTTAGGCCACTGATTTTCTGCGCATCCACAGCCATCAAGTTCACGATTTCTCCAACAGTGCTTTCCTTTCTTGCAGAATTTGACATTTTCAGAGCTTTTCGATAAATTGTTGACACTAAAGCTGTATCGATTCCCATACGTATGTCGTTCATTCTAGTGAAATGTTGAGTGTGCATTATAATTTGTATTATTGCCGTAACGAATAGAATAACTGCATATACATATCCTTTCCATTTTTCTTCTTTGTTTTTAGCAAAATTTATCAGAAGCCTGAAACAGAAACCAATTGTGTAATAACAAGGAGGCATTGATATTTTCGAGTGATAGAAGTCATTTTCTATTTAGAATCATTTTACTATAAGTTTGAGATGTTTCTTCTATATTTTAAATTTATTTCAAAGGGGGTCCTCAATTAATCCATAAGATAAAAGCTCACGAATGACATAATAATCACAAATTTCAAAGTAATGTATGAGGAGGAGAATCTAGATGTTACTCTAAAATGGAGGGTGCACATTTAGATATCATTGGTGGACAGAGGATAGTGAATCACCAAGAATGATAACCACTTGGTGGACGATTTTGGCTCATCGCCAATATGAGGGAATTTTGAAAGACTGAAAATTCTACTATTCACCCCTAGAGACGCGAATTGAAAATATATTTTGGAAGGTTGGAAAAATGTAAACAAAATTTTGGAAATTTCTTAATTTTAAACTGTTATAATATATAATAGTAATCATAATAATAATAAGTTCTTTATTCTCAACAGGTATAACACCCAATTACAGAAAATAATAACAATGTTTAATACATAACTTTATAATTAAAATGAGAAACATATAACAAAGATATGTTTTATATCTTTTATATATATATATATATATATATATATATATATATATATATATATATATATATAACAATCTAATCTAAAAAAATAGTAACGTATAACTATTATGGCATTCAATGAAATAATATAGTCATAGTAATAATATAATAACAAAGAACTAAATCTAAATCGTATCATTTTAGTCAATTCTCTTTGTTCAGATAACTCATGATAATAAATTCTATGGAAACAAAATGAATGTCACAATTATTGGGTAGCTCTATTGACTAGACTCCATAAACCAAATGGGGGAATATTATTTTCTGCTGTTTGAATAAAATTTTTATACGCCAAGTCAATATCATTCTTAATGGTTTTTCTCAGACTTTTGTACCTTGACAGATAAAGGTTATTACCATACCTGTTGAAGTTATTCAGACATTTTCCTTTTCTCAATATATTGTCTAATATATTCGAATTATACCAAGAAGGATTACTGTTGCCCGTAAACAAAAAATAATTGGGAAACATAAATTTAATAACTTAAGCAACTATGATAAAATAATATACAGGCCGCTTCATTGCTAAACGAAAATACTTGGGTGTATAGGGGTCACCGTGGCGGTTATAGAAATGCCCCATTCATTGTATGTGTCTCATACAGAGCCCAATTGACCCACTTAGTATCACCAAAAAATCCAGTTACGAATTAACAAAAATTTAGAAAGTAATTAAAACTTGAAATAACACCTTGAATATTGAAACTTTAAGAATCCGTTTCATATTTGGAAAGGGCACAAAAAACTCGATCAAAATGTGTTCTTTAATTTTTCGCGCAGAAACTTCACCTACATGAACTTTGAACTCAAAGAAAAATTTTTAAGAACTAAGAGCCTAAAAAGTGACGATTTTTTGTAGAGAATTATTGAAGGATGACGCTCTGTACATAGAATTCTTCAAAATATGTTGTCACTTTCACTATATGAGGAAAATAAATATTGCTGGTATGTATTTTTGCCTCATTATAGGCGACCCCTATAACTGGCCTTCAAGATCACCTGATTTTAAACTGGCAGATATATATACCTGCACTCACTCAGAATCAATGTGCACTCTTCTCACATAAATCGTTTTCTCAATAAACGTTGAGCCCAAAATAGAGCACATATTGGGCAGTTTTTGTTCATTTTACCTTCTTAAATTTGTATGTTATTTTTAATAAATAGTGGTACTTTGTAACTTTTTAATTTATTATGTAAGCTTTATTGAATTCTTTCAATTTGAAAGAATTAAATTATTTTAACTGAAAATAAATCTTTCTTCTTTCACCGAAACATTTAAGAGAACATAAACGCGGTACTAATTCTTGAGTTTGGGCATGCAGGCTGTTTTGAAAACTATTCAAAAATTGCAATTACGGACCTGGAAAAACCACACTGGATTGGTATAAAACAATAAAAATGATAACTGAAGTAGTAAATGATCATTCAGTAACATTAAAACGAGTATGAATTGAATTATTATAACTCACTACTAAAAATTGATAAGCAATCTTTTTATGCTCGAACTTCTCAAAAACTTCTCTTTCATTTCGAATTTCAATTAGGTAAATATTATGCACGAAAAGTGAAGGATTGGTTCCACCTTCCAAGGAGGCATGTGAATGCATTGTGAGGGAGTTTGTAAGTTGGTGTCGAATGAACAATCTAATGGTGAACGTTGACAAAACTGTATGTGTTCATTTTTGTCTGAAGGTCAATGAAATTAGTACCTCTGATGTTAAATATGGGGACAACACTATATCATCGTTCCAATCAACAAAGTTTCTTGGAATATATGTAGACAGAAATTTGAGATGGACATCACACATTGAGGTCTTATGTAAAAAATTGAGTAACTCATTTTTTGTAATCTCCAGAAATAAGAACATCGTACCTAGAAACGGTGTTATGAATGTGTATTACAGTCTTATATATAGTCATGTAAATTATAATATTCTGCTGTGGGGCTGCTCTACAGAAATAAATAGGGTGTTTATTACGTAGAAGCGAATACTCCGATAAATATTCAATATTCTTCAACGAACATCTTGTAAACCTATCTTCATTAATAATTACATACTCACCTTACCGTGTTTATATATTTATAGATGTTTGTTATATATTAAAGAAAATGAAGATAGGTTTATTAAATTGAATAGTAAACATGAGTATTCAACAATGAACAGGGATGTACTACTTATTCCTATGCATAAAACAGCTAAATTTGGGCACTCTTTCCATTATCAGAGTATTAAAATTTTCAACCATTTACCATCGAATTTGAAAAAACTGAAAGCTCATTTGTTTGAGAGCAGAGTTAAATCTCTGCTCTTGACAAAGGCATATTATAGTGTGGCAGAGTATTTCGATGATTCGAATGTAGGCAATAATGTATGAATCAATTTTTTGTATCATATGTTTTTATATTTTTTTTTAACACAAATGTTCTTCATCATGACAATTTCATTGTCTGAGGTAATTTTTTTTTCTTTTCAAATAAATGTTGTATATTATTGTAAATATAAATTTAACCAATATTTTTGTTTGAACCAATATTTTGCTCGAGGGCTGAATGGAAGATCAGACTCAAAACTGAATTTAGTCCTTTTGAGAGTATTCTTCCTAGTTGTAATTATTGTATCAATTGAAATGAATGTAATTCCACAATGTAAAGAATGTTTCTCAATAAATTTATTTTATATATATATATATATATATATATATATATTTCCCTTTACCAATGAAACACCTAGTATAATAAAAATGAAATAAGAGTTCGCATAATATAGATAACATAGAACCTATATGAAACATATCAGTACAATTCCTAAAAATCTTCATGATTAATTCATGAGGTGACATTCATATATCTATATAAATAATTATGACATCTTTTTTTATCACTATCAACAGACGATGTTTATAACTGGCTTAACTGCAACTGGTATAAATAAATGCATAAATAATATTTTTGAAGGAACTGAACTCTACTTTAAGGTACTGATATTCAATTTAGAAATGTATCATGAGGAATGTCAATAAAATATTACGAATTGAATCATAAATTTAATATGAATTTCCATACCCATAGAAAGCTTAAACACTGCACATTAAAGACCACCATGTATCAACTTAGTTATTCAAACAAAGCCTCAAACATATCGAATAATTAATAGGTTTATATATAATGAACAGAAAAAATTCTCATATTTTCAATTTCAATATCAATTGATTCAAAATGTACTTACTTCAATATCTGTGGACCAACAAAAGAAAGAGCAATGTCAACAAAATTCAAAAAGGCACTAAATAGAAATGTTGCTCCAAAAGATTTAACTAATGCAGGTAACAGAGAAATTTGCTTTCTTCTTCTACCAGAAAATAACACATTTCCTGAATTTGATCGATATGATACCTCATTGCTCTGATTGGCGGGGGTATATCTGTGAACATATACATATTGTGATGTACAATAAAAAAAAGTGAATACATAGAAAATTTTTATATTTGGTAAATGATGTTCATAGATTCTTTTTTTCTTTTCATTCATCATATCTAGCATTACTTCTTTTTAATTTATTTGTATATACGATAAATACCTAGTCATTCGCATTGTAATTCTTTTGTATCGCTGTAGATATTGAGATTTTTTTCGCATTTTTTATAGTCTTGTCTATAACGCACTGAATTATAACTACACATTTGTTGTGAAATTTTATTCATCGACAGGATTCGATATTTAAACTAGCTAATCAGAATTAATATTGATAGTATTTAATTATCTTTCCAGGTTTGAACAAATAATTCTCAAAAATGTAATAGTATTGGCATTTACTTGGTATGAATCCATTATGATGAATATAGGATAATTCAAACACTTGATTTATATTTAGGTACTCTTTTAATGCGTTTATAACGTCACGCGTTTCGTCAGGTTACCGACTTCTTCAGACGCTAACATGCATGGAAGTGAAACAGGTACCTACCTACCGAAGCGAATTCAAACTGGTATCTAAAAATCGGAACATCGACACGCTATCTTGATTTCATCTTCACCGACATATATGGATAAAGCAGAAAATTTTTCAATGTTTCTGCCTGTGCTTTGAATACAAAAGGTTAAATGAAACTTTGTGGTATTTTTTCATTTATATGATCTTGGTAGTTTGGAAATCATCAGTCTTAGATGGTATTGACTATTACGACCTTCTCTACATAGTAGAAGATCCGAACTGAAATCGATCTTCACCGAGCTGATAATGGAATGAAACATATTTTATAACAAATTTAGTATATTAGAGAATATGTTAAAAATGGGTTGGCTAAAAAAATCCTGGACAGACAATTTTTAATTATTCAAAAAAAAATTATTTTTTTTTTAAATATTGCAACATCAAGATAATAAGAAAATTTTTTCCCGACTTGAAATATGAAACGTATAGAATGTGCAGCCGTTGGGTTGCCTATATATTTACCGGGACAAACTACTCGATTATCAGGTATAAACAGGTATGTCGATGCCAGTTACCTTCACTTGATTGGATAATAGAAAAAATTTTATATCAATATAAGCGTTGTTTTATTGCGAACACGTTGATATAGGGTTGTCTGCAAAAAACTTGGTCCTAATAGGGGTTTGCGAATTTTCAAGATTTCAATTTTAACGCGAGTGGAAACGTGTGACAGAGAGATCAGAGTTGAGTATAGCGTGTAATAATAAAGGACACAATATGTATGTGCGAAATTAAACCCTGAAAGCTACGGTTAGCATTTAGATGATTTTTTAA
This sequence comes from Henosepilachna vigintioctopunctata, assembly GCA_030704895.1. Classification (NCBI taxonomy): domain Eukaryota; kingdom Metazoa; phylum Arthropoda; class Insecta; order Coleoptera; family Coccinellidae; genus Henosepilachna; species Henosepilachna vigintioctopunctata. The sequence continues at coordinate 1,899,364 of JARQZJ010000098.1, forward strand.
AACCAACTGGTTTTATAGGAGATCAAACACCTTTGAAAATCCAGGACATTGTCGAAATGGAAGAAATTGAGGAAGAAACTGATAATGAGTCAGATGAATTCGAGAATCAAAATTATACTTCTGGTGAATCAGATATAGAAGAGAAAATATTTATTATAATTTATTTTTTATTGATATTGTTTTTGTATTTATGCTGTTTTTTAATAAAATTTTCAAACGTATTACAAGATTTTTAGTCTGTCTTTTTTTTATTTATGAATTCGAATTTCCGGCTGTCCACTTTGTTTCTCATAAATTTTTCCAGAAAAAAAAAAAAAGTATTGATATTTGTATTATTTACGTCATTATATTTTAAGTTACAAAAACTTGTATGAATATATAATGATACTTATAAGTCAATAAGTAAATTCATTTATATATATATATATATATATATATATATATATATATATATATATATATATATATATATATATATATATATAATATATATATATATATATATATATATATATATATATATATGATATATATATATATATATATATATATATATATATTAATTAATTAATTTATTCAATTGAGGTTATATTGTTTAATATTTTAGTATTATAATATTATTATAATTATTATTATTTAATACTAAAATTCATTATTATCAACTCAAATGTCAGTTGCTCCAAAATAACGCTCACTGTTTCCTTTAGTATCGCAGTCTATTCGAGGTCCCATTACATGCGACTGCCATGTTGTGTCCTTTATTATTACACGCTATACTCAACTCGGATCTCTCTGTCACACATTTCCACTCGCGTTAAAATTGAAATCTTGAAAATTCGCAAACCCCTATTAGGACCAAGTTTAGACAACCCTATATCAATGTGTTCGCAATGAAACAACGCTTATATTGATATAAAATTTTTTCTATTATCTAATCAAGTGAAGGTAACTGGCATCGAAATACCTGTTTATATCTGACAACCGAGTAGTTTGTCCCGGTAAATAATAGGCAACCCAACGGCTGCACATTCTATACGTTTCATACTTTAAGTCAGGGAAAAAAATTTTCTTATCGTCTTGATGTTTCAACATTTAAAAAAAAAATTTTTTTTTTAATAATTAAAAATTGTCTGTCCAGGATTCTTCAAGGCAACCCATTATTAACATTAGAGAATATGTTATATACTAAATTTGTTATAAAATATGTTTCATTTTATTTTCAGCTCGGCGAAGATCGTTTTAGTTCGGATCTAACAAATCTGTCAAAGTTAAGAGTTGAAAAATTTGAAGGTTCTTGAATCATCAAAGGATAACTGCAAATTTGTGTCAATTTGGATGTCCACATGTATAAGGACATCAGAAGTAAATAAGTGGGCATAATTCATTGACAAATCTCTTTCAGTTTTAATATTCAAATGATATTTTCCATGAATATTGGTAGAGTGATTAAGAAACGGATCAATTTGTTTTGATATTTCACTAAAACTCCATCGCATCATCAACTTATGTATTGTCGATTCATAAATTGATATCGATGGCTTTGTTCATCGAAATATTGTTTTTCTGAATTGTATATTTCAGGTATCAAACATGACGAAATCTGATTCAGGAAAAATCCCATAGTAAAATCATTATGTTTGTCGTAAAGCTTTCAATTCAGCAATGAGTCATTCCATTGAAAACATAGATATTGTGTTTAAAAATTGCCATAAACGAATGTGTTTATTTGAGACTTATCTAGAATATTTTAAACAAATGTTAAGCATGCTATCTGCATCGAGCTTGTTTAGATAAGAGTCCTTTGGCGTGACGATATGTACTTTTTTTTTGTGTTTTCGAATAACACTTCTAAAATTTTCAAACAGTATATCAAGTTATTTGACAAATTTAAATATTGAACGATAAAATAGTAATTCACACAACAATAATTTCAGACCTCATAAGTACATCATGACTGTAAATGAATATTGTTCAGTACAAAGTCAGATCAAAAAGATCATGCATTCTTTAACATCACAAAAAGAATTGATAACAATTATTTTATCATGCTGTTAGGTTGTTGAAGAGTCAAGAAATAGATATATTTAAATATGAAATCGAGTATTATTATCATTGTCTTAACGGATCTATAGATTAAAAATATAAGTAGCATACCTATACTCCTTATAATTCTTCAAATTCAAATGGCCAGTAAATTATTTGAATCCAATAAATGGAAACTGTCTCACAGAGAAGACTTTTTGCTGAACAAATCATTCTATTGCTCCAATTATAACAAAATTCATGTAGAACTTTTTATTGAAATTTCTAGAATATAAATTCTTGAATTGCCAGAATACGGTAAGTCCTAGTAATCAAGAATCATTTCAAATAATGGAGCAATTGAAATATTTTTCAAATTTCTTCAGATATTCTACAACAATATTACTAATAGAAGTTTAGATTAACCAGTGTATATCATAATACATTTGATACTCGGAGCATCCTGTTATTAAAGCAGGTCCGTCTTCAAATTGTTTTCGGTGGAAGTTTTGATGGAATGTAGTAAATGTAAGAAGGTAGGGTTTTCAAAGATATCATAGGACCCTTTTTGAATGCGACCAATGTAATGCGGCTTTTTGTGCAGATTGCTCTGATTCGTCTGCATCGGAAGTTAAAGTTCTATAGTTTCAGAGGAGAAAGCTAATATTTTATTGTGCAAATTGTGTTCACCCTGTAAATGGTGTTGGTGTTCTTATATCTCAAGGAAGAGAACTAACAAGGATTAACGATTTGCTTAGGAAAGAAATAGAGGAATTAACTAATGCGAATCTGGATACAGAAAAGATAATGAAGGAAAATGATCATTTGAAAGAGCTTAACGAATGTTTAGAGAGAAAGATTAAATCAAGTTCAGCACGAGAGGATATTACTTACAAGGCAAATAGTAATGTAGAACAATGATTACAAGCATTTAATTCAACCCAACGGTTACAAGCTCTGGAAATTGAGAATGTCTACTTGAAAAAGCTATTTGAAGAATCGAATGACAAAAATGAAATACTCAAGCAAAATAATAAACTTCTCGAAAAAATGAGTTTCAACCAGGCTGAGATAATAAACGGGCCAAATCCAAGTAAAAATTCGAAAGTTATAGAAAAAGTGGAAACTAACGATAACTCATCAAAAACGTATGCATAAGCAGTTCTATTGTATCAAAAAATGAATCAACGATATGAATCAAGGAATGCCTAGTGCTCTCCAGCCCTTACACAACGCAACTAGGAAATCCACACATGATAATAAACTATACAACCCCAAATACAGATTGAAAACAAGGATTCGACTTCGTCATCAAGTACTACGGATTAAGAATGGATTCCTGTTTTCAAACATAAAAGAGTTAATTCGTGGAAGGTTGGAACAGGTAAACAACAAAATACGTCCTCCGGCATACAGGGTGCGTTGAAAAATGAATATATATGGGAGAATTGCTGGAAGTAATGTTACAGAAGAAGATATCTCTGATTATTTAGCATCTGTTTCTCAGGGAACACAAATTGATGTTAAAAAGTTGCAAACTCAGGGACAAAACTCAGCTTTCAGCGTAGCTATTTCATCGGAAGAAGTATACGAGAAAGTTTTTAACGAAGACTGTTGGTCGAAGGGTGTTGTATTGAGGGCATCTTTCGAAATTTTTTCCGCTCGAGGAAAAGCAAGCCAACAGATTAGACCATATGCCACAGAATAAAGTTTGTTTTGTACATCTGAATGTGGAATCAATTGAATCGTCCTATAGGAGCAAAATTGGCAAAATTGATCTTGTTTTGGCTGAAAATATTGATAATGTGAACACAAGGAAACATTCTTATTTGATAATTATCTTAAGTAATTCGTTATGTGTCCTTCTGACGTTTTCTCAATATTGTGTATATGTATACTGCATTACACTATATTTTTGAATATGAAAATATTTCTATTCAATTCTAATACAAAACACTGGACTAACATGCACAAAATTTTCTCATATAATCGATATATGTTTCGGGCTATTTAATTATTATCAAGAGTGGAATACATATTAGATCAGTTACTCGTACTTAGCCAGTCGCTCAAAATTTATTTTCGATGCACTGAAAAATTATAACATTTAGCAAAGTGTTTTGAATTATACGAAAGGAACATTCAACTATGTTCAATAGCGAAGGTTAGAAGAATTATTAGATTATCAAATTTTGTGTATATAATAAAATCTATAATATGCACTAGTGTAGGTAATCTATAATTACCTATAACTTTCCTTCGCAGGTGATGATTTATAATACTTATTAAATTTTTGTATAATGTTTGTAGCACAATTCTCATATTTCAAATCCCACAAATCGTCCTTAACTAATGGTTTCTTATATCCCATCCAAGCGAAGCTATCGAACCAAGAAAAGAACATCTTTGATAGAAATCCACTTTTTTTTTCAGGACACACTTTCTGAAAGATAATTGTGCGGTTAAAAGACCTGAAAAGGCCTATTTAAATCCTGAAGCTCATTTTTAGTTTAAAAATGATAGTTGAAAAATATTCATTCGAAATTTTCAGAAAACTGCAAACTGTAATTTTAGTGGAATCAAGCAAATAATTCGATTTCTATTCATTTCATTCTAAATCCTAAAAATATGTTACTTCGTTTATAGGGTCAATTTAAAAATCCTAATAAATGAAAGTTTCCAATATTTCACCCACCTGTAAATTGTAATTAACTGGATTTTCTGTAGTTTTATCAGCAAAACAATTCAAAAGAAATAGGGTAACAACAGCTACATAATGTATTAGATACATGTAAAACTCAGAATGGGATACTAAATATTCCGTCCTAGTTAAAGCTGCTTTCATTTCAGATCTCAGTTGAAATGCTCCACACAAAACTCCAAGAAGCCAAAAAAGAAACTGTACTCCAGAAGTGTGCAAACCATATTTCCTGTTTAATAGCAAAATTGAAGCAGATAACACCTATCAAAAATGAGATTATAAATTAAAATTTGTTATATTCCTCGAAAATGTTCATAAAAATTCAATAAATTCAATATAAATCCATTCAATAACTCTAAAAGTTATTCTCTGGATTATTTTGAGAATACTTTTTTCGGTGATTCAAAGAAATTTTTGAAATTATTGGACCATTATTTCGAGAATGGGGACATTATGTCGTTTTGGGATACACATTCCTGGCTTCCTGCAGGATATGAAATTGTCAATTTCAAATATAATGTGTGAATTGATCTTAATATCAAGATAATTTGAGAATTGGCTGGCGCGAGGGGAAAATTTTGGGGTGTTGCTCAATTAGAAACTACCTAAGCAGTCAATATGACAAGTAACGTGTGTTTTTTTAGAGGTATAGAACTTTAAGTTGGCAATACTGTTGAATATGACGACCGATTTAACAGCTGAGAAGTGATTTATTCTCAGTTTGGTTTGGCAATTCATCATCAAAAGCCAAACTATCATCAAGCGAGGTGTAGATTCGTCGAATGGGCCCTAAACGAGATTGCCGTTGTTCTCGACTTTCATAAGCGAATTTTGTTTAGCGATGAAGCGCACTTCTGGTTGAATGGCTACGTCAACAAACAAAACTGCCGCATTTGGAGTGAAGATAATCCTCAAGTGTATGTCAAAACACCGTTACATCTAGAAAAACTGACTGTTTGGTGCGCTTTATGGGCTTGTGGAATCATTGGTCCGTATTTCTTCAAAAACGATGATGGCCAGAAGGTTACAGTCAATGGTGATCGGTATAGAACCATGATTATTAACTTTTTCATTCCTGAATTGAACAACCATGATGACCAGGAGCTGTGGTTTCAACAAGACGGCGCAACAATGCACACACCTCGTGCCACAATCGATTTATTGAAAGACACGTTTGGTGACAGCCTAATTTCACGTTTTGGACCTGTGAATTGGCCTCCAAGATCTTGTGATTTAACACCGCTAGACTTCTTTCTGTGGGGCTATGTTAAGTCATTGGTCTACGCGGATAAGCCACAAATGCTTGACCATTTGGAAGACAATATTCGCCGTGTTATTGCCGATATACGGCCACAAATGTTGGAAAAAGTCATCGAAAATTGGACGTCCAGATTTGACTACATCCGAGCCAACCGTGGTGGTCATATGCCAGAAATCATATTTAAAATGTAATACCACAAGATTATCTTTCGAATAAAAAAAATTCTTGTCAATCGAATGATCCATAGTTGTTTTATTGCAATTTAAAGTTCTATACCTCTAAAAAACACCCTATATAACCAACGTGACCAGACGCCCAGTTTTTCGGTGGTGTGTCCCGTTACTACCAAATCCCATTTTTCAAAATGATTTAAAAATTTGGTCGACTGAATTACTTTTCATTAGTTTCATTAACCATTATCATGGTTGCATTAACCATTGACAAATGTCTTCAATTAAAGAAACCTTTCTCAAAATCGCCCATCAGAATTGTTGCTTTTTTCACATTGTCGTTGGCAAGTTTTACCACGCTGTATTGAGAAGTTTATCTTCTGTTATTGAATTGTTATATAGAGTTGGAACTGTAAAATAAATCAGTCAACTAAGAGACAATTTGGCTCAGAAGCAGTTTCATCGTTTTACAGTTTATTCGCGAAATTGAAAGTGAATATTACTGATATTGTTGAAAAATTTTTGAAACGTGCTGCTACCGAAATTTATAAAACGTATTATGACGCATTAGACATGTTTGATAGATTATCTGAATTTTAAAAAAATGCCTATAATTTCATTCTATTCTAAAATGCTGTATCAAATTCTACCTGCTGTATCAAAGCAAATTTGTTCGTCTAATAAATACAGAAAAAACTAGTTGAAAAAATATTTTGCATAGTATTTTCAATAAATAACACTCAACCTTTCTTGATAAAAACAATAAAGTACCGATTAGAACCAGAAAAAAAAATGTTCACGTTAAGTATAACTGAATACTTGTATAAAAGACGTTCGCGATGATTTTGAACATTTAATGTAGATAACGTAAATAACATGAAATATTTTTGTTTTTTTAAGGTTTTGAAATCAACATTTTTTTAGAATAGTTTTATTGAATTTTTGTTACATATTCAATAAATTATCTTCATAAGGAAAAAGTATTATTTCAAGTATTGTACTCACGTAACTGGATAATGTAATCACTGGAGAAAATATATCAACACTGTATAATTTTTCTTTAGAATAGGCTTTAACTATCAGTTCTGTTATTGATTGAAAGCAAAGAAATATCGTGATACTCAGTTTCGAGATATTTAGCCAATTCCAATGAACATCTCGGCTTTTACTATTCAATATATAAAAAACTTCAAGAAACGAGAAAATCCATAGGAAAACACTAGGTATCCAAAGTAATATAGTCTTCTCGAAACAAATAGTTAAATCAGGATCTGAGGTATTCCAAGACAACGAGGAATCCTGAAAAAATATTTATTTATATATCAATATTATTAATTCTACTTTTTTCTCATTCAATAAATCAATAATGTTCACCTTACGTTAATATTCGTGTCAATAAACACTACAAAAATCCCTGATCTTATCTGAACAAATAATTACGAATTTCAATTTCAAATTTACCCAAAACTTGGAGCCACAAAATTTATCCAATGAAGATTCAGACAACATTTTATCTGATTTCCACTATCACAATAATATTCCACTGAACTTGACACTTCGCTGCTATTATTACATACATGTAGACTAAATCAAAAAGTTTTGAAGCCCTTAGCGTCTTTGAGGCTGCTATTGGCAGAATATCTGAAAAATTATTTTAGATTAGTTTTATCAAGTAAGTTTTGATATAAGTTATATATTAACCTGATAGATTCAATTCAAACACGATATAACATGTGGAGTTCTTATTATACAATAGAGCGGAAAGTATTAAATAATCATTTTGGTTTCAACACTGTATGAAGGTTATTTCATGAAAATAAAATTGTTATCCTAGAGCTAATAGTAAGCCCATTCAAAATAAAATTTCTACTAATATCTGCCGGAAGTTGGAATCCTTGAGGTGCCTATTTTATAATTATTCGTTAATACTTCAAGCTTGGGAAACATGAATGGTAAAACCATTTTTTCGGTCAATTCAATGTCATTGTAGTCAGTACATCATACCTCATATATAATTGATTTCAAGTTAATACGTCTACCTACACAAGGCCGCGACGACTCCCCACATCGCTCGTGTGCGAAACCTATGAAGCCCCTCTTTATCATTTTTCACGAATGTTCATGTTTCAACTTATGCTTTTATGTTTCATTATATGGGTATCAAAAAAGAAAATCGAATACAAGTCATATTTCCCGCTTTTACAGACGATATTGCTATTATCACAGATAACAGAACTGAAACCATTCTCGCCGTAGAAAAACTACATGAAATTGCGCAGAAAAACGGGTTACAATGGGTTACAAACAACGGGTTTTCTTATGATAAAAAAAATGTTGTCAAAATTGAAGGCTATAGGTTTATAGGCTACAGTTGTTAAATTTGATGCAGTCATATTTTTCGGATCGTTTTCAATATGTTGAACATGGTGGTAATGAGTCCACTCTATTCTGCCTCGTCTGGTGTGCCACAGGGATCCAACTTGGGTCCATTGTTGTTCATATATATATATATATATATATATATATATATATATATATATATATATATATATATATATATAAACGATCTGTCTTCACGGTTTAACGGCATGCATCTGCTTTTTGCAGATGATTTAAAAATATTTGCTGCTATTAATGATCGTCATGATTGTGTCAAATTACAGTCTTCCCTTGACGCGGTTAATTTGTGGTGTAACAGCAATGGGCTGAAACTGAATATCAGTAAATGTAAAATTTTATCATTTTCTCGCAAATTGTTTCCAATTCATCATAGTTATACATTCGAAGGCCAAATTCTAGATAGATGTTTTGAGTTTAAGGATCTGGGGGTACTGTTCGACTATAAGCTGTCCTTCTCTGAACATATAACTTGTATTACGGCTTCTGCTTCTAGGATGCTGGGTTATTTGGACAGAAATTGGGGTAGCTTTGTTAATCTTGACACAATGAAAACGCTATACTACTCCTTTATTCGCAGTAAACTAGAGTATGCGTCTATAATTTAGTCTCCTGTGCACATTAATTCTATTGTCGGCTTGGAGGCAGTTCAGAGGAAATATTTGAAGTATATGTACTTCAGATGTTATGGGCAATATTTCAAGAGGCTTCGACCATTCCATCCTAACCGATAGTTTGGGAATTGAATTATTGAAGTTGAGGCGTGAACGGTTCGGCCTAACGTTCCTCTTCAAAATTTTACACAATTCGATTGACTCACCATTTCTTCTCAGCAAAATAAATATTCGCGTACCAAGGCCTGGTCTGAGGCGTAATAATACATTTTATGTCACTTACAGCAGATCAAATGTTATGTCACGTTCTCCTATCAACTGTATATGTAATCTTTATGATGGGTGTTGTGGTCGATGTGATATCTATTTTGATCGACTATCAGTTATCTTGGCATGCCACTCAGAACAGCGCAATGGGATGTCGTGATATTTTCCTGAACTTCTGTTGTCTACATATGACTTAGTTATAAATATTATTTTAATTTTAGTTATTTCATTTGTTTACTAGATAGTACTAACGCAATAGATTTCAATCTTATTTTTATTCATCAAACATATTTCGTTACTAAATGGTCAACTTCTGCTGACCATACGTAACTTTGTAATAGACAATATTTCATTTTATTTTTAGTTATATGGTTATTGTTCAATACTATTTCAATTTATTTTGAATTGATTTTTCCATTGTATATATTCGCTTATACTCTCTATTTTTGTTTTTTTCTCGTTATTTTTTTTCTTATGTATTATTATTTGTGTACAATTTTGCAATTTTTTGAATATTGTAATCTTTTTGTAATTTTTTCTCTGTAATTGGATGTATATCTGTTGAGAATAAATGTCTTATTATTATTAATATTATTATTATTATTATTATTATAAAACCAAATACATGCAAAGAGAACCAAGAAATAAATTTTCTGTAATCAAAGAACATGGTTATATTCAGCAAGTCCGCCATTTCAAATACCTCGGAGACGTTATACAGACCTCAGGTTTAAACTGATTCGCTAATGAACAAAGAATTACCAACCTCCAAAGGGCCTACAAGCTAACATGGGCTTACTATAATAAAAAGTACATCTTGAGAGGCGCCAAATTTAGGCATGATAACACTACGATTCTTCCAGAAGCAATCTACGCAGCTGAAACATGATTCTATATACACATGTTCTATAAACATGTCTATAGAATGAAACAGTTTAGAATACCGAAGAAACTACTTGATATAATTATGAAGAGTAAATGCGGAACAGGGTGGCTGAAAGAGGTCCAAAAAGATCCTACAACAGAACAATAAAAAATGTGGAATTTCCCACCGAGTGTCGCTATAAAATCGCACAAGTGAAGTTTGGCAAAAATCAACGCGCAAATTTACCTGGAATAAAATGGACGGATGAAATAAAAAAAGAGCATTCTGGGAGGATAAAGCTTTTTAGGGGGGCAAAACAGATGAAGCAAAAACCGTAAGAATTGCGAATTCAAGTTCGATCGCTCTCCATGAGGAGAGCAATTGTTATAATAATATTAATAATAATAATAATATAACATACATATATATATATATATATATATATATATATATATATATATATATATATATATATATATATATATATATATACTTTATCTTTTACAAATAAATTCAAAATGTTCACTAATAATTCCTACTAAATAGAACATCACACTATTTAATTCATATTGTGACAGATTTGCCCTGAAGCCGCCTCTATGGTATATAGACATTGCGAGAAAGGACGAGACTGTCATTTTAACCGTCGTAAGCACGACCAGAGATCTCTTCATGGTGAGAGATGTTCATGGATCTGTCACTCTTTCTCTCTTCGAGGGAGAACAACAACAACAACCACCTGGAATAGTTAGCTCTTTGCAAATAATCATAAATATAATTCTAAATACTAGTGTCGTTGAATATTTTCACTCATAGAATTATTACAGCCGTTATAAGTTATTAATTAGTTACCACAACCGTTATAAAGTGTTTATAGTTGTTCACTGTTAATAAATTATTTCAGCAGTATTGGCATTATCAAATTAGTTGAATTACCCATAAAATCGTAACAATATTTTGTCAATTCCATGTTACACCAACCAATGTAAATCAAATACGAATTTCAAAGGACCTCTTATTCAAGAAGATCACAGAGTATTAAACATTTTTTTATCTGTGCATAACCCCAAAAGTTAACCTTACTTTTTATCATGTCAGAGATTGCAGCTTTCGAAGAGTAAAGTGTACATATCTTCAGATTTGTTCAATATTTAATATCAATAACGTCAAATAATACAAATTCTGAAAATGACTCGTTTTGCTAGAGCAAAAGGCTCCAAAGCTTCAAATGAACGTATTTGTGAAGAAGCAACATCTTGGGAAGAAATGAAACAACAACTTGTTGAGAGGAAAAAAGAAATCGAAGATGAAGGAGAGCGAAAGAAAATTGAACAAGTGAGAAATATTAATTATCAGAATTTTTTGAAAAATAAAAATGAACAAGAAATCAATAAAAGTGAGTGGGCAGAATTTCCAAATAGCTCCTCGGTAGTTGAGAAAAAGAAGAGTATTAAGCATTCTCATGAAACATTACATGAAAATGAAATAGATTCTGGTGTTGAGGTAGTTAAAACATCAAGAAAGAAGCACAAGAAAGATATCAATAATGATGGAAATCTTGACAATGATGCGCCAGTAGAGATAAGCTCTAAAATTGAAATTTCTATGCCTCAAATTAAAAAGAGCAAACAAAAAAAGAAAAAGTTAAGTATTGTTGTAGAAGATAATGCAGATATAGAAAGAGTTGAGAAGGTTCAAGAAGTTCAAAATGAACAGAATAAGAAAACCGGAAATAAAATGAAATCTGGCCATCCAAATGATAAAAAACGCAAATCTATTGATATGGAGACCTTGACAGAGCCTGAGAAGAAAAAAATTAAAAAGAAACTGGAAAGGAGAATAAAACAGATTGAAAAAAAGAAACTTAAAAAGCAGGTGAAAGGTGAAGAATCCATTAAAGTAGAAGAAAATGAAGAGAATTTATTATTGCATCAAAAAAAAAATCCTGCACATGATCTTTCTTATAGTTCAAAAAGGCATCATAAATCTCTTGATGAAAAAAGTATAAAAAATGAAGATAATTTAAAAAAAAATAAAATTGGTTCAAACACTCCTAAAAAGGAGAAACTTAAAACAGGGGAATATAAGAGGAGAAAAAGTTTTCAACCGGATAAAGTAATGATTAATGGGAAAGAAGTTATACAGTACAATCGCGATAACGTGAACAGAAAAAAACCAGCGTTGTTCACAGAATAGAGGTTGTTCATATTACCGGAGGTCACTAAAATACAAACTCTACACCATATTACTATACTCATTTATTAATTTTTGAAACTAAAATATACTTTAATCGAACTTTAGTAATTTATAACGGTTGAAAAAATTGTGATATCTTAGTTTGCACTTTTTTGGTAGAAACACTGGCCAAGATAGCCTTCTCTTGAATAGATTTCAATACCAGAATGTCGCTGATATTTACATTTTGGGTAGCCCACTCAATGGAAATTTTAAGGGCTTGAATAGCTTCATGGTGGCTTATATCATCTGATCGTTCTGCACCAATAATTTCAACATCATCTGATGTGCTATCTTCATCCTCTTCATCACCGTCTTGGAGGTGGTTGCATGTGTCCATATTCCATGATTCAATTTCTTGGGAAGAAATTTCTATCTAAAATTGAGTGTTTTAGTAGACAAAAAGTTGAACGTCAGAACAAAAAAACTTACAGGTCCTATGGCTTCCAATAAAGTCATAGTATCCTCCACAATATCATGGCTCTTATTGCCCCATCTTTGTTTCAAAACACTTAGAGGCAGGTCATCTTCATTTGCATTTGGTTCGGCCATTAAGTTATGCCAGCACTTGGATATCATATCTGCATCTAGTTTCTGCCATGCTGCTGCTAAATTTAGCATTACATCCCTTAATGACAGTTTCTTCAGAGCAATTCCAATAGGCTCATTGGTATTGAGTATAGAGCTCAGTAAACTATTACGATAATGTAGTTTCATAAGTCTTAGAATATTCTGATCCATTGGCTGAATCAGGGGGGTGACATTTGGCGGCATAAACATCACAAAAATTTTTCCATTGTTAGCTTTCAATTCTTCGGCAGGTGGATGACAAGGAGCATTGTCTAGAAGCAAAACTGCCTTTTCTTCTAGTCCTTGTCCTTTTAAGAATGATCGAACCTAAATTTGAATGAAGGCGCCAAAATCATGCATAGAACAAAATGTTATGAAGTACATATGTACTCACCTCAGGAACAAACTGTTTAAAGAACCAGTTTTTAAATATTTCCCCCGTCATCCAGGCATTCTTTGAGTGCCTGTAGATTAGAGGATTCACAAAGTTTTTGAAACATCTAGGACTCTTAGCTTTGCCTATTACCAATGGAGTCAACTTATGGAGACCTGAAGCGTTTGTGCATCCTAAAATGGTAACTCTTTGCTTGGCTGTCTTCATACCTGGCGCGGTTTTCTCGGACATAGAAACATATGTTTTTTCAGGTAGCAGTTGCCAGAAAAGGCCAGTTTCATCCGCATTATACAGTTGATTTTCATTCAAATTAAGCTCCTGAATTAACTGCATCAACCTTTGTTTGAAAGGATCGACAAGCTCGGGCTGAGATGATAACTTTTCGCCTGTTATTTTCAAGAATCGAATTCCAAATCGAGTTTTAAAACGTTGCAACCAGCCATCACTCGCATTGAAATTTGCAATGTTCATAGCACTTTTCAAATTCAATGCTTTTTGTTTAATAATTTCTCCAGATACAGGCATATTTCTTTCTCTTTGGACTAAGAACCATTTATAAAGTTTTTGCTCCATTTCGGGATACTCCGCACTTTTTAACGTGCATTGTTTTGTCGGTTTTAACGCATTTGAAACTCTATTCAAAATCAGTGTTCTTTTCTTTTTTATGGCACAAATTGTCGATTTTGCTACTCCATATTTCTTTGATAGGAACGTTACACTCATACCGTTATTACACTCTTCAATCACTTTTGCCTTATCATATAATGACAAACATTTACTTTTTATTTTAGACATACTCGTATTGTAGGTACAAATATCACGTTAGTATTTCAGTACTCTCTCTAAAAAACAACCAAACTAATCTCAGCCACCTTCGAAATACGTAAGACGAAATCTCGGACAAGTTTGGACTTGAAAATTTCAGTTTACGCCTTCACAACAGTCAATAAAATCAGTTGCCAATAGTGTTCACATTATCGGGGGTTGCAGCTGTTCACGTTATAGAGATGTCAATGTAAGAAAAATGTTGTTCACGCTATTGAGCTGTTCGAACGAGCGCGTGTTCATATTATCGCGATTGTACTGTATATCTCATTCCTTTATGTTAGTTATTGTATTGAAATATTCGATACATAATACTGTTGAAGTATCAAGTTTTAATTGTTTCCATAGTGCAATAGTTAATAAATTTTAAAAATTTTATCCATAATTTCAAATTCAGACCAAAATATTAAAAACATGCAAAGTTTGTCGTGAAAATTGTTATATGGGCCTAAAAAAATGTTCTGAACAGGTTTTTCATTATCTCAAAAAACACAAAATTAAGGTTATTTGTCACTTTACAATAGCTGAATTTAAAGTTCAGAATTTGATTTCTTGAAACATTTTACCCATATCATATATGACTATGTGAAAATTCAAATCCATTTTCCTCTGAATTACAGAATATGGGGCTATCTTCATCTCAAATGCCACACACTGTATTTATATTTGCACATTAGGAATTAATATTCTTAGCATATATCTGAAAATTTTAAAAATTAATTTCTGTTAATGTTTAGCTTAACGCTTAACATTCGGGTACAAATTGCAGCATTGTCATTGAATAACAATACTGTCAGAAACAAATTATACACTTCAATGAACATTTCAATCATGAAAAGTTCAATGAATATCTTCAATGAACATTTTATTGGTGTGGGTGCCAAATTACCTGCTAAAATAAAAAGATCCCATAAATCACCCATGGAACAAAAAATTACTATCCCAAATTCGATATTTTTCAGTCACTGAAACTGAGATAGGAAACTATATCATTGAAATGAAGTCATTTTAGTCCCCTGGTGTCGATGGCATAGCCTCAAAGGAGATGAAAAGAGAAGGTTAACCTTCTCAAAAGAGAAGGTTAAGGAGATGAAAGAGCAGATTCTCACCCCTTTCAGTACACTCTTAAATGCATCGTTAGGAGCTGGCATTTGTCGGATAGCTTTCAAAGTGGCATTGGTGAAACCAATATACAAATCAAGTGAAGCCAAAAATTATAGACCTATGTCACTAGTCACTAATTTTTCTAAACTTCTGGAGAAAGCACTAAAATCAAGAATTCTTTCTTTTTTATTTGATTCAAAATTCTCTCTGGACAACAATTTGGATTTTGAGCGGGTAAATCGACACAGTTTGCACTGGCCAAACTTTCTGAGAGGTTTTAAGGGGCACTTGATGATTCTCTACCTTGCCTATGTATCTTTGTCGACTTGGCCTTTTTATAGTCTAACATAAACTGTTGCTGGATAAACTCATGGGAGTTGCCCTGTGCATGATTCAGAGTTACCTCAATGGTAGGAAGCAGTGTGTGACAAACATAGTGAACTTTGGGATGTGAGATATGGCGTGCCCCAACGTAGTGGAACTGTATTGGGTCCTTTACTTTTTGTGATCTATGTTTGGTCTTCAGTTACACAGATGATACAGCAATTTTCTTCGAGTCAGATAATTGGAGGGACTTGAAGGTTAAAGCTGAAAACAAGTTAAAGAAAGTTAAATTATGGATTGATTTCAAACTGCTCCCCATTAATATTGAGTTAACACGATTCATTATATTCTCTTGTTAAAATATTGGTCGTCCGCCGTTAACTGCTTTGAATATCGATCGCGATCTGCACATCACTACTACTGAATCTATTAAATATCTGGGCGTTGTTATTGATAGAAATCTTAAGTGTGATATACATATTCAAACTGTGATGGGTAGGGTGAGGCCACGCCTTGATATATTGAGATATCTTGCAGAGTTTTTGGATTTACTCCGTTTGAGAACTCTTTATTTAGCATTAGTCCGTCACTACTCTCTTATAGAATACTGATTTGGCGTGGTACTCTGGATGTTCATTTGAGGAGTCTTCAAATAATCCATAAATGGATTTTAAAAATAATTCTGAAGAAGAATTGGGAGTTGTAGTGGTTAGAGAGTCGGGGGTACTTACCGTAAGAAGATTGTATTTTCAGTAGTTATTATATTTTAATCATACAAACGCAGTTGAGATAGATTACTTAGTGCATTGTTACAACACTAGACATAAATATACCATACCACTGAAAAACAGAACAAATAAGGTAACTGGACAAAAACATTTCATGTACATATTACAAAGAATATTACAATAAACTCCAGTCAGTATTGTTCAGACAAAAATATTCAGGAAGTTTAATAAGAATCTTGTGAGTTGGTTTCTGAGTCGTCCGTCGTTGACTTGATGATGGACACTGGTTCTTATTTATCTGCCTAATTATGCGAAAAATAACGTGACATGTACAAATTATCTGATACATTTCTTCTCTTAGATTAATATTTTCAAGTGAGCACAAACACAGTGTGCTTCTGGAAGACAATATTTTGTTTTAATTTCGTTTACCTGTATCGTATCTTGTTGTTTAAGAAATGATTATTTTGTTAAATAGAATGATAGTTATTTTGATGTTAACTGTAAATCATTGGGTAAATAAATTAGGTAAATTGGGTAAATTATAAATTAAATTAAATATATATATATATATATATATATATATATATATATATATATATATATATATATATATATATATGCATACATGTTGTTATTTAATGATTGTTTGATACTTTACAGAAGGATTTCTCAGTCATTTTTAAGGAAGAATAATAACAACCATTTTTTTTCTTAAAAAATAGTAAATTCAATGGACGATGAATCTACTCTGTGATAGTTCATAATTAAATGAGAGGTAATAATAAAAACTTGTCTAAAAATCACTGACTGAACAATTCTTTATTCGACTAGTTTCGCCTTTTACAGCATTATCAAGAATGAATGATATTCTTGAATGATATTCTTTCATTCTTGATAATGCTGTAAAAGGCGAAACTAGTCGAATAAAGAATTGTTCAGTCAGTGATTTTTAGACAAGTTTTTATTATTACCTCTCATTTAAAAAATAGTTACTTGGGCAAGATAATCTCACGTAAAAATGGTAGAAAAATGGAAGAATGCACAACAAAGTTGTGACTCCAAAAGAGGAAATTCTCTACAGATAAAGCCCCTTACAACTTTTAGCCAAACTCAAAAAGAACCTAAAAAATCCAAGTATCTTAAACATGAAGGCCTTGCAGGCCATAATTATAGAAATTTTTCTTCATAGATAACTGAGGAATCCTCCTGTGTTTTCTTATTTAAGTGTCAACAGTATTATCACAAAATAATTTCTATTTCCAAATAAATTTAAAAAATCATAACTGATATTGTAGGTTTGTTTCAACTGCCGGAAGTTTGGACATAATGTTGCAGAGTGCTCAGAAATGTCTAAGGGATCCAATCAAGAACTCTTTGATAGCAATGGTACTGGAATATGTTTCAAATGTGGTTCAAGTGAACATACTTCCTTTGCATGCAAGGTAGTGCAAGGTGCAAACTACAAATTCGCCACATGTTTCATATGTAAAGAGCAAGGACATATTTCTCGCCAGTGCCCTGATAATGCTAGAGGATTGTACCCAAAGGGTGGTTGCTGTAATGTGTGTGGTGATGTTACTCATTTGAAAAAGGATTGCCCACAGTTTAGAAGTATTCAAGAGAAGGAACAAGAAAAATTTCAAGTTGAAACAATAAGTAGTGGTAATCCAGATGATATGGACAAAGAAGTAAATTATGTTGGAAAAATTACTGTTAGGCCTAATAAAATTATCAAATTTTAGTTAGTTGAATAAATTAATCAATATAGTTTAGTTTGTAAAACAGAAAAACAATTTTTTGAGAGATCTGTGAGAGATATCCATTAATGGGATAGTGATGTGTACGTCCAATACTTTTATTTTGGAGTCAAAATTATTACAGATTCATGTATTTACTCATTTGGCAATGAGCATAGCAAAACTGAGAAATTGTTCGTAGACTAATAAAACAGTTTCTTGTGCTTACATTGAAAGTGGTATCCATTTGAGTGTTCTCCATTATTATCTTTTGAAGGATTGTTATACAATATTTTCTTTAATATAGTTATATAATATTTCATATATTATTCCATTGAACTATTTATTAAAGACTGTATATATATATATATATATATATATATATAAAAATATATATATATATATATATATATATATATATATATATATATATATATATATATATATATATATATATATATTGGTATATTAAGATTCAACTTAAAGTAAATTTTATTATATGATTATATAGTTTTAATTGTTTTTATGAATAGTAGTTTTGTTATATTTTGTAATTGACAAAGCATTTAAAATAGAAAATATGACATCTTATTAGGCGTTTATGAGATTGTGTTATGATATACTTATTTAGGAAAAATGAAATAAATCAGGTATAAACTAACAAGCGTTATTTGTAAAATATTATTAATTAGATATTAATTGGATTTGAGATATAAGATATCAAATGATTAAGCTCTATAGGACCTGCCAAGTCAGTAGGTTCACAATTTTTTTTTTGTTTTAGAAATGTTTGTTGCCCCATTGAACACAAATATGGTTTTTACCATCTTTGAGACATTGTTTTTCGTTTGTCTCTACAGTGAGTCGTTTTTTCGTGTATTTAATCATGGCTACTTGAAATTGCAGTTTTTACTTCTATAATAATAGTACAGTAGATCCCTGGCTATCCGACAAACGTTCTGCTGAGCATTGTTGGATTATAGAGTAGTGTGAGAGGCTCCCTATAGTCAAAAGATAAGATTCTATTTGCAATACAATTTATACTACATAGGTATGATCGATTTAGAATTTAACGACATAATAGAGATATAACAAAAATTGTGTATAAACAGGAGCATTGTGGAAAATGTAATCGTGAAGTATGAGGCTTAGTGGACAGCCGAATAGCGACATTATACGCTCTCGTTCGGAACCTGCGTTAAACTATAAGTCGCTCGGAGCTACATAGGTCTCTTACCTCCACTCTTAGAACAATGATAATAATAATGAAAGAAATTGGTAAATGAATCATTTACGATAGCGTGAAATTTCGTTGTAAAAATCATATTTTGTTTTCCTACCTATATTGAACAGTGTTAGGCGTGTCCGATTACAAGGAAGGCCTGATTAGACACTTGACAGTGATCGGTTTGACGGGGTTCCAGTGTATTTCTAGTTTTATTTACGAAATAGTATTATGTCAGATCCGAGACAGATCTTTTGATCAGCTAAGATAGTGTTAAAATTTGTTTCACTATCCCGTTTTTTAAAAAACATATTTGGTTTAAAAGCTAAAGTTTTTAATCAATAATATTTCAAGTAAAATACTTGACAATTGGTGGAGGGAATTTAACCAACTGAGAGAATCGAATTTGTAAACACTTTTTGTCAGAATATGTTGCTTCTTTATTCAATTTCGATGGAAAATTTCAGAGAAAAGCTTAGTAAAAATTATCCTCATTTTTTGAGTAATACCCCATCAAAATATTTTTGAGTAAACTATTTCAACTGTATTGTAATATTCCAGATAGTATTCATCTGACTTCAACAAAAACCTCTGCACATGATCCAGGTAGCAAGCTGACGGTAATATGACGTCATATATTAGTTTCAATATGTGAGAAGTGACGTCAAAATGTCACAGCCTCAAGACGTCATTTTGAACTGTTCAAATGACGTCATTAAATTACGTTTTCAGGTATTTAGAACTAGAACATTTGTTATTTCTTGAAAAATTAACGGTCATAAATCAACGATTGAGAAAAAAGGAACTGAGCAAGTTGATTGGATTTCAAATATTATTTTGTTAATAAATGTTTAATGATAAAAATTGTTTTATTCAAATTATGGAACCCCTACAATATAGGTTCTATAAGAATAAGAACGCCTTTACGGCGTCTATTTTTCTCTACTTATTGACGTCTTTTTAACATAATTTAATGAAGTTTGTGATTGGACAAGAAGTTATAAAGACCAGAGTAAAACTATAGTTTTACTCTAGTATGGAGACATATATGTCTCCATACATATGGAGAAGCATCCACTATTTAGCTTCTCTTGAGAAAGAAATAAATCCTATTAAAAAAAACATATACTGTTTCGACATAGGAATTGAATTTCCAAAAATTCAGCATTATAAATATTCGAAAAATAAAAAAATCATTTTACATATTAATATTTGAAGCATATAAGTTTATTATAACCACTCAATCCAATCGATATTGAATGTGAATGATAATATTGAACCTTTTTAAAATTCTAATGAATAATATTCATAATCTATAACAATTATAAGTGCCAGAACTAGAAACACGTTGATTTTATGGTCCATGTAAGATATTTGTGATATCTTAATATAATAAATTCCCATAATAATAAAACGGGACACGCTGATAAGAGTTAGGTGGAAAAATCCAAAAAATTGATGAAATACAACCGGTCCAAATTGACCATTGTAGTATTTCCTCCATGACGATATCACTAAAACTGAGTGGCTTCTATAGATGTCTCTCCACCATAAAGACGCTCCAAAACGGCAAAACTTTCATTTCATCTAAAAACTGGGCTGAAAATGATTGCTAAACATAACAACTGATCCGGCCTATAGGCTCAACTTGTGTTAACACAACATAATAAATCGAGTTGATTATCTCTATATTCAAATGCAACCTTGAATTCCATAAGAAATGAAGCCAGTTTAAATTTCATAACAAATTGCAAATGCGTACCAAATGCTAAGTATAGTTTTATTGTATTAATTTTCACAGCAGAAATGCACTTATATGCACATTTCGAACATATTCATCAAGTTTGGTGACTTATGGTCACAGAATATACCAAATAAAGGATGTGTTCTGTGCTTATGGTGTATTTCAACAATTTTCTGGGTACGTTTATTTATTTGTTTGTGGCAACACTGAGCTGAAATCAAAACAGAATACAAAAAATAATATAACCACAGCCCATATATTTTGTCTAATAACATTTTAGAAGAAAATAAAAGAAGTGAAGGAAATAATGGTTGCAAATTCTGTTTACTTAGAGGTTGACTCATCTATAACTGAAAATCAATTGAAGTTGATAGTACGTAAGCGTATTTTTGCATTCATTTTATTTCTGTTTATTAAAATATCAATATTTGTTGTTATTGTGTTAATTTAATTTTGCCTTTTGTTTCAATAATTTTTCACAGGAAGATGAAACTGAAACAGAATTTCAGAAATTTCTAAAGCATGAGGGCGATTATCCGTCAAAATATGTCAAACCTTACCCAGGTAAGATCTGCACATTAAATGTTCCTAATTACTAAATGAGAAGATATAATTTATGATGTGAAGAACATTAATTTCGAAAAAAGAGGTAATTGATGAAAAAAGACAAATATGGGTATACCCAAATCAGTACCTACAAGTCAAAATAATTCATTTGATTTGGTTGGTATTTTGTATGAATACAAACATTTTTTAAGAATGAGTAAGGTTTAGGTAAAAAAATAATACCTACTTTACTGGCTTTCTGTTCCCTACAATATTGCACCTTATAATGTGAATGTTTCCTTTCTCTTTCTGGTTTTTGCTTAAAATACTAAGGCACACTACTGTTTCTATCACTTACTACTTATTTCATTGAAAAAAATCAAACTGTCTAAATAAATATTATGATTTTAGAATAGTGATTGATGTGAAATGTAAGATTTAATTCATAAAATTTAATTTTTTTGTATTCATATTGAGATAATTCGAAGAAGGTGGGAAAAACCCTCAAAATCTGGGCGTGTAGTCATTTTGCATGTAACCCTAATGATTTTTTTCGATAATTTTAATAATAAAACCCTTTCATATATATATATATATATATATATATATATATATATATATATATATATATATATATATAT
The DNA here is from genome assembly GCA_030704895.1 of Henosepilachna vigintioctopunctata. NCBI lineage: Eukaryota > Metazoa > Arthropoda > Insecta > Coleoptera > Coccinellidae > Henosepilachna > Henosepilachna vigintioctopunctata. Next base: position 1,921,736 of record JARQZJ010000098.1, read on the forward strand.
ATATATATATATACGATTTGCGAAAACCTTGTAAACAAATTTGTGACCAATATGGTCCAGAGCTGAAAACAACTATACAAGTTATAAAATGATTTTATTATTCTGTTTCTTAGTCAAGTAGCAGTTATAACATTGAAAATGTTTTTTAATTGTAATTGAAAATACAATAGTACCTTACGTAAATACATTTCAACTTCATCCTTTAGCTTGTGATTTTCAGAATTCAAATCTACTTTTTTTTTTTTTAATTTATTTATTAACCCAAAGGGATCATGAATGATCCATAACAGGCATATTTTACCTTATAGTATAGTAACAACAAGTGTGGCAACTAGACAACTACTTAACTCTAATCACAGTAGTCTTAAGATGAACAATAAATTCTAATGACCAGAAAAAAAAATGTTATCCTAAAAAAGTTTTAATCTACTTTTTTAGGATAACATGACGTGTCATATTTTTCAAACTTTCAAGTTAATCAAAAATTTAATACTACACAGTAATATACATATCAGATACATAACAATTAACATTCTTAATATTTTGCTTCTCAGTGTGCGATTTAAAAAATATTTCAGTAAAAAAAAGTTAAATGTAATAATACAAAACTACAGTTGCAATTATATAATCAATCAATTTTGTGGGGAGTTAAGTTTTTTCAATAATATCAATATAATCACAAAATAACATATGATTACTGAGAATATACAATGGTATATTCTCAGTAATTGCAAGAAATTGTGTAGTTATTTATAATTATATTCTTTTATTTGAAATGTAGAAATAGATGATGATGTTTTTGCTTTTTGGGCTCTGTCCTTACTTTTTTGTTTGTAGATATATGAGGATATCATGTTTTTTCCTGAAAATAGGTATGTACGTAGTTGAGAAATGTACAAGAGATCACTTACATAATACCCCTTCCTAGAATGACCTTATATGTGAAAGTAATAATTTCTTTCAATTTCAGAGCAATAATTATTTGGAATAAGATATTTCTATATTATCGTACATGTTCAATAGTCAATATATATTTCAAAATATTTATTTCAAAATATAATCACAAGTACTTAGTCTTCTGGAAAAAGATATTACTCAGAAGACAAATATGTAGGTGATAGATTTGTGAACCACTGGCATTCATTTTATTTGGTGCATATTAAAGTTATTACTTTCATTATTATTCAACTTGTTCACTTAAAGTTCTTCTTTTTTTAGGATTTTGCGTTAAAAGCAAGGACGTTTCCAACGATAAGTTTTTTGTGAATATCTGTCACTGTGAGACGATACCTGAGCCACCTAACGACTTCACAGCACGAAGTGCTGCAGAAGTTCTTGAAGGTGATGTTTCGGAATTTCGTGTTCCTATGAGCATAGGTCAAATACGATCTGAAGAGAGTGCTAAGGGAGAGAATATTAGAGTTTGCGATGTAGCTATCAACAGCAAGTTTTATAAAATGATTGAAAGTGAGTTAATACTATTTATAGAATTTGTTTTTATAACATATATTCCAATTCTATTTTACACTCATTTTCATGAAATTGATTTGTACCTCACATTTTTTTCAAATAATTTTGAGCTGAGAGAATAATTGCCTTAAAATCTTCAAATACAAATCTTTTTTATTCGTTTCTGACATTTCTAAAAGTAGAAAGCAAATCATACCTTGGATTCTTAAGAATGTAAAGGTTTTACTAGCGTTTAACGTAATAGCAATGCATAATAACTGTGTATTTCTTTTATCTCCAATAAGTGACTCAATTTGTACGAAATAATATAACAACATTCAAGAAGTTCATTGTTGTGCCTTAATTCAAATAAATCAGTAATTTAGTTAATCAACTAGTGAACGGACAGACCACATGAATTTGGCCAAATCTACATCGTTTCTCAATTTATAAAAACATACATTGACTTAGGGCTACCAGATACACTTTGACATTTTATTTTATAGTTAGTTTATCATCAACTGAAATGAGTAGTCATTGATTGTGCTCAGAGTACTACAGAGGTAAATCACTGTATCTGCAATGTAGGAAGCATTGTCAAAATAGATTTTGGATTAAGAGCCGTACGGTTCAAATTACTGGGAGCCGTCTATACAGGGTCAAAATGATCAATTATTGCTGGGGTAAAAGAACCGCCACCATTTCAATATGGCTCTCTATTGACAAGCTTTTTAACATGTGCTATTATTTATATTTTATTATTTCTCTTAAGGTATCTGCAGCACCTCCATAAATTTCTTTCATCTGGAGAAATAGTCTGAGACAGTGTATTTCCCTAGGACAATTTAAAGCAAGATCCACTTTAGTTTTCATCTAAAAATGAGAATATTAATGAATTTTCCTAATTATTGACCTCAAATTTAAGGTGACAATAACAAACCGTTTTTGTTAGTGTGACTTTCTACCCCCAAACCATATGATGGGTGATTTTTTAAGCCTAGTTTTTTTTAATCGAATAAAACACTCAATTTGCATCATATACTCAAAATTTTTATTGACATTGATAACTTGGCCTTGCCATTTACATTTTAAAGATAACTTCATGTAAATGTTGTCCGCGGCTCCGTATCAAATGTTCCATTCGGAAGGTCCAATTATGCGTCACTTTTTCGAGCATATTGGCCTGTATCCCACGAATTACGCGTGTTATGTTATCCTGTAAGACTTCAATCGTGTTCGGCTTGTGCACATACACTAACGACTTTACATAACCCCACAAGAAATAATCCAGAGGCGTCAAATCGCATGATCTTGGCGGCCAATTCACAGGGCCATTTCGAAAGATAAGCTGCTCACCAAATTCATCCTTCAACATGTCCATTGTTTCACGAGCTGTGTGGCCGTCTCACCGTCTTGATGAATCCACATGTGAACCAAGTTCAACTCGGCCAACTGGGGCAAAAAAAAGTTGCTGATTCACCAGGTCGATTATGACGACCCTAATATGGTCGTAACAAACGATACACATTTTTACACAGAGCACGAATTTTGATAATAAATTTCAACAATTTGCATTCGTTGCTCGTTTGTAAGTCTGTCTATGATGAAATGGCAGAGTATACTGAAAACTTTTCACTTTGACAGATGATGTTTGGATGCCATTACCAACCAGTGCCGCCAACCAAAAAAACTTGACTCTTAAGAAATCACCCGTTATAAGGCCAGTGTTCACCTTGATAGAGATTGTTTTAAGACCAATAATCTAATGATTAGACTAATGCCGATTCCGAGTGGCCCAAGAACTCGGTGGAAATCGAACCCACCAGCACCAGTAAAGCAAAAGCGTATAAGATCAATATACCGTTCGGCTACAGAGTCTATAAATCTCTAGATCACCAAGCATATCATTATCGGCTTTCAGAAGGATCGATAGTAATTTTTTGTTTCTGACGTAACATCTATATTACTTTGATTCTCTTCTAATGAAATTATGTCACCTGTATTTTTTTGACAGTCGAGGAAAAATCTGTTGTGTGGACTTTATTTACATTTGCACCTTACTTTCTTACTTACGTATATCACTGGTATTTTTCTGATAGTCTAAAATTGCTTGAAGATTATCTCCTGTGGGATTTTCAGTAACCAATTTTTTTCCTCTTGATTTCTATATCACTTACTTTCTTACTTACGTATATCACTGGTATTTTTATATAAAATATATTTTATATATATATCACTTATATATATATATATATATATATATATATATATATATATATATATATATATATATATATATATATATATATATATATATATATATATATATATATATATATATATTATAGGAATATTTGTTTCTAGGTTACTTGAGTTGATCTAGAAATTTTGTTGTTCGTCACTGTGTTGGCGAACGATATTGTCATGTTTTTGAATTAATTATAGTGAAAATCGAAAAACTACTCAGTTTTATTTAAATTATGTATTTAGATTTTCATCAAGTATCGGCCCAATCGATAAATGAATTGAAAATTAAATTTGCAAACCCAATACTCTATTTGGAAATATAGATTCAACAAAAGATAATTTTTTTATTATCTAGCAGCAAGGTAATTTGAAATTTTAATTTACACTTTTGTTATAGGTAACACTGATTGGAAAAATTTTCTGCTAACTATAATCTTTGAAGCTCTAAAAGATAAGTATCAAGTAGATTGTTTAAAACAAACTAAAATCATTTTACAAAATAAGAAACACATGGGCACTCTTCAGCAACATAAAATACAAGATAGGGATATGGCAAAAAAAATGGGAATTTCTGAACATACCAAGCTAAGTGATCCAGATAAGCCCAAAATTGAGATGCTATCCTCTACGAATTTTGAGCCGAGATGTCCAGATTATCGTCTATTTAAAAAAAAAGATAAACAAAGTTGCCTTGTTGGAGAGTTCAAATTTCCTGATGTGGTATGTAATGTTGAATTTCTTATGTGAAAAAAATTGAAAGTATTCAAGTGTTGATATTATAAGAGTATTTACTATAAGTTAAAATTTTTCGTTTTATTTACTTTGTCCATATTCAACATAGAAAAATTATCAAACATCAGATTCTTAATTATATTCATCGATTAAATTTATCATACTGTAATCATGTCCACGATTATTCAGAGTATTCAGGTATTCAAAGCATCATAAGATCTACTACAGGTAAACTGCGCCTGCTAACAGTTCTAAAACATCTAACAATTTTCATAGACTGGTGGCACACCTTTGAGAGCTACATATACAGATATTAAAATGTTCTTGGAACCAAGACTCATAGCATATTTGTGGGACTTTGAATTTCCCAGATAATTACAGTCTAATTTTTCAGATTTATGCCAAAGAAATAAAATTAGACGTTGGTGAGGACAGAATAATTATAGAATGTGAAGAAAGAAATTATTTCTTGGATATATTTTTTCCATTTGCTGTGAAACCAGATGCTACAAAATCTGTTTTTGATAAGGCTACAAAGGTAAGGTTTTTCAAGAATAAAAATTCAAAGGAAAATAATATTTGAAATCTTTTTATTATTTTTCAGATATTGACTGTAACCATGCCAATTATGGGAGGATAAGTAGGTATATGTTTACTTGAAGAAATAATTAATAATTTTGTTTGTTATATGTTCATATTCATTATGAATGAAAAAAATACATAAAAGTATTTGAAATGTGTAAATGCAACTTTTATTATCCTTTAATTTTCCTAATGTTTTGCTGTATTTGTGTAAAAGATATTTTGATGAAGATATTTTCAAAATGCTCAAAACTTAATTGAATACAAAAAAAAATATTGAATTAAGTTTGATATTTATTGTATTACTCATCTTGCTAGGTAAATATTATAATATACAGTCGACTCTCGATAATTTAACACTTGATACCTAATTTGAATCTTCCGATAATTTGAAGATCCTTTCCGAGTTTTTGAAAATACTCGATAAAATGCATAAAATCAATGTTAGTTGGTTTCTTTGGTAATTTGAAGTTGAAAAAATAGTATTTTGCCTTTTGAAGTCCGGGGTTATCTACTATCAATCGATAGGGTAGACCTATCATTTGTTTTCATAAGAGGGATATCGCCTAGTCTTGCAACATTAACCGATTGCGAAATGTTGGACCCTCTGAATTAGGACTTGGAAGAAAAGGAAGATCTTGCCTCACATTGAGCGAGGCAAGATCTCTCGCCACCCTTCGCTTCCAGTTCAACGCACTCGGATCCGTGCCAAGTGATTATTTATTCACAGTTCACAAAATTCTTCGAATTTTTTCATCATTTTCGAAAATGTTCATTTTCTTCTTCAGAGCTAAAATTATACAATATGGCTGAACCGGCGAACTTCATAACGATCAACAGTCGTCAATGAATTGAATGGCAGAGGCGGCCTTAGAGGGTGACAAACGGGCAATCGGCCGGGGCCTCGCATCAAGTAATTTTTTTTTTAAATACAGATTTTTTTTAACTGTATTTGTTTAAATTTAAACCTTTTGATTTTGATTCTTAATTATTTATTAAGGTTATAACAAAACGTAATAAAGTTATTCATTCAAGTCATAACGGATAAATTTTGTAGCACTTGTATATCCCGCCGCGAAACACTTGAAGATTGGTTTTTTAACGCATAGCACTAGGGACTAGTATAGCATTATCTAGTCTGTGACTTGGGACATAATGTTTTGTTCATTTATCACTCGGGGAATCCCCGTTGCTAGAGGAATTCCCTTGTTTCACTTCGTTTGTCACCTTAGAATTATTTTGCTTAGAGTATGAGTAGCAACATAGTTGCTGTACCATACATATATACATAATTATATTTGCTATTAAGTTCTTATAGTGTTTCAGGTATTGAGTGAGCTGGAAAAATGTAAATTATTTTAAGTATTGAGTAAGCTGATAAAGTACCTAAAAATTATTTCTGACTGTTTGTGGGGAAACAAAAAAAAGATTTATGAAATGAAAATTTGAGTAGTGTAGTTCAAAAAATTGATTGAAAGTGACTAATCCTGATTCAGCTGAAAATATTCCTTCCACATCACGGGTGCCACCGCTGTCATCAAGACAGAGTTATGATGATTTATGACAAATGACATTTTGAGACGAACTACATCACGAAGTATAGATATAAGGAGTCCGAACGTAATGTTGAAAGAATGGCATCAATTTAAGGAACAGATCTTTTGCCGGTACGGCGCGCCACTTTTTAAGACGTACTCGTTTAATTTAATATTTTATATATACTCGTTTAATATTTGCGCAGACAGTGGTAGAAAAGTGAACTATGATCTGGGTTTGATATTGTGTACATTGATACTACGGAAAAACCTATACCGTTCGGACTCCTTATATCTATACTTCGTGAACTACATCATTGTCTCTTAGGTCACCGGTGCCGTTGTCAACGATATCCAGTCAAAAATCTGAGCCCGAGTCTATGTCTACATCCATGACTGCTGCGAATGGAAAATCTGAATCCTCAAGATGACCCCGGTTTGTGTTCGCGCAAGGTGCCATTCTAGGTTTGAGGCACTTGAACATCATGAGAGCATATTTGATTTCATGTATATTAAAAAAAGATTAAAGGAAATTAGTGATAGTGAACTTTTGAAGCAATACAGCCACTTGCAAATATCTATGACACTAGGATAATCATGTGATATTGATGGACATGAATTGTACGAAAAACTGAATATGTTCATCCGTGTGTATGAAGAAAACGATGGCATTATCTCGTTGCTGAAATACTTAACAGAAAAAAATTAACTGAAGTTTATCCCACTATCGAAATAGTTCTGGGAATTATTGCCACCACACATGTTACGGTTGCATCTGCTGAAAGGAGTTTTTGAGGCTTAAAATTACTAAAACATATTTGAGGAATTGGATGACACAAGATCGGCATTCAGCCCTTGCTATTATTTCCATCGAAAATGATGTAGCTCATTCGTTAGATGATTTTGCTTTGATTAAAGATTTCAGTCTTAGTAAAAGCCGCAAACAACAATTTTAGAATTTATCATCTCTGTATCTGTTAATTTTGTAGATCTTTCAATGCAAGTAAAATATTTCAAAACTCAAATTTTATTTATTAGTATAACTTTATAATTTCTCGTCAAACATAACGATTACCTACCAAACAACCAGATCTACTTTTGCATCACATAGGTACTTTTCCGTAGAAATAAGGGCCTCACACAGACCTGCCGGCCGGAGCCTTGCACTGGGTAAGGTCATCGCTGTTGAGTGGTACCTTTCAATAATAAGATAAACTTAATTGAAGATTTTAATCACCTTAAAGGAATGAATACAATCCTCGTAAAGTTAGTATATAAAACACGTCTGTGTTTTAAGTCATTATCGAATCGACAGAAGCGGTTGCACTTCCATCCGGTTTGGCGCCGATTTAAATATTTTTCTAACATTATCCTTCCAAGGATAATGAAGGCATCACATTGTACACGTTCTTAGTATTAATTTTCTAAAATATTTCATTTAGCGCCTTAGCACAAATCTATGTATTTCTATATGCTTATACATATTTCTATTTCCTTATATATTATATATATATATATATATATATATATATATATATTTCTTGAAATTGATTTATTGCCTGTTTGAGGTATTTATGAAAGTTTTTAGCATTAACAGGCTTTTTTAATATGAAAAAGTTTATTTCTGTTGACGTTTCGTTGTTATATTACAACTTTGTATATTATATAATATAACAACGAAACGTCAACAGAAATAAACTTTTTCATATTAAAAAGCCTGTTAATGCTAAAAACTTTCAAAATATATATATATATATATATATATATATATATATATATATATATATATATATATATATATATATATATATATATATATATATATATATATATATATATATATATATATATTATTTTGAATGTTTTTAGCAATAATAGGCTTCTTTTGATTTGAAAAACTTTATTTTTGTTAACGTTTCGTTGTATATCACAACTTTGTCAAAACTAATCAGTTTTTTTTATTTTTAAAATTATTAGTTTTGACAAAGTTGTGATATACAACGAAACAATAATAAAAATTAAGTTTTTCATATCAAAAGAAGCCTGTTATTGCTAAAAACATTCAAAATAAAATATCTTAAACAGGCAATAAATTAATTATACATAAAGATATTGGATGAGGTCAATTATATTATTACTCTTTATTCAATGGGAAAGATTTTTGTTTCAACAAAATTTCATAATTATATTTTGAAAATCGCCTGTATATTGGGAACAGAGAAACATTTCGAGATCTTAGCAAACATGTAATTCATTTTGATTACAAAACTAATAATGCTTTGGAAGTATGGAAAAAAAAGTGTTGTTGGGATTGTGCTGCTACATTGTCGATGTAGTAACACAAAAAGATAACTGACGTGTCGATGAAAAGGTACTCGAGATCAGTGAAAAAGAACAAAAATCAGCTCTCTGAAATAATTTATTATGTTTGTTATCTGATAGGTATAATCTTCAAATTCTTACATTTTCATGTGGGATATTTAAATTTTTCAACCATTGAAATTATTGTATACAGGTACTGCTACTGTAATCAATCTTTGGAAGTCTAGTTGTATACACTGAATACTTTTCTCTTAAATTACTAGAAGGTACATATAATTTTAATGACTTTAAAGTGTAGAAGAAATTGTTAATTTTCTAGATAAATATACTAGATTTATTTTAATTATTCTCATGGAATGTTGAAATATTGATATAAAGTGATAATTAATATTTATATCAAATTAAATGGACATTATTCATTTTAATTGCTGTTTCTTTGGTTTCATTATGTTAGTTTCATTACAGAATAATAGACAGAAATCCTTCATCTAACAAACATAAATATATGAATACATCATATCATAACAAAGCTGAATATATCAGGAACAAGACTAATTCAAAATATGTAACCCAACATATATAAAATTAACAAAAATGATAATAATCAACAAATTAAAAGTATTAAGAAGTTAATTCATCAAATGAATGTTTTCATTTATTTTAATAATCTTAAAATTTGTGCTCCAAAATATTACAGGAAAAAAAATTTGAGAACTTCTATTTCATTTTCTCAAACACAGTTGATTTAAATAAATGAAAATTACAACTACAGGTATTATCAGTTTTGTGAATATTAAAATAAATGTCTCTCCTTGAAAGATTCAAATTGCATTTTTAATCTTGTTATAATTAATTTACCTATATGCAAGAGTTCTTCATACTTGAGTACAAGTACAATTAATAAAAAACAGCAATTTTCTTGTTGAATAACTAAATGATTAACTCAAAACTCATAACTCCAAATTGATAAATTTTCAAATAATGTGTACTACTAATTTTTAAGATTATTCAAATTTTTTCAGGGATTATTCAATAACGTCCAAAGTGATGCATGGATTTATGTGAATAGTATAGGAGAATCTTCTATTGAAAATGGTTAAACTAAATATTTCAGACATTTCCACTATTACTGTTCCTTGAAATATTTTAATGGCTAATATTTTCTGTCATACAAAAATTAAATAAATTATAGTATAAATATTTCCACTTTGGCGTTAACATGTTTAAAATCATGATATGGCACCATGTGTTGAAATCATGAGTAGCAGCAAAGGAAGGATTCACTGGGAGTAGAAAATTTGAATAAAAAATTAAAACATATACAAATGTCTAGTTTTATGGCTTCTATAAAAAGTTCACTTTTGGATCTTTTTTTCTGGAGCAAAACAAAACTTTGTTATAATTATGACAAACATTTTTTGATATTTTAATATGTTTAATTCTGGACAAGAATTAAATTATTTATTTTTTATTATCTCATAAAAATTTGCGAAAATTTATACCCAATATAGATTGCCGATATCATTGTTGATTTAACTATAAATGACAATAGATTCATTTTCAATGAACTCACATTATTTGACAATGAATTGGAAGTTTGTCCACAAATGGAGGCAATCCAAATTATAAAATTTGTCTATGTACTTTGAATTATTGGTTGAAATATATACGGAATATTTTTTAGTTCAAAATATGATCATATGAATAATTGAGAAAATACTAATTATTTGAAAATTGATCAATCAAATTTGAAGTTCATCAATTAAAAATATATAGAATCATAAGACATTTCGAAAATTAAACTTTTCATAAAATAGAAGATATATAGCGAAGATTAAATCCACACATTTTTATTTAAAAAAATGTATGGAACAATAATTGAATTGCCAATGAACGTTTATAATTATAACATCAATGTTCAATTGACCAATTTGCATTGTCTTGACCTAGTGGGGCATCCTTTTTGAAAAAGTCAATATTTCTGCCATTGGGATTCTCATCATCAGTATTCAAATCCTCAATGTATGACATATTTCCCTAGATGATTTTAGAAGACAAATTTGATAAAAATGACTAGGATTTGTTCAGTTGCCATGATTATGTTACAATGGAAGAAGTTTATTTTCGGTTCATATCTTCTAAAATACCACAAAATATTTATTTAACTTTCAACTGAACTAAAAGGTGAATTTCATTGTTATATTAATCACATTCAAACAGATATCATATCAAAATTCATTTATATACATGTCTATATCAAGTTTTCTACTCCTCAATTATTCTGCTGACTTTTTTATTTATATTTCAGTGAAAAATGTCGGCCTTTCTATTCTAAGAAACTTGAAAAGTTGTGGTAAGTTGTAGGTAATACTAAGGCCTATAAGAGAACAAATGATATATTTCGATGCTAGTTCGGCGATCGTTTTGTGCTTATTCTGCAAAGAATGCGCCAGCTGCTTCAAATTTATTTCGTCTTGCCTGAGTAAAGCACACATAAAACTGAAACATAATTTTTCGCCATAGGTTTTGATCAGAGCAATGAAAATATAGCCGATGAAGCTTCTTAAAATCAGGCAGCCTACCATTAAGAAAGACGGCCACATGATTGGATAGGGGGGAGTAAGTTCGGAAGGGCTTAATTCGCCTGTTTGATAGTTCAACCATGACCCAATCAAAATTCCAACACACACTGATATCACCATGGTAGTGTCACCTCTGCAAAATAATACGGATTAACTTAATAATATTACAATATGTTTATTTTATTTATCACTTTACATATCACTTTCGACAAAAAAAAATCATTGCGTTCCGGAAATAACCGAACTTGTTGAATGGAAATATAACACAATATCATCCATATTAGGAATATTGAGTGGCATACATGCAAGCAATCAAGTTTCGATGCTTTTCCAACCGCACCCAAGTCCTATCTTCAAACTGCTGAACTGAATGGTCAGATATTAAAAACCCTAGTAGAATTTATCACACTGGAGACCTGGTAGTTTGTAAATGACATTGCAATTCTACAAAACTGGAGAGCGATCTTTGGTTTTCGAGAAAAATGATTTTATGGTTATTGTATTGTACTTGCTATTTTGACATTTTTTATATGTGTGAGGTTTTTTATTATGTTGTCAGACAATCTTTCAATATACGGTAATTTTTTGAATTTGATGTTAACTGGATTGAGATTCACATTGATTGGATTGTTGGCTGATTGCAATATAATAATTTTTTTGTTAATTTAATAGGGTAGCTGTTGTTAGAGAACAATTGTTCAAATTTTTTAAAATTTTCTTTCAGTAAACTTTTAACACAAATATGAGCCACTGTTTTTTAACTCTAATATAACATTAGTATGGTTTTATTGGGTGGTTTGAAAAATAATTTAGGTAACGTCCTGAGGACGTTGGTTTTTTATAACAATCCAACATAATGCTGTTATCTGTTCTAGTTAGTATCCAGAAAAGACACACTTTAATTCTTTTTTATTTATATTGAGAATTGAACTTGTTGGTTTATGCCATTGAAAATATTTAGTCGATATTCAATTTTGTCTGCCAGAAGGGTGGTTATTATATCGCCTACAAATTTGAATATGAAGGGAATATCAAAAGCAAGTTTTTTAAATTTCTCATCTAACATGTGATGACATTGTATCCAGTACAAAATATAATCGAAGCACTATTTTAAAAAGTGTTAATTGAATAATGATTAACGCAGTTGGCCTTAACATAAATGTTACAAATGAATAAACTTGCTATGTAGTATCTGTTATTTCTAAAAATTAATATATATATATATATATATATATATATATATATATATATATATATATATATATATATATATATATATATATATATATACATATAATAAAATATAAATATTATACATTTTATGAATATATATTTATGTCTTACCTTGTAGGTGTCCATTTTCCGCTATTTGGATAATAAACAATAATGACAATAGATGAAACTAATAGTATTAATGGTGACGTAGGATTTGTCATTAAGTAATGATCTAAATGGTCCACAACTGGAACTAACGGTATCATTAAAACCACTGTGAGTAGTAGTCCAACTATAACATCCTGAAACAAAAATATTACATAGAAAAAAACCATATGAGTCTTATATCAATACAATAACAATCTCATTAATCGATTGGGTCGATACTTGATGAAAATCTACATACATAATTTAAATAAAACTGAGTAGTTTTTCGATTTTCACTATAATTAATTCAAAACATGACAATATCGTTTCGCCAACACAGTGTCTTCATCAGATGTTAATGATAAACTGTAAACAGATAAACAGTTTATCATCAACATCTGATGAAACCACTGTGTTGGCGAAACGATATTGTCATGTTTTGAATTAATTACAGTGAAAATCGAAAAACTAATTAGTTTTATTTAAATTACAATAACAATCTGTTCATTGATGTTATATTTATGTAAAACAATTATTAAACAGGTTATTAATTCATAACTTTAATATTTCATAATGATGAATATAAAATATAAATATTTATAAAACAATCCATATAAGAAATAGAGGCTCAGTAGCTGACTGGTATAGGGACACTATAAAGCTTACGTCTTAATAGTGCTGGTGAGTTAAATAACCAATGTGTTTCTCTGATGTTCCAAATACCTGTTATAATGTAGGTTCAACTTTCGCACAAGCAGAGTGTTTCTGAAAGTTTCTGAAGTAGGCATTACAATGCTTCGAAATGAAATGAAATAACATTAAATACCTGAATAATCTTATTTCTGAGGAATTTGCATTTTCTTCCATAATTGGAGTAGATTTTTTATGTTACCTTCGCTGTACCTTCTTTTTAAAGTCAGCCAAACTGTAGTAAGCCATTTTGTTATAATTTCTCGCGAGGCGGTCGCTAATTCACCATGCATTTTACCTGATTTTATCTCATGTATGCCTTCGAATTTATCAATCTAGCTCTTAAAACAAGTAAATTTATCTTTTAATGCCACTACCTTCATTTTCTGAAATATTCTTCAAAAGGTGAATTCTATCGTTAACTCTATAACCTACAAAAAGGGAGCTCAAAGAGGAATATTCCATCTTCTTTCTCTTTATAGAAAACCACTTCAACAATGAATAGTCAACACTATATTGGACGATAGACGAATTTTGTTTTGATTGACATTACATCTTGTTCATTTGAATATTTTTGTTTGACTTTTTTTGTGTTTTGATAATTGCCCAAGTTGTCGACACTGTTTATTTTTCAATTTGTAATCCCGGCATATTTGTTTATTTGCAACCACATTTTGTAGTTTTTTAATGCTTAAATTTTTTGCAAGTTTTAATTCTCTCCGCTTGCTCTATACATAAAGAATGATTCAACATACCACTGCCAAATGCAATCCAACTGATTTGTTTCAATCTGTAAAAAGCGAGCCGATAGGTGACGTCTAGATTTTACCATTGGAGGGTTCTTGGTGGTTCTAACCCTCTATATATGTAAATTATATACTACAGTTCAGCGAAATCTGATGCGAAACATATGTGTATTAATTCGTACCGATATATTTATTAAAAAGAATCAACAATTGGAAAACTTTGTGAATAAATTCATTCAGCATAACAGATTTTGAAAACTAGTTCTCGGAAAAATACGGGAACGATTTTCTTTTTGGATCGAATACTCTGTATATGACCTATCATATATCATTTTTCCAACTACCAAGCCCATGAACACACATACATCCATTTTATCCAGGATTCAAACCCAGATATCTTGCTTGCCAATTTGGACACACAATGGTACACAAGCTATTCAATAGATGGTATCATATTTATATGATACAGACTTTAACTCTTGAAAATGGAGTAACATCCCGAAACAATTGTTGAGCAATTAATATAATATATATATATATATATATATATATATATATATATATATATATATATATATATATATATATATATATATATATATATATATATATATATATATATATATATATATATATATATATATATATATATATGTAAATATTTGTATTTGAAATTCAATAAAACTGAGTGAATTTGTCTGGAGAAAAATTTAAAGATGACATGGAAATAATATAAAATTAATAACTCACCAAAACAGTATGCATTCCCAAATACAATCTGCTTAGGCAAATTATAGTGCACCAAGTAAGAGCCAATAAGAAACAAAGAGGTACATTATATACATATCTATTCATTGTATATAAGATAACAGAAAAAGGTATTGACACTCCAACCATGGCATGTGTAGATGGCATACCATATTCAAGTGCCCATTTATCATGTAATCGTATAACTGGTGCTCCTGGTCTGGGCCATTGTACAACATCTTTAATACCTTGTCCTAAAAGTTAAATATTACCATAATATTAATGATAATTTTTATTTTTCAATAACAAATCATCATATTTAATCACCCACAAGTGACAAATTAACAAATAGCTTGAGAAAATGACATTTACAATTAAGGTTTGGTGTGTGAATATTGAAAGATTTCTATATAAATGTAAATAAAAAAAAAATATATATATATATATATATATATATCACATAATAATATATATTTGTGGTATAAATACATATATATATATATATATATATTTTTATATATATATATATATATATATAATCACATATATATATATATATATATATATATATATATATATATATATATATATATAAAACCTAAATGAGTATTGGGGTACTGATAAGACTTTCTAGATAGTTTTTGGGTTCTCGGTACCATGATTCCGTTAAGGAATTGATACTGTTTTTTTTTAATTTTAACAATAGGATGATTTTTGAGTCGAAAAAAATATCAAGAAACTTCAATATAAGAGTTGAATTGAAGCGATATGGAATGGTTTTGTCTTTATTATTGATACAGCGAATTTGAAACAGGTTAGCCATCTCTACTGGAAATTACCCTATGAATACATATACATTACAATAGTTGGATTAATTTTAATTTTTCTTATCCTTTCAGTTTCTTTGACTGTTAGATAATAGTAGATAGGTTTTTTGGCCATAATAGCCACTTCAGAATTAATTTTTTTTTCATATGATGTATAGCAAAAAAATTTTTTTCATGTATTGCTTTTAACATCTATAAAATCTACATCCCTAGTTAGATTAGTGAAAACTATATCTATGTGTATTGGTATTTTGAAATATATTTTCTCTTCTGAAATTTTTTCATTTTTGAGATTCTAACTGCACCTTCTAATCACAGATAAAAAAATTTTTAAAATACGAAACCTTCAAATCTTCAAAATCTTCATTGAGTTTGTATTAATCAAGTAAAGAAATAATTATAATTACAATAACACCAACCATAAACCTCAATAGCCAGGCTTATATGTTTTTAATTCCAGATATAACCATTTCAAAATACCAAGTCTTCAATTTCATTAGATGAACATTAATACAATTGAAATATAATCACAATGGCAATAACAGCGATAAACCTCAATAGTCCAATCAAATATTTATTGTTATGGCACTATAATTATGTAACAGGTATTGGATCATCAGATTTCATAATTGTTTTAGTTCATTTATCATTAACAGCATTAATAGTGTTTATCTGATATAAATATGCACCTACATATAAAAAAGTTGTACTTGCATCAGTTATTCATATAACTTTCACTAATTATTGAATTCAACGGTGATGATTAGAATAAAAAAGTTTTATTTACCAATGTACATGACAACACTCCATACAAGTACCACCCTTCTTCCAACAGCACCATCTACGTTCCAAAACCAAAATGGAATAAATGAAGCATAAAAAGGTTCATCCCCTAGTGCAGTTCCAATATAAAATAACCAATACCAAAATTTATTCTTCACAACATAAGATTTGAACTTGTGTCCTTTATCACCTTTTCTGTTTGTTTCAAATTCGTTTGAAATACCATTCACTTGACTAGCATTTACTACACCAAAATAAGACTGAATAGCAGCTACTTGCTCCGCACTTTTTAATTGTTGAATTAAGTTTTTCATTTTTCTGGTAATATGTATGTATGGATATGGTTTGTAATATTGTACTCTACAATTTAATTATTTACTACGTATACGGGTGTACATTATACCCAAAATTGGTAGAATTTCTCTTGTAGCTTAAAGTTTACCTAAATTTGTCATTCCATATTTGATTTAAAATCTATTTTCTGCACATAATCATCTACATTTTTTTAAACAATTTTTTGGTTAATCGATAATTGCTATATTGACGTTTCTCAAGATGTCAAATTTTACATAGCAGCAAACAGATTAAGCTGTGCTGCCAACACGTCAGTTTTTGCCTTGAAATGATGTCCAATATGCTTTCTATGCACTAAAATCATCTTAAAATTGATCAACATAAACGCAATAAACCAGAGCCTTAGTATTGTATTATACAAAAAAAGTGCAGAATGGAAATTAATATGTTTCATTCCTTCCATACTGAGCATGTAAAGAGATCATTATTCTGAAAAATCTTTAGAAGGATATCTATGCATAGGTCTACATCTATTATTTGTCAAATTTTGTTTATGATACATCCATTCCCAAAATAATTTGACATATTTTTGCGATCTATTTGTCATTAAATTTTGGGGCGCAAGGTGCACATATGTGATAAGTTTTGTTGTTGATAATATTCAAGACCTTAAAGTTTTGATTAGCTTAAAAGAAGAATTACATTTCGATAAACGTGCGCAACAAAAAAATAATAAAATAGTACAGGTCAGAGCAAATGTCCAAAATTTTCAGAATACGTTCAAATAGATTGTTGTGAACAACACAGTTCTGTACGATTGATATCGGTGTTATGTATAT
The DNA here is from genome assembly GCA_030704895.1 of Henosepilachna vigintioctopunctata. Taxonomy (NCBI): domain Eukaryota; kingdom Metazoa; phylum Arthropoda; class Insecta; order Coleoptera; family Coccinellidae; genus Henosepilachna; species Henosepilachna vigintioctopunctata. The sequence continues at coordinate 1,939,473 of JARQZJ010000098.1, forward strand.
GAATTATTCATTTAGATTTTCACAGTGTATTCTAGAATATTTTCAGAATTTTGACTGATTAAAAAAGATGTAGCCATTATATAATGTGAAGGGCAATTTTTCTCAAAAAACTAAAAATACATTAAAATTAATATATTAAGTATAACATCAATGAATACTGCTCTTTGATTGCAATATATTTACTTAATAATTATTTTTTTCTTTTGTTTTAACACAACCACACCCCATGTAAAACTTTTACCGTTGTTTTCTTTTAACCGTTGGCAACAATTAAGCGTCCTAAATCAAATCGTCCAATGATATGCTAGTTTTGAATTAGGTTGGAGGGGCTTACGCCATTTTGATTAGTGATTGTGCGCGTTTCAGTTCATAATTTACTGTCTAGTGTAATAAGTTCCATATTTTTGTTTTGTGGATATTTAGTAGAATTTTGGACATAAAGGTGAGTTTTTAAATTATTTTATCAATTAAACATATTGCGTTTTTGGGTGAACAACTGATATATTTGTTTCTAAACCATTTATTCTGCTTAATTCTCTAGATATTTGTAATGAATATGTTAGCTACCGGCTATTTGAATTGGCAACATGTTTTTACTATATTTTTGTAATTTATGGACATTAAGGGGAATAATTACTTAGGCATTAGATACAAAGGTGGAAGTGGAATGTTTAATTCGTATGGAGTTCCTAATTTTCCTTATCTTATTATCTCAAATTCATTAATTATTGTTAAAACCTTTTTTGTTTGAAATAAATGAATGCGGTAAACGAATTTTAACAGTCTCCTGGATAGTTTTAATTCAAATTTTGTTCAGTTGAGAAATATCGGCACTTAAATGAACATCTGGTGGGGTGGGTTTGTAGATAATGCTCTTCTGTGGCTACCATAGATTGAAAGACAAGGTAAATTCAAGAGCTCTCAAAGCTTTTCACTGTGGATATTCTGCTCCTTTTCAAATAATGGATTCAACATTTTTTGGGATCAGGTAGTTAGTACCTTATATTTTTGGATTTTGATTGTTCGCAGAGTAGGTAATCGTAATCAGAGTAATCAGATTGAGTAGGTACTTCAGTTTTCGAGTGCATCATACTTGAAATAAAAATTAAGTATGAATTATGCTTTGAAAAGGCTTCTTAAGATTGCGATTTATAGCCCTGACCGACTGTTTTGTCAAACTATTTGTAAATGAGCTAACTGTGAGACCTAATCGAAATTAAGCTGTTGTGTATTTGGCACTGAGTATCATTTTTGCGATTTTCTCAGCATTAAAAAGCCTGTAAAGGTTGTTGCAAAATGAAATCTCGATTTCCGTTGAACGAAAAGCGAGCCTATTTTTATATCTATACAAGATATACTTAGTTATGGTGAAAAAGACAAAAATAAGAACGAATACAAATACAGATATACTTAGTTATGGTGAAAAAGACAAAAATAAGAACGAATACAAATAATAAACCGGGCTTGATTCTCTTAGTTAGATTCTCTTGGTCTTAGTTCTCTGAAAAATTTTGAAACAATATTTTTCGTTAGATCAGTGAGACTGAAGATCTAGCATTTTTAAAATAACAGACTTTCGTGCTTGTTTAAATTTTTGGAATGTTTTGCCGCAAAAAACTATTTTTGATGGTGGTAATGGTATTGTCACTTTCAGAGGCCCAAGGCAGGGAGTATCATTTATCATTATTGCATGTAAATTATGCGTATGGATTTTTTGATGTGCAAAGTTAGAATCAACTTAATTTTTAATGATGGAATATATTCGTTATTTTTTAAAGATTCCTGAGATGAGATGAATCATCTGCCATCATCTGGATTTTGAGATTTTTGATATAGTGATGATTATACAAAATTTTTAAATAATTCTTCGAGTATTTAATGTTATTTATATTCAGTAATTCAATGAACTGAATTCGGAGTAAAAAATATTTCGGAGTTATATCAAGAGTTAAATGTATTTCTATCATATTCTCGAAAGTGGATTAGTAGTTTATAACCTAGTATATAGAACCTATTATGATAAGGTACATTTAATATTCTTTCAAGGGTTGTGTGAGAAACCAATTGACATTATTTGATATTGAAACTTTGATTTTAAGTAGGCATTGCCGGTTCTTAATTTCCATCCTTCTGCCAAGACCTAGAAATATCGCTCACTAACTGCGTAAAAGCCGATGTTTCGTAAAAGAATATTTGTTTTGAATTTTAATGTTTTGAATATCGAATATTTGAAATTTTTGCAACTATAGTTTTACGAAAAGTAGATATATCTCATCTTATTTATCTTGTTTCAATAATGAAGCTTCCAAAAGTTACTGATTGGGAATGTCAAGATGTTGGAAGATACAGCGCCTGTTAGTTTTGAAGATTGATGATTGAGTATAAATTTTGTTTTATGTAGACCCGACTACCCACCCAATTGTTGGTTGGTATTTAGAAAAAACTTTCGGATTATAATTGTTGAGACTATCTACTTATGCTAATTTATTCCCTAAGCCAAGTGTGTTAATTTTAATTTATTGTATTTAACATGTTTCACCAAGAAATAAGCGAAACCTCCGTGTCATTTATTCTCTTTGTCTAGTATTTTTGATATAGCTAAATATTTTATATTGGCTATATAGATAAATGCCCGTTTTCAACATTTATATTCGTTTATCGTTTTACACTTTCGTTTATAACCTTTATTTATTTGACTCTCTGAAAAAATCATAAGTGTTAAATTCTACACCACATTTCTTTTGTAATAGATATTTTTGTATTTTCTGTATATTATATTTAGTGTATATTATATCAAAGGCATATATTTGGTAACATTAATTTTATATTCATTTATTGAAATTCAACTAAATTCGATGGCTGAATTAGTGACACCGATCCTTTTATTTATTTTCACATTTCCACATTTTAATTTGTTGAAAGCATTTCTAAATCATTATGAATGGATTACCAACAAGTATCCAATCAAACGGTATCCCGTAGCTTTTTAGTGTCTGCGGTTTCCAGCGCATTAACTTGTTGGTCTTTGATGACTCATCTTTTCAAAGAGGTCAACAAAAAATTATTAACGTAGAAGAAAGGCGATGAAGGTTAAGTGGGTGCGTTGAGAAGGTGAAATAACGTAGACGAATTCATTTCCGATATTCGTTTAACTTAACATCCGACACTCCCTGTCGTTCTACGAATAAGTTAATAACATCTATTGTTTAGATCTATAACTACCAACCTAAAAAATATTCCACAAATTGTAGTTAGTATGAGGCTTGTAATTTTTTGGTATTCTCTTAATTCCCGAAATTTTCTCAAATTTCTTAGGTGTTTTAATTTTCGCTGGAATCATGTATTTATGAATCACTTGTTATGTGATAATAATTTATTGCACACGTAGTATCTGAAGAAGGTGAATTTTGCCGAAACGTTCGTCGGCATTATTTTTGTCAAACGCCAAAATTCTTATTGAACAAGGGTTTCTTATGAATAACTGAATTGCACCCACAATTCAACTTTACTGTGAAGTTAGTCGAAAGGTATGTTTTTTATATGAATTTTGAATCTAGTCATTTTCAAATAGATAGCTATATTTTTTTATATAGTTTCACGACACTGACTAATTTAAAAGAGTAGAATTTGCTTGTTGAAAATTGTTGATAATCAGTTTCATTCTCACGTATTTATAATGAATAATAAATTTTCATCGAGCACAATTATTTTTTTGGTAATGATTCACTTTGCTTCGGTTGAGTTAGATTTATTGTTATAGTCTCGTTTCTTGTCTACGAAAAAATGCAAAAAAAGAATTTTTTTTACTAAAAATGTATGTATTAAACGCTATGGAGTATTTTTTAAATTTTCTTTTGTTGATATTAATGAACATTTTAAGTCGCCTTGAAAAAATGAAAGGAAATATTTTTACACCCCTAATTGTGGCAACCTTAAAAATCTATTCATTCTTCGCACTCGGCTTTATCTCCTTTAGTCTCATTTAACCATAAAAGATTAGTTAGAAAAAATTATTTAAATTATTGTTCGTTTTTGTAGTTTATACTTTAATTTTTGTTTATAATGAAGTGTATTATCGTTTCTATAAAGCGAATTTTGATATCCTTCAGTTCTACGTTATTTCTTTCTTCACCTGTAGAAAATTCCATCATTGATATATAAATATCGATTACCAACTATTTTGAACTCAGAAAAGGATTCTTGTTGATACATTTATAATCAAGTTCACTATTATACATTCTCTCAAACTCATACGAACAGTTTCCATCTGCTTTGAATCAAAGAACATTTTAGCGTATACTGCTCGACGACTTATTTGTTTGGAATCATTTGCTTTGAATCAAAGCAGTCTTGCCAGATCGAAATGAAGAGGACTTTCACAAACAAAAGGCTATAAATAGATGAGTTCCATGAAAACTTTGAATAGGATTATTGTTTCGATATCTTGTTTTCTTATATTCAATCAATACAGCTGGAGTATCAATAATATTTGAAAATTAAAGTGATTGTACTATTTCAAACATTCTATGGCCATAGAAATATTGTTTATTAGGTGTTTTTATAATGTGCAATTATTTCCGCATTGTTAACATTTATCTGAACGTCGTTTTGAAATGTTTAGAAAACTATGACAGACTTATTATTGAATAGATTTTTCAAATTCATACTACCCTTGCACAGTATATCTGCAAGATGTTTATTAATTCTTATCTATGGAATGTTGATCAGATCGGCTTGTTTTTATTTTCAATTTATTCCCATAATATTATTTAATATATGTCTAAGTGATGCAATGGTTTCTACGCCGTAGAATAGTTGTAGTGTTTATGTTATTTGGCCACAAACCTCGAATACTTTAAAAATATAATATATAATACATATACATATGTATAAAATAATACATATAAAATTTTGTGGAAGAAAGCTAAAAGACGAAGTCAAGACTTTGTGAAGATATCTCAGGTGTGAAGTTTTGGAAATTGGGATGATCTGCCAATCAATGAATTCAAATCTTTTCGCCATGTTACCTATGTTCATAAATTATTAGATAAAGTGACAGTTAATAATTTTTTTATCATGGTATATCTTTAGTGGCAGTCCCTAAATATAACTTCAGGACTAGAAATGTCCCGTTTTTTGAAATGCTGTGGAAATTTTGCCCACTGAACTACTTTTCCAATTGCATTGTGTCGCAGAATTGTGGTTTTTTGCATTGTTGTCGGCAAGTTTTCACCAAGCTGTATTGAAAGTTTGTCTTTTGTTAGTGAGAGTGAATCTTTATCGACAATTGAAGCTGCAGCCGAACTCGGTCAACTAAAGGACAATTTGGTTGAGAAACAGATCAATCAGTTTCTCTCTTTTACAGTTTGTAGTTTATTGGCGAAATTGAAAGTCGATGGTAATGACGTTGATGAAGAATTTGTGTACGGCTATCGAATTTTATGAGACAAGCCGTGAATATGGACAGACGTTAAGAGAGGAGTAGGCATAATGATCGGAAATGGTATAGGTATATCGATTGTAATGAAGACTCGCTAATAATTTAAAAATCTTCATCAATTTGTAACTATAGGTATAAAACGATGGAAAAAACATCCAAATGGAATGATCGAAAAGTTTCTACGGAAGCTCGCTGGGTGGAATAAAAAACAAGTTATGAACGTAGATATGAAAAAACACCAGTAACATATTTCAGTTTTGGATGGGGTGTTGATAATTCTAGACAATATAAAGAATAGTGTCGAGAATTTTATTCTTGTCCAAAATCCTCAAGCAAATTTATTTGTCTGATAAATACAAAATTGTTGAAAAAATATTTTACATAATACTTTTAATTCATAATAATTAGGCTTGCAACGAATAGTATATTCGACCGAATATTCGGAGAGCCCTCTGACCGAATACCCGAATATTAGGCAGAAGTATTCGGCCAGATTTTAGATCCAAAACTTGAACAGACGTGATCATTTCGCGCTCGTTTGTTGCCCGCCCGCCCGCAGTTGCTCTGCGCGGTATATTGCTAACAAACTGTATGTTTAGACAAGTTTATTTTGTGGATATCGTATTACGTTAAGTACAGTTTATCTGCTCTCTTAGTTCTGATTTGTTTGTAAATTAAATAATGGGAAATTTAGCAAATGAATAATTAGATAATTACGAACGTACTCCAATAATAAAAATAAATCGATTATTTGGCCTCTATAGTCACAGATCATAGAAACATATCAGCAGAAAAAATTCAGTTTCCACAGAAATGAATCTTTTCTTAAGTATAAGTAATATATCACGCCACGACAATGCGTATACGTGGTGACAAGCAAGGAAATTTCAATTTCCGTGTTTGATCAAGATTGCAGCAAAATATTTTTCGTTTTCATGAAGTAGTACTTATTCAGAGCCTTCCCCTTAAAAATTTTGATTATGAAAATAATTCAAACGCATAGAAAAACTCTTAACTTTTCTAATACAGAAGAGGAATTATGTACCTGTTTTATCTACCAATGACTACTTAAGAAAAATGAAGACCTTACCCTTCTAAATTTTGATTACTACAATAATTCAAATACATAGAATCCTTAACATTTCTAATACAGAAGATGATTATGTACCTGTGTTAAGTACCAATGACTACTTCAATGATAATAAGAGAAATGAAAATATGAATATATGGCTAATTCTCAAAAAAATTGGAAAAAAGATATTGTTAATGTCGCGAAATATTTTTATTATTATTATGGAATTTCTTATGATATTATAAAAGAGTAATGGATGATGTAACGGAATTGTCTTAAGGATTATACTGGTCCCCAACAATTATGACTTTTAAGGGAGATAGGGGGGTTGTTACTTACTTAAATTGAAAAATGAGGGAATGATAGCACAGTGAGGGAATGATTTTTCTTAGAAATTAAATGAAAATAAAATATTCTTTAATATCTCAATCAATTTTTTTATTGTAGAATTTAATATTAGGAGACTTACAGACTTTATAATAACCAAGGTGAAAATATTGAAATTTTTTGAAGCAGTCAAAACACGATAGTGTTCTAAACTCGAGCATGTTATTCGTGAAAATAAAAAAAAATTTCTTTTTTGTCGTATTAATTTTTCTTTAATTTAGCTTCTGCTTCTGTGATTTGATGTTTTCGTGCCATCTCTTTCTTATATCGCTCTAAAAAAACATACAATCGTGAATTTCCCGACTTCATTATGATTCCCTCACACAACACTCATTCCCTCACCAACAAATAGTATGAGGGGATGACGAAAAAAACGTTAAAAGTACAAAAGCTGCGAACATACCCTTACTTTTCTATGGCAATGCATACTAATCAAATACGCTCAAAAACACATACGATAAGTAGTTTATAATGAATAAACAAACTCTTACCTTTTCTTAACACAGTGTGAGGGAATGACACCAGAAAATGTAAATTAGAATAATTATTCCTTTAAAGTAATTTTAACAATACTGTTGATCAGTGTCTTTCGAGTTCGCCAAATTTTTTTGATAGTAGTGTTACCACATTACTAAAAATATAACCCTGCGTTCAGTTTGATTTAAAATTTCGCTCTTATTTCACTGTCATAAAAACTATGAGGGAATGATTCGCCTTTTAAGGACACATCAAAAAATGTAATTTGTGTTTATCTCTTAGTGTTTTTTACTAACAAATATGCATTTTTAAAAAGATAATATTATTATAAATGAATAAAAAATAAACTATTTAATTTTGTTTCAGAAAATCTACCTAAAATATTTGAAAATGTTTTGAAGTTCGGTAGTTGGGACACAATGAGGGAATGATTTTTGAGGTGTATATTTAAGAAATGTTTTTCATTTATAACAATGGAAACAAAATTAATTCATAATTTAGTGCACTTCGTGATGAAGTTTCATGCGAGAATATTTTTTATTTTAACTTTCGAATCCATTTTATAGAAATCAGCAAGGATAACAATTCCGATTTTATTTGAGAATCAGCCATATACGTAATGAAACTAATTTTTTTCCATTTTACCGATTATATCTCTATAATGAAATATATTGATTAAGTATTCGGTATTCGGCCGAATAATTTAAGAGATATGATAAAAGCAGCCGAATAGTAACCGAATATTCGTTGCAAACCTAATAATAATAATCAACCTTTCTTAATGAGATGTATTAGAACTGTTTAATTTTGAGAGCACTCAAATGTATAGAACAATGGTGACTTTTCTGTGGTTAATAGGTACGAAGAAAGATAGATACCCTTGCCAAAATATTTGTTAACAATCACAATTTTCCGTTACTTTGATGATTATCTTATCTATCTGAAAAACTTTCGTTTTACTTCTTGGGAACAACCACTACTTAATAAGAGCAATTGCTACGAATTTTATACATTTTTGAAATGCATGTAAAGCATTTTTGTGGTGTTAATATTTAATTATTTTATATTTGGACGTACACTAGTTATTCGTCATTCTTCATAATTTCATGTGTGTATATTTTATTGGAATGATATGTTTGTAATAATTTAATGTGAATCCTTAGATTTGCTATCATTCTGCTCGTGAGTTTTTTCTGAATATTCACGATCTGGAAAAAAGTCATATGTAACTGAATTCATTTCCGTATCTTTTAGTGATCTAATCTATGAGAAGTACCACAAGGGCATATCATTCTGTAGCAATTGCCATAGCTTTCAACTGTGTCTGTCCACCAATAACTCAACATATTGAAAAATAAAACAACGAATTGAAAAAGTATTCGTTTCCTCTCTCCTATAGAATAGTAAATCCAATTTAAACTAATTTCTTTTCGTTTTTTCTCACGTTATAAACAGCTTCAATTATTAACGCCACAATAACACTAAGCATTCTTGATGAGAGGACAATAAATCATTTCTTATGACAGATTAAATACCCGCACCGTGTATTGAATCACTCCACATCGTAGGTGTTAACTATTCGATTCCTTGGTAATTAGGCGTACTTGTTGAAAATTGGTGAATTTATATTCGTGGTTTTCCGTACAGATAAAGTAGAATTTTTGTGAGATAAGCAAAAACAACAGGTGTCCATCATTGAAGAAACACAGACAATTTTTGTGCTTTTTCACCTAAGCAAGGGTCGAAAAAATGCGTTTTCATCAGTTTTGCGGGTACACTTTATCAATTGAAAATTATGGTTGACCAGATTAATTTGATTGATTCTTGAATTAATTGTGAGTGTATAATGTCCCTGATACGTAATTGTTTATATTAAACATTAAGAGGACAAAGGTTTCGTCCATTCGAAGCATTATCGATCTGTTGTGTGAAAACATGGATATTATTTTATACGATTCTGTATTCAATGTTATCAAGCGTTTTATTCCGTAGTTTACAAATTGTGGTAAAATCCATGAAATCGTTTGAAGTATTCGGAAAATTATGTCGATATGATGCATCTAATAAGTATCTAATCAGTGTTTGTGATATTATGACTCAATTCAAGCTATATACTCTTATAGGATAAGGAACGATAAGAGAAATAGTTCAAATATAAATAGTTGATGAATAAATAAAATAATACCCAGAAGATGACTAAACATTTACTCTACAATGACAACTTAGTCGAATCGATATTTTAATTTCAGTGATTAATTCAATTTGTGGTACTTTTATTCCGAACGAAATCGCCAACAGCTATTTAGGAAAATTTGAAGGTGTTTGGGATAGGTATGAATTGATTTATGATAAGAACGAATGAGAGTGTATTTGCTATTGCGATAAGTTACTTGAAATCAAGGGTATTTCTTTTTTCTTATTTATCTGTCTCTAGATAATTAATTATTAAGGTACATAATTCCAATATTGAAATTAAATTTAGAAAATAAGCTAACACAAATCCATCTCTTTGAAAATAAGAGCGATCTAACTATAAACATATATATTCTTTGGAGTTTTCTTGCCTGTCGATATTTTAACAAAAAATTGGTATTTGCTGCAATAAAAGACTGTTAAAATAGAAAAGTTCTTTTCTTTTCATTCCGTTACAAGTTGTAACTATTTTGATTAACTGAATGACTCATTTGCAATAAGAAAATCTCTGAAAAAGTAATGTTGAGTTAGATAGTGAAATTTAATGTGATGGTTTTTAATAGATGGTGATGTGATGATGTTTCTGTTTAATTAAGATAATTTGTATTTGTTCGATATATGTAATTAGTATTATTGTTTAGTGATTGTGATGTTAAGTCGAATTATTGGATGAATTTATTCAATCATTTAAATCATTTAAAATTATTATTATGAGTATTATACTATTAATCATTATATATTGAGCTTAGTTTTTTTTATTTTACTACTTCCAACTTTTTACTTGTTGGTGTCATCTGTAAAATATCCTCTCATCTTTTTGTTATCCTTTTCAGTTTCTAAAAAAATTTCCATTAATAGTTCCATTAATTCTTTTCGGCCACTTTGTGTTTATGTAGGGAAGTTATTTAGATATTTGCTTATATATGAGCTCACATTCGTTTCTCTAAAATTTCATTAAATGTATGAAAGTAATTCATATCCTAATCATGGACATCATATATTTTTCATAGCATCATAGCGTTTTTCCGGGCGGAAGTTCAACAATTACTACTCCCCGAAGCAACGCGGACGATAGTTGAAATGTCAAGTACTTAGCCGAAGCAAATTGGTCTTGGCTCTGTATCAAACAATGCGGAAAAAATGGATATAACGGGTGAATTGCAGATTGCAGATCTGCCGCGGAGCGAGTGATGTCGAGAGAGTGATTATTTAAAATCGATTATAGTGTGGTTATCTTCTCTACCGTACCTGCTGCTAGTTATTTCGTTGTACTAACGATCGGGTGACTTCCAACACATCTTGAAAAAATATAATACAATACTAAGCACAAGACTTTATTTTCTCTGAACGTTCCAGGACCGATTTATAGCATAAATTGAAACATTATTTCAAGAATTATATTATATATAAAATGAATTTTTAGGCTATAGTATATTTGAATTCAATGGAGATTCAGCCTAAACTAAGTGATACAATATAATTAGATGATTGTGTGAAAAATTCTATATCTATGTATATTATAAACTTGGGCCTGACAATATTATCATTGAGTCGTTCATAAGTTTGAGTGTATATAAATCATTGTACTTTTTTCGCAATATATTAAGAGAAAAATTTTTCATTTGCCGCTAACTTAAATATAATAAAATAGTATGTATTCTATATTATAAGACAAACTTTGAAGTTTATGGATGACGATAATCAATATATTACAAGTAGCATATCTTCAAAAATAATAATATATAAAACGTTTCCGCGACAATGAATAAACTAATAAAAAACACAAATTTATTTTATATGTATTGATACTATTTGATATGTACCACCGATTGTTGTTTGAGTGAATTTATATCAATGGAGTCGTTATTCTAGTGTTTATGAAAATATATATAGTTCCTATTTGCGCTTGAACATATAAGAATTTAAATTGCATCTAAGTTATTGTGACTCATTTCGGATATTCGGTGTTCATGTTATAGTGTTACTTTAAGTGGATATATATATATATATATATATATATATATATATATATATATATATATATATATATATATATATATATACATTTGTATAATTTTGAGACCTGCATAAAAGCATATTTAAGTATAAATTATGGTAAATGTTCTGATAATTTTAAAATCTTTCAAATAATTTCGTTGTATTCCCGTGTAAACACTCATTTATTCACATTACACGCGATTTTAAACGTAATATACCTCCATTTTCCAACGTTCGGAACAGGTTTCTGTGCATTTTTGTAGTAACTAGCGATGCTTGAACCAGAGGCAATGTGTGTTGGGTACGGTAAAAGTGCTAATCCGGAAAAATTATAGTCAGTGATGATTATCTTTAGGGAGCGGTAACCAATTGTAATTAATGTGCTGTAGTTGCGCAAAAATTATGGCACTATTAAATAAATGTAAACGTAAAATTCTTCGATTTTTGGTTCAATATTATTCTCCCGTATTTTCAGCTGTGTCAAGTGAGTGTGAAGATCACCCTAAATAAATATTTGAATAGTATTAGGAGCGAATAAGATTTCTCATAAAAGATACAATTTTCTTCACGATAGATTTTCGCATTTATATTTCGCAAATATAAAAAATTGTTTTTCAAATTTAAGGTAACTTGGGAACATGACTCAAAATGTGTGCATGGAACACTTTTTTGTGAAAAGTCTGTAACTTAAGTACCTTTATTTTTGGTGGAAGAATATGTTTAGAAGTTTTTGTTGAACTTTATATGGTTGAATTATTTTATAGGATCATTTAGATTAATAAAAAAACCACTTTTCCAAATTCTCTAACCTTTTTGATGGGAGAATTGCTACTACGCCCCTGATAGATGAAATTTTTTGATTTCCTTTTTCTGAAGTATTTTACACCATGTTAATTTTTCAGAGTTTAAGGAAAGAGTGCATGAGGAAAAGAGAATGAGTTTTCGCTCTAATGCGAACTTTTCGAGATGAAAAATATAGAAGAAATATCTTATAAAACTGTATGACTCTATATAATAATCTGAATTGAGTTTATGGAATAACTACGAAAGTATAATATCAACAATCATTGAGGGGCATGCTAAAACAACTTTCGTTTGAACTAAACTTTTTCCAGATGGTTCCAAAAAAATTGATTTATTGTGAGGAATCGTGAAATTGAAATATTATTGTGAAAAGATTGGTCCCTTTGAAAGTAATTTGTGTCGCTCCCAATTCCACTCAAGTTATTTTAGGATAGTTTTCATCCTCAATAATTAAGGATGAAAACCATGTAGGTATACCCGCAAAAATCTTCGATTCGACATGTTGGTTCGTTCTCCTTTTTTGAAATTATCAACGCATTTCATGAAAATGAATATCTTGCGTTTAAAACTCACGATTAATGTTGTGGTATAACATTAATTTCATATAAAACAAAAAAACTGGGAATGTTTGATTTAATTGAAAACATATTTTGGTAGATGTTGACAAAGTTTCTAAACTTCGGAGGATTTCAAAGAAGTATTTTAAAGTTCGTATTCCATAATGGAATTCACTAATATAAATATCTAATTCACTTTAATTTATGAGTGCTGCAAGTGATAACGATTGTCTGAATATAAATAATGCTTGTCTAAGCATTACCCTGCAAACGTAATTGTCAGATTGGTGTATTTCATGTAAATATTGTAAATAATCTACAGTCGGACAGCCTATAGAATCTAAAATCTACAGAATTTATGAACATTGACGAAAGAAATAAAAATTTCAGTTCAAAATAGCAGAAATATGTTCAGTTTTCTTCTTCAGAGAAAATTAGGAATTTAAACATTGATTCTTTCAATTTGACCTGTCGGTTATCCTGTCACTAGTTATCATTAGATCTACATTAACGTGTAAGATACTGGCATAAGAAACTGCGGATCAACAAAACATTTCAATGGTCAGGAAGATTCTTTCTTCGACGAACGTTTGAATTTAATGTTATAATTCTTCTGCAATTTGCTTTTAGAAAGACTTTATTTTCTCGATATGAGTCCTATTGAGCTGTATGGACTGACTTGTCTGACAATTTGAAAATACGTTTAGCCTCCTGAAAGATTATAGCAACTGGCCAATCTGTCGAAAGGTATCTGATGAGATCTAATTTTTTCAAATAGAGGCCCATACACTATTTCACCTTCGAATAACTGTTGGTTTCTTATCATTTATTTATTTGTTTTTATCAATAGTGACGTTAGTGAGTGGTTATTAACTTGTTCCAGCCCTTTATTTGATTAAATTAATACAATACAAAGGTTTATCGTTATTGATTTTATTCATTCAAGATATGTTGACACAAATCAAAAAGTCTGTAATATCTACTTCAATTGTTCATCAGGATGTATGATGTATCTGTGTATTGAAAGGATTTCTTGGATCTATTATTCCTAATATGTTTTTAGTGCTAAGTCACGTCAGCGAATAAACTTGCAACTCTTGAAATGTCTTATCTTATGTTTATATACATATATATCTTCCTATCAATGAGCAAACACACGGAAAGCTATCATCTTATGAGTTCCAGTCTTGAATCGGTTCGTGAGCAAGACGAATTTTCGTTGTTAATCAATAGGAGTGGTGTTGGCCTTGCCTTTTTTCGAATGTCTGATACTCGTGAGAAAGAGCAACACGTTGGCTTCTATGCTTTGGCAATTTGTCTTTATTTTCGGAGAAATAGATTACCGAAGGTTCCAAGGTTCCACCCGCCTATTTTTATAGCCTAGTTACCACAAAGAAATTGCTATGAGGCTATACGTTTATAATGCACTTTTTAATTAACCCCATTCGCAAAAACTAAACGAAATTTGGTTAAAAATTATAAATTAAAAACTCAATTATCGTACTAACTAAAACAATTTGAAACATCGGATATATTATTTAAAAGTTATGCTGTGTTAAATGATAGGATAAGCATTTGACAAATTTAATGTTCTAAGATAATTTTCAATTAACCCTTATCTTCTAGCTCTGGAAATTTTCACTCCAGTTATCTCTTATCTGTTAGAATCTGTATAAAGTGGAATATATATATATATATATATATATATATATATATATATATATATATATATATATATATATATATATATATATATATATATATATATATATATATCAATCATTCTTCAAAACCTGGTCAATCAGTTCCACTTCATACAGTTTCTATCATTTATTCATTAATATTAAATTTATTAATTTTTACGTTTAATTATAAAGTGTATACATATGTGTATAAAATGAAAAATACTCTTTGAAGTAATCCCTTCCTCAATGTAGGTATTTATGGGTGAGGTATAATTGAAATTGGCTTATGCCGTATACATTATACCTGTCTTTGATGTATTAAGCTTACAGTCGTTTTTTGCTGCGAGATTTTTACTATTAAATATTCTGTAATCTTTATTGAATCGAGTGGTATAAATAGATCGTAATAGAACTTCCCGTTATCGATACATGAATTCATTTATCCGGTTGTTAGCAGAAATCACTAGTGATAAAACTTGACTGAACTGTATCTTTATCTTGTAAGTACTGTAAATCGTGCGGGATATGTGACACATGGAGATCGATTATTCAGTAGTGAAGATTAAATTGAATCGATTTCCACCATGAATAAAAACTATTTGTGAATTTGATTGTAACTGAACATTGAATGGAAATTCTTCGTGAAATCTAAATGTTACCGTATTTTGCACCTGGAGGTTCTTGTGTTTTTTCATGAAAACTTTGATATTTTCTTGTTGAAATATATCAAATTATCGATTAAATGAGAATTTTGCACGCATTTGTCTTGAAGCGATTTCATCCAAGTTTTAAGATTTAAGAAGGAATATTTGTTGAAATTCGTTCGATGATTCGGCTGAGAATGTGCTAAGAGTGAACTTATTGGTAGTTGAGAGGCAACTGCATCAGCTTCATAACTGGTGATTAATTTTATGAGTTTTCTTCTCATGCTGTCCCCCAATCTATCTCTTTCATTTCATTAAGGTGGAAACACTTCGTTAACCTGAATATCCCCAAATATGCACGTTATTTACTTACATCGGTTTTTTCTCATAGACGATCAGAAATAGTTACCATCGGATCATTCGACATGTTAACATGTCGAATTCGATGAACGCATTAACGAAAATGATTTATAACTATTATGATTTAATGCCGTGGACGCTTAATATTGAACATATTCTGTTATCAAAAATATTTTTTTTGCTAAATGATTTTCTAGGACGGCAAAGTTCCCTTAAAGCCTTCTTGGCGATTAGGCCTTACATCCTGTAATCACTTTACGGCTACAAATTTTATTGTGGTTTTATGTTAAAACGGGGAATATTTTGCTGGAATTTGAAAATGCGTCATAATTGATAGAATTTCAATTTATTCGATCTGAAATCTATTTAATTGTTTACGTATTGCGGACTAGATTTTTCTTTTCATTGTATTTCATCTTTTTCCCAGATAACAATGAAAGAATTTTATAAGTGCTATGAAGAAGTCTCTATCCTCTACTGAAACCGTAAAGAAATTGATCATTTACTCTTATCAAATTTTCTAGTGAAAGATTCTTGTTTTAGGAATTTTTCATCAATTGCTGTTTGTGTTTCTGCGAAAAATGCAACCAATCTTTTATGAGGTTATAGTTTGGTGTTCACTTTCATTCAATGTCGATACAGAAATCCATTCAAACTATTTCGTGTTCACAGATAACTATGATTAATTCTTTCTGCAATGAACCGATAGTTCGTTTGACTAATCAGTGGAATTCTTGAATGATATCAGAAATAAAATACTAATAACTAAGCATTACTTATGAACCGAATCATTCATTCGTAATCGCAGTTTTGTTTATCAATTCTTATTGAATTGATATTTTAAAGAACTTTTATGTCATACTGAATTTTTTTAAGTTCATTGTATAATTCGAAGCTTACGAGTTGATACGTAAACTCTTTTGAGAGACTAATCGAATTATATCGCATACCTACTAAAGAATTTGATGATATTGACTTAAATTGTCTTCTTGAATGAGTTTTTCTTGGAAACATATACCAAGGGGGTCGCAAGCTTTGTCTCCTTCTAGCTTATTGGATTAGCTTTGAAAGGCTTATACACCATAAACATAAAAAATATAGAAAAACCCTCCATCCCATGTTAGTATTTGTATAAATACTATCATTGTTTCAGTTTTATCAACGAAATGTTTGTTGATGAGCTAAATTGGGAACTGTATAATTAATAAAATATTTTGAAAATATTTCAATGCATCGTAAATAAACTGATTCGTCACAATTGTAATTAATATTTTTTTAATTATGTAGGATAAAATATAAACACTTAATGATCTTACAATACTATCGGACAGTTTTGCCTAGATTTGGCATCTACTTTTAATTGACATTTATGTGAATCTGGCTGATTTGCTGTGATTAATTCCACTATGTTATCATTTAGGCCAAGGCACATTCTGTGCGGTAAACCCAGCGTAACTAAGGCTTTTATTATTTCAATTTCTTCCTCTTCGTTTGGGTTATTGAAATTTGTACTACCACTTCGTCTAGCAGTTGATACGGCATCGCCGCCACCATTTTTGCCCCCATCTTCATCTATTTCTCTTCTGGATCTTATAAAAGATTCGTATATATCTCCCCCTACCCTGAAATCTGACTCTGAGTACCCAAATTGATGATGCCCGCGGTGTTCATCCGTAGCTGGCCCGTGGAACGACGGCAAAGGAAACTCTGGAAGGTTCTGGAGTAGTCTTCGTATATCTCGACGTGTCGTGCACCAGCGTATGACGAGAGCGATGAACACGACGGTGAGGAGTACGATACAGATGGCCATGATGCATGTTTTAACTAGTTGCATTATATCCATTTCATCGCTGAAATCTCCACAGTCATCCACGGCGTTGCCTACTAGTGTGTCGTTGATGCAGAGTCCGTTGTTACACAAGAAAAATGAAGGTGACTTGCAGTATTGCCGTAGACAATCGCGTTCGTCATATCCATCTTCGCAGTCTCGTTTATGATCGCACAATTCGCCCTCGCTTATACATTTATCCATTCTGTTCCAAGAACATCGTAAGGTGGTACTGTTGCAACTAGCTGAACATCCTTGTTCGTCTTCGCCCCTAGGACAGTCCAAGACTCCGTTGCATTTTTGCGATACCGGATCGAAACATATCGAGGACCAGTTGTCGCAAGGTGCAAGACGTGGAGCGCATCCGGAACATCCGATTTCATCAAAATGGTCGCCGCATGCAAATCGACCGTCGCATATTTGGTCGGAATTGTAACAATTCGTTGCGCACTGGAATTCATGGTTCGGACACTGCGTCGCGTTTCTTGCTTTGTATTCTAACCAGAGCTCAGCTTTTCCCCTCTCGAATTCCAGCGTTACTTCTATATCGGTGTCGTTTGTTGACATCCAATTGGAAAACACGTTTCCGCAGAACTTCGATTGGTCAACCCTATTTCCTATAAGGAGGTAATTTCTATTACAACATTTCTCAGGACTGTTGCAATCCGTGAATATCAATCGTACGATTCTGATAGTTGTTACAGTTTGATTGGATTGTTGGATTAGGTAGGAAAGATGAAAAGATTTTCCTCTGAAAGTCTTTTTTAACACTCCCTCGGGTTTTCGGATTACTTCTGTGTAGCAGAAAATAAGATGCAAACATATTAACCCAATGAAAACTTGAAACTTCATCTTGACGTTTTAAGGTTTGATCTTAACCAAAGCTGGGAGCATAGGACGGAATTCATAGAGATATAAGTAAGAAACATGCTGCATATTACAAAAATAACATATTTGCATATGTTATTATAGAACTATATTTTCTATTTTGATATTTATAATACAGTAAACTTCCGTTAAATTTATTTATGTTATTGATCAAGTGAATCTGGATTAAATACTAATGATACAATACAAAAAATTGATAGGTTCATGTAGGGTTCAGGTTAGTATATGGATGTCTTGGTGAAAACATTGATGTAATTTATCGAGTTTAACAGATATTTTAACAATCTTGACAATAAACTAGATATGAAAACTGGAATTGAAAATATATTTATTCGAAGGTTTCCATTTCTTTATAAATATGTTGAACAAAAACATTAATATTAAATTAAAATTGGACCCTTAGCCTGTTAGAGATGTAAAATGGAAAATATTGGCTTAAAATTCACTTTAGTAGTAGTACCTAATGTATTTCCTTCATGTAAAAAAACTTCTCAAAAATTCACGGCGATTAGAATATTTAGATATCTAACATCCAACCCTATGTAATAACATAATATATACAATTGATAGTGATTGATTTTTGCAGTTTTCGGAATACCATGAATGTTATTTGAACCAGTTAACAAATTGTTCGAAAATAACGTGGGTATTATTCGTGAATTTCATTGAGTAAGAGACGATACAGACAATACGTCTCGTCTGGGTCGACAGATAACTTATCTTTTGAATACGTTCTGAGTTCTTGGCCGGAAGTTGACGTTGAGAGGTATTTGGAATGGATTTTTTTGAATGTGTACGGAATACGTGCTAGGAATGTCGATGCTCACATCTTGAGGAAATAACAGGTTTCGATGTACAAATAGTAGATTGGAGGTATTACGAAATATTTTACATTGATTTTATTTTAACGATATCCTGTGTGATCGAAGATTTCTCCTCAAGAGCTATGTTAGTTTAGGTATACGAGACACATACACTTTAGTCAATTGAAATCATTTCGTGGAGATCAAAATTGGGTATGGAAATTGTATCAAAAAATTGATTCAATTGAAATCATGTTTTACGTACTGCATAATTGCACATCTCACTGAATATGTGTAGAGATTTTGTATACAATTTGAAACTTAGTGAAATTAGAAAAAGATTTTTTAATTTTGCACTCGTACTTATTTATGAACCAAATAATGGGTTGTATTGACAACCCATTTGCGGATAGAACATCCCATAGATTTGCCATTCGCTATATAACTCTTTACTGGGTGGCAATATCGATTGCTTTTGAGATACGATTGATCGTGTCATGTTGCTCTATATCTGTCATTTTTCATTTGAACGGTAATAATATTTGTGTTACAAAAGACGGAATGATCGAAGAATGCACTATATCGTGTTAATAGCTATATAGGAAGTAAATGTACATAAAAATATTTATTTTCTTCTATCTTAAAAATGAGCCTTTCTATAGCACCTACAAATGCTTCAATTAGAAATTTCGCTAATTGTTCAGTAATAAAAATTTACACTTGCATCACTTTAAATTTATGTTACAGTGACTGAATTGACTAGTATACATTTATTTTGAACCTATCGGGTATTCTATAGCTCAACGCTATTGTGTACAATAACGATAAATGATCCTAATGATAAATGTCTTCTTAATTCAAGTTAATGAAATTATATTTACAAATAGCATTTAAATTCTTTTTTCAAACCGATATCTAGATCTGCTTTAGACCAAAATTCGCTGATTGGTTTCAAAATGAAGTATTGATTTTGTAAATGAAAATGATTTGGAATTGGATTTTGATTGAGAAACAAATGTTTTTTTTATTGTCGAGATCAATAGAATGATCCGTGTTATGTTTATGAAAAATGGAATGGCTAAATTCCCTGCTGGAGTCGGTTATTTACTTCAAATTAAAACGGAAATAGGGTTTCATAAGGGAAAATATTCTCATTCTGAATACGATAAATGTAGTAAAATACATTTCACAAAATGTTTCAACAACACCTACATGTCCCAATAAATTGTTTTTTAGTGCACCTATATAATTGCACCAACATTATTACAAAAGCGAAAATATAAGGTAATTGTATTGATTTTATAGTTCTCTGTTTAAATATTCTATGACTGTTTGAAATAACCAATATGTTCTGGTATCAAAAATTTCGACTGTAGGCAGCTTACTGCTTAGTCCAGATCTCTTGTCCGTAAGCAGGTAAGAAATTGAATCGGTGGGTTATTTTTTTTTCGATTCCCCCTCAAGTTATCTTCACAAAACACGTTCGTTCCTACTTTCCCACCCAAAAACTGTCCCGGTGGAAGTTCGAAAAGAAACACGGTAGCCGAGCAGCCCGTTCGGCTCGATTCTATGAACGCCGCCTGGCGCACTACGCGTCCAACTGTTTGTCGGTGACCATCGAACATTGGCCCCCGTTTTCAGTGGTGTGCGGTCGAAATTTATCGCTGATTCGCGTCAGTTGAATTTGTCCAAGTTAACTCCCGTCGATGGTTTCCTTATCGCTTTGTTTACTCGACATCGACTAAGCAGAGAACTTACTATTGTTCTGTATACGCGTTATAGTTCTCGGTGCTCTTTGTTCTTGTGGTGTGCGACAGAAAAACGATCGTAAAAGTAGGATACAGTGGTGGAATACGGTTCTTTTCGATTTATTGTATGGTAAAACGTAATGTAGGTATATTTTGTTTTATAGGTTAAAAGGTTGTTGAAAACAGCCTTTTCCAACTTAATTTTTCATGTTCATATCTACAATTTGGAAAAATTCAAAATAGGTATTCATGGCGAATTTAAGTACCACCTGTCGACAGGTTCTTTACATCAAATCATCTAATCGTAATAAGGTTTAAAATGAATACATTAATCGACAAACGTTAAAAATCCTCGCTTTTTTAATATTTTCATACCATAAATTTTTTTAGAGAACAAAAGGTTTTATAACATATTAGGATTAACCTACTCAATACTTGTAGGTGAAAAAAAATTACTTCAATTCTTCATAAATTCATAACTTTAAAAACTAGCTAAAAACAATAAACTTTTTCTGACATCCCTACAAAGAAACTGGCAGGATCATTAACGTTTTCTTCTAAATCGAAAATGAAATATTAGAAGAATTTTTTGTCGTCAAATAATTCGAAAACAAAATCATGAAGAATTAAGGACAAAAATTAAAAAGAATATAGTCGATTTAATAAAGAAGATTACATTAAAATTAACTCGTGGAAATGCAAGATCATTAACGTTTTCTTCTAAATCGAAAATGAAACATTAGAATTTTTTGTTTTCAAATAATTCGAATCCAAAATCTTGAAGATTACATTAAAATTAACTCATGGAAATGCAAGATCATTAACGTTTTCTTCTAAATCGAAAATGAAACATTGAAATTTTTTGTTTTCAAATAATTCGAATAAAAAATCTTGAAGAATTAAGGAAAAAAATTTTAAAAATTATAGTCGATTTAATAAAGAAGATTACATCAAAATTAACTCATAGAAATGCAAGATCATTAACGTTTTCTTCTGAATCGAAAATGAAACATTAAAATTTTTTGTTTTCAAATAATTCGAATAAAAAATCTTGAAGAATTAAGGAAAAAAATTAAAAAAATTATAGTCGATTTAATAAAGAAGATTACATTAAAATTAGCTCATGGAACTGTAGAATCATTAACGTTTTCTTCTAAATCGAAAATGAAACAGAATTTTCTGTTTTGAAATAATTCTAATACAAAATCTTGAAGAATTAAGGAGAAAAATTAAAAAGATTATAGTAGATTTAATTAAGAAGAATACATTAAAAAGAACTCAAATAATTTTCAAAAGCTTTTGTTTTCAGGAAGTGTTCAAAATCTCATTATTCAAATTTTTTGACAGTTGATTCATAATGGTCTTCTTTCTATTTATATATACTATATTTGAAATTTGAATAATTCATTTCCATATAGAAGTAGGTACTCGATCCCTCACATATCAGCCCTCAAAAATGTTATGTACTTTGAACTTCCAATAAACTTGAATGATATTAGCCGTTTTAAACTCTCAAGCTAAATTGTTGTTTTTTAGTTTGACAAATTTATAATACAATCTTTCATTTTTATTCGATATTCTGTTATTTTTTATTGAATATACAACGTAATATTAGTGTTGTAGTAGTGGAGATAAAGATATAAAAGTCAGTGTGCATCACTCGATCATCATATTATTCATATTTATTTATCGATCATTTAAATATTTTCTTTGAATTTCCAATCGATTGTACGTCGTTATTGTCACTAACAGTAAGTATAAACCGTGTAGAAAATTTTTTTCTAGCCATTTTTGTTAAATTTGTGTTTAAAATGTCTCACATTGGTGTTATAGGTCTCCATACTTTTCATCTATAGGAAATGATTATTTAAGTAAGTTCCAAGGGCCAATACCTTTCTAATTTCTCAGCCATTGTATATAATTTCTACACTAGTTTCCGAATTTGATTCGGGGTCCTCAATTTGATGAATCCTCTCAAAATTAGTTATCTTGTATTTTCAATGAGTGATTTCAAAGTGTTATTCTCAATTTTCACTTGAAGATGTAGCATGAATTATTAGATTTTATTTTTTCATTATATTCTTTTATTTTGTGTTTTAATGGATTAATTCGATTCAATTCTGCCAATTTTTGTTGAATGTAATTTACCTTGAATGCATAAAACGATTTAGATGCCAGTAACTTCTTCATTTGGTTTGCCTAAGTAATGTTATCAGAATAAGGGTTTTCATGCTTCTCTTTTACCAAGTATTCGCGTATGACGAAACCTTTTAAATGTATGTTTGTTCTATTGGTTTTTTTCATTGGATTTCATTGGATAAGAGGGCATTGAATAAATGTGTGTAGTGGGTAGGGTGTAATGTTACACGAAAAAAAGTGTTAATGGCGTTGGAATTGAAACGGCTGGTCTCAGTTTCCACTCGACTAAAGCCTTTGAGTGTCTTAATTGACATTGAATTTCTCCATCTAAAATATACTAGTGAATTGAGTTTCATAAAGGAAAAATTCGTAGATTGCGACTGAGTGTTTGGCTGTTATTTTTCAGTATCTTTTTCTATTCTCTTGTTGTTAATGGGTGAATTAATTGATGAGTAAGTTGTCTCTTCCGATTGATATTTGTATTATCAGAAAATTTTCATTCAAATTCAATAACATTGATAGGTAAATGATTATCTATATGTAAATCAATTTTTTTATACGAAATTTGAAATAATATTCACTCTTTCCAGAAGTCTAGTGGATTTACTGAAATAATGAATAATCATATTGAATTACAGATGTTTAATGTGAATTGAAGTGGTGGTACGTAGAAGCGATATAAAAATATTATTCGCCCCCCTACAGCTACCAGTTCTAACAGAACGATAACAAAAAATTTTTCTATTACGATTATTTTTGTGTTTTATCTGTAAAAATGTTTAATTGAATCTCTTATTCAATGAATTTACTGAGTATTAGATGCAGAAGTTTATTTCCAAACGAGATAATATATGATTTTTATACCCAATTGTTAGCCTGACAAAGATTGTCTGCTGGGAATTCGGAAAGCCTTCGAGCGGTTTGTTACCTTTTCTTAATATTTTGCACATAGGTAGATATGCATCATCTTCTATTATTGCCGTTTATTAGAAAAATAATGATGAAAATACGCTACTTACTATAATTAGCTTCTGTTATCTTCCTGATATTTCTCATCAATAAAGTTCATTGCAATCTTTGCTGATTAAACTACATGTTGTGTGTTACTGTACCACTTGTTCAACAAGAATACATTTTTTGCAGTCGACTCGACTGATTATAATGTCTACGAGGTAATTTTTGAAATTATTTTTGTTTATATTTTGCGATTATCCAATAGAAAGATAATCTCAATAACTTACATGATTCCGATTTTTACTAATATATATAACTACGAAACGTTATTTGAAAATATCATTTCAGTTCTGCTTGGCTATAATGTCGAGACCGTTTTCTTTGTTATCGGAAATTTAAAGCTATTTCAACCTCTTGGAAACTATTCAAAATGTCAAGATCACATCTAGCTGCTGAATAGAAAGGCATAGAAATTGTGTCGTGATGAAAAAGTGTGTGAACTAAACTATTCATGTAGGTAACCGAAGTAAAGTTTTAGTCTAAATTCGTTATATGAAATAAAATAATAGAGGTTTGATCAAATCTATATTGGAAATAAATATTTCATTGAGCGGCCGAATGTTAATTGTTCTACTCTAAAGAATATTCCCAAAATTACTAAGATACACCAAAATGGTTTCTTAGGAAGGAAAGTTATCACTTGATTCGTTGAATGTTGATTCGTTTGCAGATTACTATTGTTGTGCGATGCATAAAATTCCATACTGATCTGAGTTTTTTCTTTGTTATGCTGAGATTTATATTTCATTCATATACAATGCCCAGATGGTCTGAATTTTTGAAGATGTAGTGGACAGTTTAGAACATTGGAAAATTGACTATTTGCCAAGTCATAAGGTGCGCATCATATACCGAGCACTGGATATACATTTCAGGTAATATCGATAGTGAATTTTGTTGTATCCAAGTTTAAAATCGTATTGGACGCTGATCCATATGGAATACATATGGACATTTTCCAAATGGTGTCCAGCATTGTACATATTGCAATATGTAGGTACAACTATTGTAAGTGGTAATGCCTATTTTTTCCAATAATATTCAAAGTAACTACACTATCCACATAGTTGTGAAACTGATTTCTATCCTTATTGCTTCAAATATCAAGTCGCATGGATCCGTCTTTTTTCGTATTCAACCACTTGTACTTTTCTCGAAAACTCGTTCGGAATATGGGCCTGGTACCCATTGAATGGTACGAGATAATAGTCGTGTCTCAGAATTTTGGAACGGGTTTTATGTTCCACAATAGAAATAGCTTTCGATGTTGAAGGTCGACGATACACGAACGACATAGTGGACAGGTCAAGAGGGGCCTCTGATATCTGGACTGAGTTTATAACAACGAGATTGATACTTATTTGAGTGCGACGACTTTAGAAGGAAATTTGTGGCCGTCGCGGTCGATGTCGAGTTTTGGCATCTATTGCGCCATATGTTGTTGACTTTTTTGGCGTTATTGAAATTCTTTCATTATTTCTCAGATTCTATGTATAGTTTCAATTTCATTACTCCAACTATTTTCAATAGAATTACAATTCGATAACCAAATGTATTTATCTTTAACTGATATCGAATAAATATATTGATCGAATATGTTTCGTAAATTTATTGATTAAAAATTTTCATTATTGCGTATGTTCTAATGGGACGACCCAATAAAATATTTTCCAGAACAATTATTGTTTTACTAGATATATAATTTGAAAGAAGCGTTTACGTCTATTCAAAAGTTAAGTACCTACAACTTTCATATACCTAACAAAATTTTTTCAAAATTACACTTGAATTTCTTCTTATGGAATTTATGCCACTCGGTAGATCACTTCTTATGGAGGCTACAGCACAGTCGAGACATTATTCTGAAAAATCTGAAAATATACCTACCATTATATATATTATATGTAGTATATATCATATACCACAGGAATTATCTGTGAATGAGAGGTGAGATAACATCTGAATCAGATGCTTTGGATTCGAAACCTAGGTTAGGTATGTACTGTTGTGTTTATTTCTGAAATTAGTTAGAAAATATATATATATTTGATGTAGTTTTCAAACCTAAATAAAACAGAAAAATAAGGAAGAATTTTCCTATTCATAAGGAATACTCTGTTTTTCTCAAGCTATCGGAGACAAGTTCGCCACAAAGAGAAAAAAGAAAATAGTTGTATAACTTTCCGAAAAAATTCCGAAAAACCCCGAAGAAATACATTTTCTCTGAAAATTTGTTTTTTTGAAATTCAGTGTCAAGTTACTCAAAACGTTACAGTTGACCTCGGGTATTCTTTATTACTTATTCTATATTTATGCAATTCAAAAATTTCTACATTACAATTAACATGAAATGTAGAAACAAAAAAAATTGACGTTAGTGACACAGACAATATCAAAGTGTCAAATATCGAGACCGCGAATTCTGACAATAAAATTGAAGAATTTCCTGATATAAATATATGAATATTGATAGTGTTCGACATAGGTGAGTTCTGCATAAGCATTTTCTCACGTCATTTTCAATTACTAGATTGTTGTTGTTCCGGAAACTCTCGTTTATTTTCGTTCCATATGGATGATTACACTAGCGGAAAACGCTATCCACATGAATCATTCTGATTGCGCAGTGATTCACCGAATGCTTGCGGTTTTTTTCGTTCTTGCAATGTTTGTGTTTACGCGATTTGTCCGAATATGATAATCAGTTTATTTGAAGAATTCTTTCGAATGATTTTGCACTTGTCAATATTTGTTAACTGACTTTTTCTGTTATTTTTGTATACATATATGTATGAACGTGAAAATTTTCGTACTATATGGAATCATAATACATATATTACGAATAGGATAATTAATAAATTACATTATATATTGAAAGATACTCATGGAATGCGAAGGGTAGGGCATAGGTACCACCTACGGCCACTTAGAGGTTTTGTAATATATCTTATTCAGATAAGATATATCATAATATCTTAATTCTAATATTTAAATAATATCTTGTTTTAATATTTAAATGCGGGATTTGGAGAAGATATTTGTGCTGAATGTCAAGATCTACCATTTATCTACATCCTGACACATGTCAAGATGTTTGAAGATCTACCCTTTCAGGAAATCAAGTGTTAATACAGATTTATTTGAAACAAAATCATAACAGAACTCTTCTGTCACGAACTTTAAAATTACCCCACTTTTGGCCATTTAATTCCACTTTTAGCAATGCATTCCTTAGGTTTGGTCAATCGAGTAATTATTCCGTATTGAAATTCAGATTCTCATTATTAATATTTTTCGAAATAAAGGATTATATTATCCTTTAGGATTAATATAATTAAGAAGGATTATAATATATTATTATATATAAAGTCATTATTTCAACAATTAGAGTGGGGTGACCATAAGTGGAAAAATGGCCAGAAGTGGTGCATCTGCCCTATATTAGTTCAATTTTTTTTTTTTTTTTCAAAGTTTTCTGAATTTTTCGAAATCCATTGTGAATGAAATAAATGAGAATTCGTTCAAGTAAGTAATATCCTTTTAAAATGTCTCGACAGCATAAAAAAAATGAGTCATATCAGAGTTATTCAGTTTGATAATAATACATTAATAAAATTTCAATACGATAGCACAATATATTGAACCAGAAATGAGACGATTAAGGTAATCAACCAATGAGCCTGAGCTTCTAGAAATTATATTCTATATTATATGTTTCTACAGAATATATCTCAGCTCAGTGTGCCTTTACAAAAAATTCTTGTAGAATGTTTTCGTTTAAAATGTAATTATAATTTTTGTAGATTTTGATGGCTGAATGGCTAACCGTGGTGGGAGGATGATCATATTTGGATCGAATTTTCAGATTTGTTTTTGTTCTTATTTTTTCTTCTAACTTTGAGAAATCGGGCGTGTTGTAGAATGCTGAATTTCACTGTGTAGGCTTGTGGTCGAAAATAATTTTTATTCTACATTTATCATCACCGGATTCCCTTTTCCTAATCACTGAAGTTCCCTTGTTTTCTGCCTTTGATTTCAAATTACACATAAATTCCCTTCAATTTCAAATATGCTTTCAAGTACCTACACAAATTTATTTTCTAATCGGACTCCTTGCCATACATTTTTCAGAATAATGTTTAGAAAAGGACTAACGTACTACTTTAAAACATCCAAATTTCGACCAAAAATTGTGAAATAGAAAGCATTTGATAGAATCACTCATCATTTGTCACATATCAAGACTTCTCTTTCATATGTTAACGGAAAGCGGTTCAATTCAACAAAATGTACGAGAGCGTCCGTATTCGTATTATATATATCTCAAAAAAACATAAATTAGCGAAAACAAACATCTGGATTTTTTCTAAGAATGCTGTGATAAGTTCTGAGTTTATTTACTTCAAATGATTTATTGGTTCATTAAAAGCTCAAAATTTCAACATGTAAGCAAAAATGCCATATTTTCATTGATTTATCGATCAAATAATAATGGACGGAATACGGAGCTCTATAAAACATGAGCATTCCTCATTCCGACCACTCGGTCGGTAACAGGAGTTTTGGCACTTCGTAGATAATGTTAATTTTCTATTTTTCAGGTATATTTGTAAGTGTTTTGTATTTAGTTATATATTCAGAACGCTATCTCTGCATAAAACACCTGTATGCGACCGGCGCTAAGTTTAATAGATTCTCTGCAATGAGACTTTCAATTTCCATTATTTTTTTAATTTCAAACAAAATCGAAATGAGACTCCTGTTTTTTTAAACTCATATTTTTTGTTTATTACACATATTTACATACTAACGATATAGTAATATCTTTATATATTACGCTATAAAAACGCTATAAAACATTATAGAACGCTATAAAATATTAGCGTTCCTCATTCCGACCACTTGGTCGGTAACAGGAGTTTTAGCACTTTGTAGATAATGTTAATTTTCTATTTTCCAAGTTTTTTTGTAAGTGTTTTGTATTCAGTTATATATTCTGAACGGTATCTCTGCATAATATTCCTGTATGCGACCGAGGCTAACTTTAATAGATTCTCTGTAATTGGAGTGTCAACTTCTACTATTTTTCTAATTTCTAACAAATTAGAAATAAGACTCCTTTTGTTTGAAATTAATATTTTTTGTTTATCGCAAATATTTACGATATTGTAATATCTTTATGAATGTGTATGGAGCGGAAACGTACTAAAAACTACTATAAAAGTTTCAATTTGGAGGCGTTATTACACAAATAGTTATATGTTTGATTGGAATCAGCATAAAATTCATTTCCCACGTTCGATTCCCTTCTGCGATTATTTCAAAATATTTCAAAGTTGTGAATTGTATCCATTTGATGAGGATGCTATACTTAGATTACCTAAGTTCGTAGAGTTTGTTTCTGATAAAGAAAATATAATGAAAAATGCAATTCAAAAATAATACATATTCTACTAACGAACATTTCACCTTCTTGAAAGAAACTCTGACATTGGACTTATTAAATGAAGTTGCACCTCGTTTTCCTAAGGAAGTTCGATACGAAAAATTCAAAAATGATTATTCAATCAATAGTATAAAATTTTAGTACAAAAAGTACAAATATTAATTTCATTTTCTTTGAGTACTTTCAAAGAATTGGCCTGATTGACATCGGAAGATATCAGGATCCAGAATTTCATGAAGAAAAGACAAACATCATAAAAGGGAGAAAAACTGTCGAGTTCATAGAGAATGTGAAAACTTTTTAATGATTCTTTTAATCCTCAATATCTTTTCCTGATTTTACGTCGTAAGGGTTATGGTATATATGAATCGATTTTTGTGTTATTTTTCTGCATATTTTGTTGCCTGTCATTGTCGATATGAATATATTCTTAAAAATAGTTAATTGTTATTTCACATTGTCATCTTTTCACTCATTCAAACAGTATTTTGTAATCCATAAAGTTAATTTTAGAAGGTTAGAATGCCTGGTCGGAATCATTATCCTCGGGTCGGATATAACGTAAAGACACCGCCTGTATCCGACCATTTGCGTTTTTGAATATTTTATTTAAAATATTCAAAATTTCGACCAAAAGTTGTAAAATACAGCTTCCTTCATAGAATCACTCATCCTGTGCCAGATGTCAAAATTTGTTTCTAAAATCTTAACGGAAAGCTGGTCATTTTAACAAAAGCTACGAGAGATTGCAGTTCGTGTCAAATTTAATTTGAAAAAAACACAAATGAGTGAACATAAAATTTGAAATTTTTCGAACAATACTCTGGTAAGTTCTTTTTTATTTATTTCAAATACTTCATGGGATTATTGAAATCTTAAAATCTAGTTTATGACATGAGCGAAATCAAATGCAAAATCGAGAGTCCAGCACTAATATCCAGTCGTGGGACTTACGATGTTCCCAAAATAAATGAGCTCCGTAAGAAAAACAATGCGTGTATTAATTTATTGGTTGTATTATAGTTAGTTAAGAAAAATTTGAAAATTATTCCTGAATTATCATTAAAAATTGTAATTCAATTTTTTAATTATTCTATTATATGAGTAAATTTCGTTATTTTTCTGACTTTTTACCCTTATTGTCGATATAACTCAATTCCTAACGAATATTTTTAAATTTTCAATTTATATATTTTTTTCAATTTATATTTTGACTTAATTATATCATAATTTTTTTCACTTTATTCACAATGATTTTTTAGCCATAAAGTTTATTTTAGTAGGTGAGTATGCCCGGTCGGAATTAGGATCCTCAGGGGTCGGATACAGGGGTAGTTGTTGTCAGCCGGTCGGTAAACGGTGCTTTCGTTTAATTTCCACTCGTTTCAGTTCAACATTATATCCTAGTTATAAAATTATAATCCTGGACTCGAACAGATCTTATTGAGATCCATCGCGACAATTCAGCAATCATATTTTGCTGCTATTAAAAAGTTTGAACGAGCAAAATAAAATATATAATATCGTTTTCTGGAACGCATTTGGAAAACAATTAATTTTAATGTCACAAAATGCAATATTTTCCATTAACATCTACTTTAGACTAATACAAAACCATTATAGATATTTCTCATATGTTATATAATCAACACTAATATGACAGGATTGGCGGTAAATTTTGCTAATATCATTTAATCTAAACGCACGTATTGCATGACCATCGTTACATTGAATTATTAAGAAATAATGTTGACATTGCACGTGCTTATTTGAATAATAATTATAAAAAATCTGCTAGCACATTTTTTGTCGTACGGGCACATTCGTGATGATATTTCAAATCGAAGCTTAGAATCTCAATAGGTATATGAACTGAATTTTTTAAGAGTACGTGCACCGGATAATTTAAACAAGGAAATGAAATTACTGTTCGTAATTTCATCATTGCTTTGTGATGACCTTTCAAACTAATACTAGTTTCATAAAAACTTAAAATCGAAGAATTTTCTGTGTACTGGAATGTGATACATTCGAAATTCTATTATGTACAATACATGTATCTGAAAAACATCATTTCACTTCAACTATCAAAATATCTGGAGATATTTTGATAGTTGAAGTGAAATGATATTTTTTCAGATACATGTATTGTACATAATAGAATTCGAAAATTATCAATCAAAAATAAGTATCTACATTAGAAACTCCTAGTTAACACAAAAAATCAATATATTTTTTCAAAATCTATCTGTTTAATGTAGTCCAAATATAACTTATTAATTTTATGAAGCTCGTCAAGATTTTAACCCACCTTACTAAGGTTTCCAAAAATAAAATTTTATTATTTTGAATATAACTTAAATTCAAACACTTGTACTTATGATTTACACTTTATTGACTACATAGCATGACGCGTTTCGTCGTTACAAACGACTTCTTCAGATGCTTACAGAATAATAACATTTTGAAAAATACAGGTATATATATCAGGGAATTTTGGTGTTCTATGGTTTTGGTTTTACCTAAGATATTCCATTCTGAGAAATAATTTCTATTACCTGAAAAGGTTTAACAATGGTGAATTGTTTAATTCTGTCTGTTCATTGAGCCAGTTTCCAGAATTTTTAAGCCGATTTATTTCCACTACTTCCCAATAATCTAATTGACTACTTCTCTCTATATTGTGTAGAATTTTGAAATTCGTATCAAAGGTATGGTTTTCTGTTAATAAATGGTTAGCATAATTCGAATTACTTTTATTGTGGGCGAAGCTATATTTATGTTCCTGTATTCTAGTACCGAAATTTCTACTAGTTTTACCTATATATATATATATATATATATATATATATATATATATATATATATATATATATATATATATATATATATATATATATATATATACTGGACATGTTCCACAATTCAATTGGTAAACACCTGATTTGTCTTCTCTTTTAATTTTGTTTTTATTGTTCTTAATGTATCTCGATAAATTGTTCTTCGTTTTAAATGAAATATTGAAATTATGTTTACTTAAAAAGGTTTTGACTTTTTGACTGACGTTTCCAAAGTATGTTAAACTGTTATATTTACGATTTCTATCCGGCTGATAAGGAAATACTAATCGTAGAGCTTTCCGATAGAGTTTTTTGTCCTAAATTTTTGACACGAGTTCGCTTTCATAATTATTGTTAACCGCAATCTGTTTAATGATATTCAATTCTTTATTGAAATTTTCTGCCGATAAAGGTATATTGGTTAATCTGTGTATCATACTTAAAAACGCTGCCATTTTATGTGGATATGGGTGGCATGAGGAGTTATGGATTATGGTATCCGTATGGGAAGGCTTGTGAAATATGGAAAAATCAAATTTATTATTTAATCTTGTGATTGTCAAGTCTAAAAAATTAATGGAGTTATCAGATTCTATTTCGGTTGTAAATTTTATATTAGGATGAACCGCATTAATGAAATTCTCAAAATTTTTCAATGAGCGATCTGTGCCAGTAAAACAAGTGATTATATCATCTACATATCTATACAAGAATACAAAGTGTTTGAAATTCGGGTTGTTTTGAATACTATTTTCCAACTTATCCATAAATATCTCGGCTGAAAGTATAAAACTTACTTAAACTCGGCTTAAATATTTATTATTTTGGCCCATTTAGTAATCATTCAATATCAAAAGTATGTTTATTTTATTTGTTGTGATAATACAATATTCCTTTATCAGATTTTTTCATCTTTTCAAAAATTACTTCGAGTACCTGATTGAGATCAGTAACAATGATAAATGGGTGGGTTGCCGGTTTTCCTATCGCAATAACTCAAGCTTTGTCGTGGTGGCATTTGTAATATTTTGGGTTTCTTATGTTGTCATTCAAAAAGAATGTCATTGTGTAACAAACATACAAAAATAACCGGAAATGGTCTGAATATTACCTTTGCAGGATGTGGCAGTAATAACAGTGGCTCCAAGTTTGTCTGCATGTTTTATTACGCTTATAATAATAATAAATATTTCAGTTGTGTTTTCTACTCTAGGAAATCATGTAAAACAAATTCAACATACGACGTTAGATGCCGTAAACGGAAGTCTGTAACGCCAATTGTTTTCTTAATTGTGTCCGACGGCACCTTGTTCGAAAATATATTCAATTTATTAAAACGAGGCGCTCAATCAGGATAAATTTATGAAAAATGGGAAAAAGATGTAGATACATTAATTTGTTCAGAACACGAAATATGTAACTTATGTATACGAACACTTTGGTGATATCAAGACATTAGTTTTATTATGCTACTTTAAAAAAATATTTTCTTATCGTCATCGTCACAGTAAAGTTGAATATGAACTGTGTGGATTGAGAAAATGGTCATTGAAAATGACCATTGTCATTTTTTTCTACTCATTTATATGTGCTCGTCTGAGTAGTAGATTGATATTGTCTGTTGTTAATAAGTAAACAATGTCTCTTCCGGTAGCAGAAATTTCTATTTCACTCTATTGGCACTGTTCGTTAATATAACGCAAGTTATGATTTGATGATTCATTTCGATTTTGTCATTGAAACGATCTCTTCTAAATTCAATATATTCAAGGATAATAAAAGGCAAAATGTCAGATTTCAGGAATATTCTGACAAATCCTTTCTAAAGGACAAGTGTATACGGATTTGGAGGTTCTTCTGTTGGGGTCCTTTCTGAAAGGTTGGTGACCTCTGTCACTAACTTTGTAGTAGTTCTAATTATTTTTTGGAGACCTGAAAACAGCTTCTTTTGAGGATATCAAAATATTTTATGAAAATGACCTAGAATTTATTATAAAGTTTTTCTACTTGTTTAGAAAATTTATAATTTAAGTTACATTTGTGGATCAACAATAGTAGTTCATTCAACAAAGGCATATTATTTATGATATTCTTTGGGGTGTGAATCTTCTATGAAAATTTTACGTCAGTTAAGAAATGTAACCCTTACTAGGATAGTGAAAAATGTAGCCAGCATCTCTAAATGGATTTATATTTTTCACGAATATGAGAATTCAGAATATAGCTTTCTGTATTTAGGTATATTCCTGTTAGATCTAGATGTTTGAACGACTAAAAATACAACTCGTTGGAAGCAATGCGGCACCAGCGAATTACTCAGAGCAAATGACGAATGAAGTTCACTGGAATATTCAATGAGTCTAATAATACATTAACCTTGATTGTCACCGAGTTGAAAGAATTATTGTTCTTTGTTTGAATATTTTTGCGGCAGCATACGGAGGAATGAATAACTTTAAACATTATACGTTGCGCTTGGTCACCGTGTGCTTTATCCGGAACAATCGAACGGGGTCGCCGTATGGATTCCTGAGAAAGGCACCTGTCTCCGAAGTATTTCAGGAATTGAATGATTCGGACATCAGTTTGTAATGAATTGAAACTGTCGGACAATTGTATATATCACACTATCGAATTATTTCATTGAAACAATTTTAAAATATCTACAATTCTTTCATATTCAGAAAAACCTTATCTTATTTTTTACCTTTTTAAAATATGGTTTGAAATCATGGTTTTGTTGGTATCAGATCCTTCAATTAAATAGTACATTATCAATATATTGTAACTTAATGAGAAACAATATGAAATCGAAAGTAAATAGTATAGAAGTTCACTTTTAACTTTTTCACTTTTGACATCAAGACGACAGCGTTCATTAAATTGTCCTTAACATTTTTCTCATTTTTGCTTCTACAGAAAGAAGCATTGATTTCATATTTTTTATTCAATTTTATTAGTTTTTTTTTATTGTAACAGAATGAAGTAATACTTTTTATTAAAACTTTAAGATAATTTTATAAACTGCAATGAAATAAATATAAATCTTATAATCACAATGTTGGTATAAATAACACGCCTTTCTTTCAAATATTCAGATCTAATTCGAAGACGAAAAGATTACCGCTCTCATCATGTCACCAGTATCAGAGATGATTCATCATTCCACTTCCATCTCCAGTCGAAACAGTATTTCATATACATTTTGTTTCTTTAGCAAATACAAGTTTTTTCTCTACACTGCTTGATATCGCAGCTTTTTCTAGTAATGTAGGTGTATATAGATCTACTAGTAGTTGATAGGTCTAAATAACCTAATATACTTATAGTCTGGTAGTATATAGGCCTATACATTATTATGAAGAGTAAACTTTCAGTCAATGAGAGAATAGAGAAATGATAAGTGTTTAACAAATGCTCTACTCTTTAAGTTGATTGACTTCTTAAGAACCGATTGACATTAAACAAACATTAAATTTTAAGTGAAGCTTACCACAATATATTAGATTTATATTATACATAATTTCTTGAAAATCTTTCGTTAATATTAGTTGAAACATTTTTACAAGAATATATTCTCAGAGGAAAGAATGAAAGCATGAAGAATAACATCTCTTGCCGATTTGTTGTGTCACTTTTTGTTGAACATGTTTCCATTTCCAGAGAAAGTTATTGTCTGATTTGATCTAATGTGTTTAATTTATTTTAGTTAAGGAGGAGCAAATATGGGTGCTAGGCAATCCAAACGA
Source organism: Henosepilachna vigintioctopunctata (assembly GCA_030704895.1). Lineage (NCBI taxonomy): Eukaryota > Metazoa > Arthropoda > Insecta > Coleoptera > Coccinellidae > Henosepilachna > Henosepilachna vigintioctopunctata. The sequence continues at coordinate 1,975,545 of JARQZJ010000098.1, forward strand.
TCAGTAGATATTACGACGACTCCGAAAAAGGGAGATGGTGATGTAGCTGTTGGCGAGGAGAAGATTGAAAAATTGGGGGATGCTGATGTTAAGGCAGTAGTTACAAATGGCGCAGCCACGCACACGGATATCGAGTTCGCGGTAAGTGAATTTTCATTACAATATTTTCAAAATTTAAATTCTATGATTCATGTGGAAATATAATCAGTTCACGATCTAAAAATAAAAAGCGGGAAACAAAAAATTGTTAAGTCCCTCATTTTCAGCTTCCTCTTCCTACTGATACCATATGATAGATAACCCACGATGCGCACTTCCTGAAATCTTTATCGCTTTTATGGAAGGCTTTCAATCACTGTGATGAAAACACATTACTTTTAGGTGGCACTTATCTTTACAAGAAAAAAAATCTTCACGGATGAGTGATGGAATTCTTTGGTCATAAATTTCCTGAAAATAACGAATTACTGAATAGTTCTTTTATCGAAATTATCCTGTGCAGTTTTGAAATTCGTTTTATATCTTCGGCTAACTGAAACGTTTGTGATAATGTAATCAAATCCTTTGTTTCTCATTATGATAAATTATCTGGGACTACCTATATCAAAACATTTTTATTTGTGTCGTATTGAAATTCGTTATTCCTAAAAGCGTTAAATATCTTGTATTGAATGCTGTTTTAGATGAAAAGTATGAGTATAAAAAAATTATGTGTTCAAATTTTGGTGGAATTCGTAATCAATGGCGCACATGGAAAATTTCTCGAAGAATGATTTGATATCAACTATGAATTTTATAATTGTAGTGTAAGGGTTCGAGAATAACTCTTATTGCTTGATTTAAATTAGTTTTAGCAATCAATTTTTATTTAGAAATTTGGTAGATCGTCGGATACGCTTCAATTAACAATTAATATCTTCACAGCACCCTCAAATTAAGTTAGAAAGTTTGGTATTCTAACGAGAATTCAAATTCTTAAAGGGTTCTCAATATTTTCTGAGAACAGTTGCCGCGGTTTTCATGTACTATGTACCTGTCACCTAATTTTTTAAGAATGAAGAAATGTAGAGGCATTTATATTAACACTACATTCAGTACACAAAAAAGCAAAGGAATAATACAACTGAATCTGTTCTTTTTTCGTAAAAATATAAAATATAGTGTCTCAAAATGAACTGTCTCAATTATACTACAAGACAATATGCCAAAAAAATAGAAAAACTATCCAATGTTGTAGTAAGATAACAAAATAACTAAATAGATAGCTCCATTCGTGCTCCCCAAAGTATGACATGAATCTTTTAACTAACGGATAAGTACATGTACCATGTACCTATCCACTAACGCATTATGTACCTATATCTCCGAAATACTATTCAGCACCTCTGAAATACCATTTCAGCATGAATAACTTCTTTGATATTTCTGTTTCACTTTGTTTATTATAATCCATTCTGAAAAATTATTATACATTATCAATATTCATAACAAAACGATAATTAAAATTTGCTCAATATTAAATAATAGAAATGACGCGCGTTTCGAAGTACAACTTGTTCTACTGATGCTATTTAATAGAGGTACAATTTTACGAATACAGATTATTAATTTCGCATCTGAAGAAGTTCACTCCGAAACTAGCGACATTCAATATATTATTTAATGTATGAGAAAATTTGAATTATTGTTTCATTATGGATATTAATTTTCTCAAAGTATCGGCTTCTTCAATCCTTAATTGTCAATATTGTTCCGTATTAAACCTAATAATGAATCTGAGAAAAAGAATGGAACAAAGAACGACGAACTAAACATTAAAACTAAATTGAAAGTGTTATTGAAAAAAAATAGTGAATTCGTATTAACGAGTAGTGTAATAGTGTATTAACGACTAATAACTAAGCTAGTAAATTCGTTGGAATGATAATGTCATCCACCAACATTTTATTATTTCTTCTTAAAATTAATGTTTTCACAATTTTTTAAGATAAAAGACATCGAATCATATGTACAAAATTTGGAGGTAAAGTGATAAAGCAAAATGGTTCTGGAGTACCTGTTGAATGTCTAATATTTAAAAAAACTGGTTAACCAAATTTGCATCAAATAATATTAGGGTACTTTTTAATATATTCACTGATAAGCAGTATTGTATGCTTTATTCTAACTTTTTTTCATATGCTGTATTGTGGTTAATTCTGGAAATTAGCAGGTTTAATTTTTGTCTCGAATTTTACTATGGTTGAATGTCTATGAATTGTGTTGTTATCAGTCTTGACTTTTTTGGATTTTCTTATTAAAGAAACATAATTTCGATCTGAAAATGTATACCTGTATTTTATAGTCACTCTAGTTACTCATTTCAAATCAGCAAAAAAGTAGATAAATACGTACCGTTTATATATCCTACTGAATCTTTTATGGAATTATAGAAGTATATTTTTTTATGATTGTCGAAATTATAGCCAATGTATATTATAACCATGAAAAATACAATTCAGCATTACTAAATATTAAAAATCGCTACAAAATCATATAAATTATTCAATAATTTGTTAACAAGGTAGCATTTAGGATTGACACATCTATATTATTCTGGCAACTTCGAAACATCAAATTATTCCAATTTTAGTTTTGAATTATTCATTAAGGAAATAAAAACAGCACGGATGAATAATGCCAACAGGCTGGGTGTTAGTAATTTAATGCTGGCGATCGCATTAAGATAGCAAATTAATTGAAAAAACACAACTGGCGCTTTAAGGCTTTCGCAGAAATACAAATGGTTTGGTTAAACTGTCTCGTAATTCACTAGACACGCAAATATTGTCGCCTTGCATACCGAAGGACGTTTATGTCGGATGAATCGTCAGTTTTGCGGTAGTTCCATACATATAGTGCTAAGCAAGTATTTGTAATTGCATTCTCTCTACTATGAGGAATGTTCATTTTGTTGCTTGAGAAGTCTGAAAGATGTGGCGTCAAGCATCTCAATGTACAATGTTTTATGTATCTATCATTGGTTTTTTTTCTAGAAAAGAACAGATCGATGACTAGAAAAATCTCAGGTCGTTGAATATAGTTGTTTATATTCCGGATCATTTCACAGTACACTTGAAAGAGAGTATCCTCATTTTTATTACTTTTTTTACGCTTTTATATGATTTGATTTGGTGGGCAGGCTAAAACTTGTCGGGTGCAGTTTTTTATGCGCAACCTTTGCGTGATTATTCACCATAGATAACAACCCGGGAATGGTTTCTGTTACTCGCGTGCCACGCCTTAATTAATTATGATGATATCCCTGGGGTCCTTGTGGGGCTCTCGGTGACATTACAGCATTTAAATATGTAAAATTATGTGCTAGAATTTGGCACAAAATGGAAATGAGGCTGACAGTACTATATGGGAATGGAAGTTCAAACCAATTTAATCTCAAATGAAATGCTAACAAAATAACGTCATATCAGTTGATAGTGTTAATATTGGTTTTGACGGCCATTCACATTCTGCACATTGGCAGATGAATGAAAGTAAAAAAATTCTGTTAGGCAACTATTGAAAGTTATGGTAGAATACGATTTCCATTCAAAATTTAGTGCATATGAATCCAGTTGAAAAAAACTTAAAGCTTGGGATCATACTTCACGAAAATGCGGAATATTTCTAGCACGCGATATTAATTTTAGGTTATTTGCGAAGGTCGTTCCTTTTTGAAGATAGCGGAAAATCTTTCACTTTCCGCTGTATTCATGTTTCGGGTTCAGTTGGTGATTTGCTGCAGATCATTAAACACCACCACTCATTAAAGATTTTTCATATAAATGATTTGATTAAGTGTAATTTAACATTGGAATACTGAAATGTTTGTTCTCGCTCATGATCTGCTTTTGTAAGTATATTCGGTAATTTCCATAATTTTCGATTTTAGCTTATTTTTTCAAATTTACATTTTTCGAGTACCTACATATACCATTAATAAATAAAAAATCGAATATCTGATGTTCAACAATTTTATTACTTTCAGAAAGATTTGAAGCATCATTGTTGTAAGCACTATTTGGAATATATTTTATTTTGTCGAATGGAATATTTTGAATAAAACTAAGTAACTATTACTTAAAATTAATTTATTTAAAATTAGAAATAACTATTTGGAATTGAAATGGTGGTAGGTTTGGTTTCAATACATTCAAAGAAGAATCATTATAAAATAATTTTTTTAAATTCATTCAAAATTATAGAAAACGATTTGGTAAACCGCCGGGTGGAGTGAAGCATCTTCAATATTTTCAAACATACAGCTCAAACGATATATTCCATTTGTAGCAATAAACATGCTGAAGAGCTCCTTTTTTTAAACTTAAAATTGTTCAAAATTATTTCCTCATCATTCATTTTGATGTCATTTTCAGTAACTGTATAATTTATAGTTTCTAAATATCTCGACCTCATTTTATCCTTCTGAATTTATACGTATAATCACCCCGTCAAGTCGTAAAAGCCCCGATGTTAACCATCAACTTCTCGTCTCCGAGCTACCGACTTGAAAGGAGCAGCATCCGGATCTACTACGTACAAATATTTGTCCCGTCAACATCGAAACAAACGCTTCGTTTCATAATTAATTATCCCAACGTTACCCGGCTTTTTCCTGGTGCTCGAGTGCCATCCGAAGAGCCACGAGCCGCTAGATAACGCTGTAGATGGGAAGCTCAAAGTTAAGTTCTTGTATTATTCCACGGAGGCCACGAAATGACTTGTTAAATAAGCAGTAGTGAAACGAAACAGATTCAAAAGCAGTGGCGGGTATATTACCGCAAACGAAGTTACAGCTATATTGAGTCATTAACTTGCATTGATTTTTCCGTATGTTAGGTTCTTGATATTCTTAAATTGACTACTGTTTTATCGAGTTGGTCATTATTAATTGTAATGATAATAAAATCCATACTGATGAATTATAATATAGGTCATTATGAATTCAATCAATAAGACATTTCAATATTACCACAGAGCAATAATGAAGATTTCTTTTCACTGTTAATTCGCCTTTTTTTCGTAAAAATTGAAGATCTATTTTATAAAATAACTTTTTGATCATTTACTGACTACATACATATTATATTAGAATATGTCAATGTCAGACTTTATCTACTAATGAATTTGTGTTTTCCACTTTTCATAATATTCACTTCATAATTTCTGATTAAAATTATTCTTAGTACATTGTATTCTTCATTCCACTAAGTATTTATCTGCTGTCCCGTTTCTTATCGTTATCTCGTCTGTGAGCCCCAAAAAACTATTTCTTGGCAATATATGATGTAATGTATATATTTATATTTGCGATTTATATTATCAACATTATGCTCCCTATTTTTATGTAATGGTTTATGTTCAATATCTAGCGGAATTAATGAATGTGCTTTATTTTCTTTATTAAAATCCCGCCCAAATAACTTCCATTAAAATACGAAAGAGACATTTTTTAGGTTTTTATGTGCACGTTTTGTATCCATACACCATAAAAATTGTTCAAAGCGTTATTAAGGCCATATAATCTCCGCCACTGGCTGTTTAAGACCGCTAAACCGATGCAGAATTAACGCGAGAAGGAAAGAAAACACCCTATCCAAACACTTGACAAGCGAGATAGGACATCTCCGCATACACTTGGACCACAGCTGTTCGTCAATCCTGCTAACCGAGAGCCAAGGTCAAACTGGGTTGGTATCTCGTTCTACCAAGGGCATCTTAAATTTGTATTTTGATGAATTTCGGACGTTCTTGTTCGGCAGCTGCACTGAATCCGAACGTCGTTGGTCCACTGGAATTTTGATGCTTCCAGTGACGATAAGATAGCCTACGTTAATAACTCGATATTTGTATAGCGAATCAAGAAAATAAAAAATGCAAGTTTTTTCATTTGAATTTCCGAATAATAAATGTAACATATCCCTTTCTGATGAAAAATGTTGTCGTCTACCGAACGTTGTATTGTTGTTTATTATGTATGTAGATTGAGTGTGGGAATGGATAAGTTGAAATTTTACCGAGCCTCTTCTTTGTGATATGACCCAGCGCATTCGCCAAATTTTCTTCAACGGAAATTTCAATATACCCATTTCATTGAACTTTCGTTAAACAATAGTTAATTTCGTTCTGTTCTCAAATTTTCTGCTTTTTCTTATTTTCTGTTATTGTAAGAAACTATATTTAGATTACTGAAAAACATTGTTTGATTATCTTTCAGATGTATGTAATCAAAATTGAATACATATTCAATAGTGTTGGCGTTTACTTGATGTAAATCCATTATAATTGAATATCAACTAAAATTTCAACACTTGAACTTTGGATTTACACTTGTATAATAAAATAAATGAAAGTGCAAATCAAAAGTTCAAATGTTTGAATTTTAGTTTATATTCAATCAAAATTGAATATGTGTGTTGAATTCATACGCTTACGATATTCAATTAATATATCGTCGATGAATATATCGAAGATATCTATCTTTTCCTCAAAATTTCCACATAATCGAGTAGATTATAGTAGATTATTTCATTCCATTTTCCATTTTTACGGAATAATTTTTTGTTCGTATTTTCATTTTATTTCTCTTCATTGAATTTGTTCTGAAGTCATATGTATATTATCTTTCTATGATTGTAATCAGTGAATTCCATCACAAAAAAATCGAACTTATTTTAATGTACAATCATACATTAAAGAGCATTTGCATTTTATTTATAGGGTGCATTTGACTTATCGTTAGATGATTCGAAATTCTGGGAAGGATATATATCAGTTTTACCTAATATGGAGGTATAATACCTACATGGAGGTATGTACTGTTGAAAAATAACACAAAGCCCAAGGTCCAATAAACCCTTTACTGCACCAATTATTATTGATATTCAAGTTTCATAGTGTCGATGATTTAGGCGAGGAACTCTTTGCTATAGCGTTTCTTCCCTAGATTTTACCGTCCCTATTGCGACACAATATTAATGCCAAGGCTCGGCCGTTTGTATGCTGCACGTTTCTGGGGATTCCCGGCTATTAATGGTTGCCTGAGGGTAAAACGACTTTTACGATTCTTGGCAGATCAGTGAGGGGAAATATGAGAGATTTATCTCATTTCTGACTCGACGAGAGAGAATTTGAAATTTTCATCGCATCAAAAATATTTCTTTGATGTTCTCATCATTCTTTTTCAGGAAGTTCTAATTCATCTGCGATTGTGAATGTTGTAATTATTCGACGATATACCTAAAGATGGGTGAAAATACAATTTTTGTGTTATGCTGTAATACAATTCCATTGTCATTTCGAAAATTACAGAAGAAGATTTTCCTGTATTCTTTTCGAAATATAAGTTTGAATGAAACGTAGCTTATGGTGCTCCGAAATCAAGGATAAATTTTTAGATTCGAGTAGTTTCACAAGGCAGAAAACTACCTGATGTCAATTTTCTAGATAGCCTTCGATAGCAAATAATTTTTGTAATCATAGTACATTTTCAACTGGTCTTTCAAATGGGCTATCATTTTGAGGATTGAGTGAGTGTTCGATATGTACAAGTGAATGGTCTGACTGTTAAAATATCGACTGCAAATTGACGTTGATTATTTTTGAACATTATGTATAAAAGGAAACAACTTATATTCGAAAAGGTAGATTCATCTCTTTGTCATATCGGTGAAAATAATATAATTTATAAGCTTAATTCTGATATATATATATATATATATATATATATATATATATATATATATATATATATATATATATATATATATATATATATATATATATATATATATATATATATATATATATATATATATATATATATATAAAGTCGAACGATTGTTGCCACGTCAGTTTTCAAACAAAAAATGGTATGAATAATCAAAAAATGTATGAATTTACCAAGATCGATTGACAATGTTCGAAACTTAAAGCATGATAAAATGTTATTGTTGGGCATACTGCAGTCCATGATCAGCTAGTGATGATCTGTTTTGCGTGATATTAGCTGGTACAAAGTGGTTGGGATTCACACCTTCTTCAAATACGATACCGTACTTCATTCTCCATCATTTTTATGAAGATCATCAAGGACATCATTATCTAAGTATTTATATAATTGTGTTTTCTTATTTTCCACTACAAAATATGAATGGTATTTTGATCGAATGGATGTTCATGATATTCAAATATTTATTCAGTAACTAGGGAATATAGAATTAAGTAGAATAAATTCTTTATGTATGGCGTTGCCGAGATAGGAAACTTTTCATTATTATTATATTGAATGTGTGTTCATATATGTATACATTGAATATATGTGCATATATTACCTATTTTATGTTTCCACATTACTATTCAAAACCGTGTAACGAAATTCCCAAGTATTCTCGTAGATAGTGGATGGTTTTTGTGAAACGGCACAACCAAATAACTATTCACGATGCCCACGTACTGCATTCAATTTCGCTTATATGACAGGTAATTTAACGTGCAGGTTAATAAAAAAACGAATACTAGTTATGACTTTTTGGATACTGTACGCCGTTATGAAATGTACGGTTTTCAATATTATTCATGTAGTTGATATAAACGCTGCTGCTGCCGAGCTTGTTAGATTTTAATTCATTGCCAATTTTTGCTTGAATACAATAGCTTCGTAGTCATCTTTTATTTTCAAGTACAAATGACTTGAATGTCGGAATATAAGTAGATAGTAGTACAATATGAAGGTTTCGGAAATTAATTTGAATTAGTTAGAAATGATTTGAATATTTTCTTAAATTGTTTCAATAGGAGGAGGGTGAACTAATTTTTTCAAATAACAGTGACTCAATATATCATTTTCTCAATTTGTTCGACTTATTCTCATAATTTACCTTTCATCATTTCATTAGTAAGTATTCATCAATTAAGAGACTATGAGAATGCATTTTATAGCTACCTAAGGGAACTTAATAGCGTATTCCTTGAATTAATTTCTTCTCCAGCATTTTTTTTATGTAGAAGTGGTAAATAAGTTCTCAGATGTGAACAATATATGATTAATGTATACCGAAACGATAACCTTTTTCATGAAGAATTTGAACTCTAAAATGACCAGCGCATGATTTTGATAAACAATTTATTATTAGATTCATTGGGTTATCAAGTTATCCTGAGATATTAATTTCATTATCGTCCCCGTTATCTCTAATTATCTTTTGTGTTTTTTTGTATACCATTCAGTTGTGAGAAAGAGAAATTGTATTCAATTGGAATTGAAATTTAATGAATTATTGAAATTTATTTATGGTTTATTACATATCTATCTTGCGTAATTATTGCCGATTGATAAATTTGAATGACTAATATATTTCAGCTGGAATTATAGTTTTTACCGCTGCAAAAATAACTATCGATATAAGTAGGTACTCATCACGCCCATCTCCGCCGCTTAGTCGGCAGAACATCGGACTATGGTGACGTAGAATTCGGGTTCGAGCCCCAGTGAAGGCAAAGTTGTTTGCCTTTGATTCAAATAGTTTAATGATGATAATTGTTGGGTAGTTTACATTGGCCGTTCAGAACCGGCGTTAAACTATAGGTCCACTCAATTAAATTTTAAGAATTGAACTTCCATCTCAAGAATTGAAGACCATCGAAAACTAAATAATGAATAAATGATGAAAGTGGTAATCGGTTTGGAACCTCTTGATGAGCATGGTGTACGGTTAATCATAGATCAGTTCTACAAGTTTAATATTCAAGAATGTATTTTTCTTTCGAGCATCATTAGATACGAAATGTACTCGTTTAAACAGATTCGTAACAGATTCCAAAATATGACAGAAGAAATAATTTCCTTTCGATGCTGTTTGCTTTGAAGGAATCTTGGATCTGGATTATGGTATTCGATAGATAAAACCCAGTGTTTAATGTTCTGGTAAATGTTTCATCGAATTCAAACGGACATTGACAGTTCACGAGAGTAGGAATTATTATAAAGCATCCGCTCAGATGGTATTCGACCTTGTCCACGATCAGTAACACGAGAGTTGTTTATCGGGATTGGATTGTATTAACTTCAAAAGGTCTTTGTACTTCACGATGGCTGAAAAAAAATTATTGGATCAAAAAAATTTCTTCGGGATTCTCGTTAATCGATGTATCGGAAAACTTTTGAGTTGGTCCGAGACTTTGATGATCATATTTTGAGTATGTATAAATAGTTTTATTTCCCAAAATTTCTGCTTTTCTGCAAAAGTTGTGCTATTGAATTGTTCAGCAAAGTCACATTAGTTCTGTCGTCTCTTATTTCTTCAAACAAATAATGAAATGTTGGATTGATTTTTTTAAAGTGTCAATACATAAATTCACGAAATCATTTTTGTTCTTTATGTATTGAGGTGAAGAATATTGAAACAGATGATTTAATACACATACGACATGGTTTGATCTCAAGCCTACACTAAACTTTCAAGATATAAATTTGTAGTCATATTTTACAGAACCAGAAGGATGAAAATGAACAAAATTAAGTGAGCGGAATTAGTTATTAGTTTAAATAGATGAATAGTTTAATTATTATTTAGTAGAATTTTGTTTTCATAGAAGTTTTTTTACTTTTAATACATCTTCCTTGTAAGAATCAATAGTTAGAATTTTTCATATTGATATGGTGTATCATAAATTTTAGATATCTTGACTTCATTTTTCAACTATACGTATCGTTAAATGAAAATTCAACATATATCCACTGTTTCTCGAAATATATGATAACTATCACAAATACAGCAGTCCGTGAGACATATTATGAGACAGAATTTATGAAGGTTCTTATTGGTAATACAGTGAATAAACAAGACCATTCAATATAGCTACGTAAGCCACATCAATTCTTTCGATAGTTAATTCTTCTGGCAACATTTGGTAGCTCTAAAGTAGATTCATTCAATCTCTTCAGATTGATGAAAAGTGTCCGCATATTTAATTTTTTTGAATTCGGTTATTTTCGTTATTTCGGTTATAGGCTATTATATAGATTATTAGATACGTTGTTAATATACCAACCCATTTATTAATTACACAATGAAGGAACTCTGTTTCATTTTCATGTAATATGCAAAATTAACAATTAGAATTTGCATCTTAATTGAGAAGAATTATACTTGTTTATTTCTCTACTCGAATTAAATACTTACTGAAGGTCGATTTCATAACATTAACAAATAATACTAGATGTGTCAACAATAACAAGTTAAATGAACTAATGATTTTTTTTGTAGTGAATTCTTAATTGTTTGATTTTTAATTAGACGGATGTTGGATACGAAATGCCACATGAGGAATCGAGAATTTTACCTAATTCAAAATTAATATTTTGACTATCTGTTTCTCATGATCAATGAATTTTTATAATAAAACAATATTTAGAATTTTCTCATAATTTAATATAAAATAAATATTTTATTTATTTAAAATAAATATTTTATATTAGATTATGAGAAAATTCTAAATATTGTTTTATTATGGATACTAATTTTCTCCAAGTATCGGCCTCATCAATTATCAATGATTCAATTATACCAATGCTACAACTGTTGAAAAAGGAAAACTGCATTAGATGTCATACTTGAACAGTGCTTATACAAGTGATGGTTTTTTTTAAATATTTAATAGTGTTGGCGTTTACTTGATGTAAATCCATTTTAATTGACTTACACTTGAACTTATGATTTACACTTTATTTATGCAAACGGAATTTATTCTGTTTGCATCTGAAAAAGTCGTTTGTAACCATGAAATGAATCATGCTGTGTAGTCAATAAAGTGTAAATCATAAGTTCAAGTGTTTCAATTTGAGTTTATATTCAACAAGTGATGGTGATAGTAAATCCTGAAATCAAACTATTTTCGTTCATTTGCATGACAGTTTTATATCGTGTTTTGGCATATTATAACTTACGGTCTCAGGTATTTTGGAATGTTCTTTGTTACATTAACAATCAATGCCTATAATGTGAGTAAACGATTGTAAGTACCGGTTGAAGCGTTTTACACAATCTGTATATTTGAGTTTTGTGAAATGTAGAAATATCTCTTCGAATGATATTTATTCTTCGATCTTGTTTTTTCTTCATTTCAATTTAATTTCTCTTTCTAGGACAAAGACGATGAAACTAAGGAATCTGAAGAAAAGTCAGCGACGGAGGTGAAAGAGAACGGCGTGCCGGAATCGAGTGAAGGAGAAAAAACCCCAGACAAAGAGGCGGTCGAAGCTGCCGGCGACCAGCCTCCAAAGAGTAGCGAGGAGGTGATAGCGGTAGAGAACAGTGAGAAGGTGGCAGAAACGCCGGATTCAAAGAAACAGAAAGAAAAGAAAAAGAAGAAGTGGTCTCTGAGAAGTATCTCATTCTCGAAAAAAGACAAGTCCAAACCAGGCAAGGAAAAGGAGAAAAACGGAGAAGTTGAGGAAATTAACGAAGAGGTAAGTGAAATGTCTTTCGAATTTTGAGCAATATGTAATAAAATAAGAATTGACAAGTATTTTACTTGTACTGTAATAATGATATCGAAATAGTTTCGTTTTGTTAAATTGGCGTGGTTCCTCTGCAAGATGAGTTGAAAATGTTTTAATCACCCATTGAATAACTTTGCTAAATTTCTTTATTTTACGGATGCATAATGACGGAAGTATAAATAGTTTCATGAAGCTTGCTGCTCAAGTAGGAGAGACGGTGTTTTCCATTCCGGGGTTACTTCCGTTCTTCTTTCAAAGCGATCTATCTATCCGTCGCAGTTATCGCATAATTGATAGTTTGACAGAGTTGCTGGCCCTCGACCTGCTAACCATGCCTCTTTTATCCTCTAGCAAATAATGCGATGGTGCATCGGAAATGAGATGCCAGCTCAAAATTTTATTCTCGAGAGGAAACTCGAAAGGCTCTCGAAAAATCCGATCATGTAAGAGACATCACTGATTGATGCATCGCATTTCTAGCGTATCTTGTTAAAATCTTGAGTACCAAATTTTTTCTTATCTTATAGCATGGTTTCACAAATTGGACACTTGCAACTGAACCTTCTTGAATGACTCAACTAGAGCTGGATTTCTCGATCTTTGGATTACTATTTTTATTTTTCTATTGAGGTTGCGATTTATGAATATTTTCATCGGCTTTGTGTAGTTTAAGATATATTCAATAAATTTCATGCATACTATTTGAAAAGAATTTTTGGCATTCAGAACTGAATATCAAGCAAATTTCATCAAAAAATAAAATTTTTATCTATAAGATTCAACAACAAAACCAATTCGGCCTAATTATTGATTAAATAAGTGTCCATATCAAAGGAGGCTTGATATCGTCAGGTAGTTACAGATGTCTTTCAATTTTCCTAAGGGATAAACTGAAACTATATAGAAAAAAACATTCAGTAATAATTATTTCAGATTATGGAATGTTCAAAAAAAATTTTTATCTTCGAATTGTCTCAATTATAGAGCATATACACGAGTTCTATAGCATCCAAATTCTATAGCATAACATTAATATTGCAATAATATTTTTTGAAGAAATTACTTCAATAAAGTAAATATGATTTTACTATTGTAGTAATTGAGAGTAACTCTTTTCTTTTGTGCTAAAATCTATCTGTGGCTGGTATCGTATATTATCTTGACTGGAAACATCGCGTCGTATTTCTTTGTGTCGATCGGTGTCGGTGTGTCCCCCTTGAGGTCTTGGAGTATCGACAACAAACACATACACGGTCACCGACACTTCCTGCGTTGGTCGTTCGAACGTGATTCAAATGCAATTTCCGGTGATGTACCTACCGGACGATCCGTCTTCGTTACCGGATCCGAATTTAATCGTTCGTTACATTTGTCAGCCCGATGGCCGTTGGTGGGTGTAGAAATATGGTCTTCGGCATGATAACGAAAAAGATGGATGTTTATTCAGCAGTGGCGGTTTATTTTAAAATTAGATTTCATTTTCTCTAAAAATGAGTTTTAAAATTCGAAATGTTGAAAAAACATTGAAAATGTTGGGATAAATTTTAACATTCCGAATTGAGTATGAATGCTCAACTGTATTTTTCATCGAACTTAAAGATATTCCGTGAAATTTTTCTTGTTAAATAAAAGATTATGCTAAATATGGCAGAAATTCTTATTCCGATAAATTCTGATTCTAATATTCCGATTAAAATATTTTAATCGGAACAATAATTTTTATATTAAATTAAATTAAACAGTAGGCTTAATGTTTCACGATTATACTCAACAATATCAATTCGTCAACATGTTTCGAGTGTCAGCTCATCTTCAGGACACTGAAGAGACTCTTAAAGTCTGAAAGATGATCTCACGCTCGAAACATGTTGACGAATTGATATGGTTGAATATAATCTTGAACCATTAAGCCTAGTGTTTAAATTAATTTAATATTTAATTATGTTTCACCAAGAGTTAAGCGAGAAATCAATCTCACTAATAATTTTTATGTTGAACGGTAATGTACAACATAATTCAACACGTGACAATATTCAACACTTGTAAATTTTGAACATATACCTTTACTAGTAGTAATCTTTATTGTAGAGAAGAAATTTCTTACAAATGGTAGGAGTTTGACGAATCGTTCTTCCACTTTCATTACAAGTGTAATATATTTATTCAAAGAAAATTGTTCGTTCTTTTATGTTTGTCCCAAATTGAATACAATATTGATAATTTTTAGTTCAAAGTATTTTAAATAAATTTATAGCGTAGTAATACCAGAATCAAATATTCGAAGTGTTTCGTGGTGATCGTGTTAGATTTAAAGTAAATTCAAAAGAGCAACAGAACTTTTAAAGATAGGTATCGGAAAAGTATCCACAATGTTACTGTCATATTTTCGAATATAAGCCTTCCGATTTTCCTGTCAACTTCGATTACTCTTGGAAAAGGCACGATGACTTTTGTGTAATAAAATTGCAGAAAACATTCATTAGAAAAATATTGAATGATATCATTCGAATTCTAATTTCAGAATTGAATGATATCATGTGTATACTATTACTGGCAATCACTTTTTTAATGACTGGGATTAGTCATGTAAATGGTTATATCATTTTTCTCAGGAAGAGAACAATAAAATTTTCATTTTCTCGCAATATACATACATATATATATATATATATATATATATATATATATATATATATATTTATATATATATATATATATATATATATATATATATATATATATATATATATACAATTTCTATACTCGATAAATCACTAAAGTGTTTTAACATGATGTATATGTAATGATGGGGAAGTAGGAATCGATTATATCTATAATAAGTCCTTTGTTGTCCGAATAAAGGGAATCTGAGTAGAATTTGTACAACATCATCGAAAATTACTGTCTGCAGTAAAAGGGTTACAGCGTGTACGCGTTGCCTCGGGACGCCCCCGACAATCCACACCGAATTCGAAATTAATGTTCCCTTTATGTTTTATGGCTAACTCAATTTCTGCGCCAGTTTGAAGCTCAGCGGATACGGGCGGGCATTTCACCTCAGTAAATCCACTTCGGTTTCACCAAAATGGTTTTGTTATCAATTATTATTCGTTGAAAGATGATCCTTGAGGTGGATATTACATCAATTTCTCATAACGATTCTATGATTAATATAAAAGTTTCTCTTGATCAGGAAGAAACTAATTCGATACTAAATTCTCTAATTCGACTCGAATTGATATTCTAAAAAGTTCTATGTAACGGCAAGTCAGGTACATGTCAGACGTTGATAATTTTTGGTATAGCAGAGGTTTTTTTTCTTGGTTACTTTTTCAAATGATTTTTTGAAGACATGCAATTTGATTTGGCGTATTATTCTTAAGAATCAAAGTAAATCGAAGGAATGTATAAAGTTTCTCAAGCTTAGCGAATTTTATACGGCTCTTTTTATTGCGGATTTAGTTATGTTTCCGATTCATCGTTTTATATTTTCTCGCTAGGATAAACTTGATAATTAATGAAGACGCTCAATTTTTTTTTTATTATAAATCAATTTACTTTGTTGGTTTAAGGACCAATGTAATCGATGAATAAAGTAAATTTTGTATAGTTGAAGGCTATACTCCCCGCTGGAGTTCATAGTAATATGATATTCGTGCTTTTTGACCGTGGTCTGACAGCATTTTCAATTCCTGATAAATAGTAAGCGAAACGTCAGGAACTAAAAATCCTGTTAGACCATAACTCCCGGAAACTTAAATCAAAGGTAATTTCTGTCCATAAAACTGTTTTTCATGAAACTGCATCTTCAAATCGACCAAAGATTGATTTTTCAAGGGACTTCTTCATTTCAGATCATTTTCAATCAGTTCCATTTAAAAAAGACATATTTTTGTAATTTCATACAAATTAGAATTATCGATATTCTCACGGAGCAGGTGTTAACAATTTCAGGCACATCTTTATAAATAAGGAGGTCACTTTTGTGTTTAGAACTCCAACATTGTATTTTTCCCAAGAATATTATATATTATTTTGTTTTGACATAATTTTTTGTAATTTTATACAAATTAGAATTATCGATATTCTGATAGCGCAAGCAGGTGCATAACACCTTTATAATAAACTCGTAGTTCATCTTTGTGTTTAGAACTCCAAGATTATATGTTTTCCAAGAATAGTAATATTATTTCGTTTTAACATCATTTTTTGCCATTTTGATACAAATTAGAATCATCAATATTCTTAGAGAGTATTTTTTAGATAATTTCATGTGTATTATACATGAAGTTGAATTGAATTCGAATGTGAAGTGTATTACTTATTGAGAAAAATAAATTTGAAGAAAAAAACATTGAAAAAATATTGAGCATAAATGAATATGACAATACCAAATATATCAGTGATAGCAAACATATTACAATAAATTTTTGAAACAAATATTTTTATTATAATATAAGAGAACGTTTACAAACACATGAGGTAGGAAAAATTCACAGTACTTTATAGCGATATTGAAGTTTCAACGTTATGATATTTTTCTTCATTACCTACCTACATTAGAATGAAATATTTGTACAATATTTCATTCTAATATCTTTAATATTCGGTTGATGTTTATTATTTGATGAAAAATAAGCTCAAAAAGATAATAATATAAGATAATAATAATATAATAAGGTACTAGCAGCAGCGATTTATTCAAACTTACCATAAATGATAATAGGTTTCACCTTCCTGTTGATTATTTGATAAATGGTTCGAACGTTTGTATAATGCAATGTTTAAAATAAAAAATAATCATAGAGTATTGTAATTATTGTTTTTATATACATAACATTACCTGTTATTCTTCTTTTTTGTGGAAGTGTAGATTAATATGTGTAGTGGATCTTTGTGGATACATCGTTTGTTGTTCTGCCTATTTGTTATTGTCTATTTTGGAAAACATTTTTCTGATTAGAAGAATATGCATACCCATCGACAATTTCCAAGATACATATTTCCAATATGTATCTTCATATATTGATTTCAAATTATTTTTTCAATCCTGTGCTGACATAAGGCAATAAATTCATACTCTCTTTATTTTTGCTTTCATTTATACTGCTTATTCGTCACAGACTGAGGTTTTATATGTTTGAAATTTGAAGCAGCTCAAGTCTTTTATTATTTTCAATTTCAGTTATAATCAGTTATTTGTTTATGTTATAATTCTGTATTACATATTTCATACCTTCACGTACGTATCTTTTAGCAAGCGTTCTCCTAATTTTTCAAATTTATGTTTTAGCCATTCAACTAGCTATTACACTATTATACTTGTACGTTTAGTAGGGGTTAGAGTTACGATGACCGATGCTGATAATCCCATTTCAACTGATAGATTTCTATGTTCACATTCTTGACGGTAACACAGCATGGTGCAATTGAAAGCGGCAGCGCATATGACACGACGTGCCGACTGATTATTATCGGGTCGACGACGCGGCACAATAACGGGACGAGGGTGAATTAATCTCGTTTCGAAAGAGGCAAATGTTGCACCTCGTAATACACACAGCCAGCATTGAATAAGTATTTGATGAGACATTTTCGAAATGGAATGTGAATCGATGCGGACGCTGACCTGATTTCTATTCAAAGTTTGAAATTGTCGGCAAATGTGTTCATTAATTCGGCTTCATATTAGACATACGTTGATTTTTTTGTACAGTGTGTTTATTACCGATTTTGATATCTGTTGGCTATTGAAGTGGTATTTTCTTGTTCGTTTAAATTGAAATGTATGTTCTGAAAAGTCAAAGGAATATTCGGAATCCGATCTAGTTTCAAATAAATTCAGAACCCAAAACGGTATGCATGTAATAATGAGTGTTTCATTAAATTAATTAATTACCCGTAGCTTTACCCAATCCGGAATTAAATCTCCCTAGTAGTTACAATTGATAGATTTCGGCAATCACTTATGGATAACGACAATTACGGCAATTCTAACGTATTGCTCTATCTATTAATAGATACATCTAGATAAAATAAAACTGCTTGAATAGAATTATTTTACTGCGAAGTTATACAGCCAAATTGTTTCCGAAGTTCAAAGTCGACTTATTGTGCTTCAAAATTTATTTTTTTGCTGCAATTGGTAAGGATTTTGTTTGATGCAATATGCCCCTGTAACAATAATTGTCTTGAAAACACCAAGAAATTTCAAAGCAGTCTTCTTTTTCACTAGTTCGAAGGAAGACTGTTCAATACTCAGATTTTTAATCGAAATATTTCAATAAAATCTCCCGAAACCGTTCTACGTACTTTCACTTAACTTATCACGAGAAAGCTGTTTGTAATGTGTTCGAAAGAGGGAGCTCACGTCATTTGTTCACGAATGAATATTGTGGATCCTGGATGCGTTTGGAAAACCATCGAAACTTGACTGTTTCGATGTATGCCACTGCAGATTCCTAATGAAGATGAAACAGTTGTATGGTATTCCATCAATAAGTTCGATGATTTTCGGAATGCACACAAGATTCAGAATCAAAAGTGATGGGTTGTATTTTCGCTGACAACATTTATGTGCACAAAATATTTCGATATTTTGATTGAGACTCTCATCTCAACGACGGAGCTACGAATTGCATGTAGCGAAAAGTGTTCGGGAAATTTTTTAAATTTTTGCTGCCAGTCAGCGCTACGAAGAACAATTTCAGTTAAAACTTGATAAGTTAAAAGTTGATCAGTTAAAAGAACATATCAGGAAACTTTAGTAAGTTTTGTTTCGGTGTATCGTGAGACACTGGCGACGTACCATTTCCCGTCCGTTATTACGGCGCGAATTTTATATCGCAGGGGGACCGTCCTCTTCCTGTTCTGTTGCCAAACGTGATTCCTGTTGTACGAGGTTAATGAATATCCGAGCAGCCTAATAATAGCTCAAATGCACGAATGCATTACACCACCCTTCCTCTAATGGTGATTCATTCGAATGTTGACCTTTTTGTCAATCGGATAAGGTGTCCGTTCGATAACTTTCAATTATTTGGCCGCTTATATGTCTCATTGAAACTATTGCGCAGAATTCGTACAGGGGTGACATGAAAACTTCATACTGTCGGTAGTAGAAGCGCCTACTGTTAACAGTCGATCAATAAATTGTGATAGTACATTGGTAATATTTCGATATTGTTGTCGACCTTTGTGTAGGTAGTATTACTATCTACTATAGTTTTGAAAATTCTCTGGAAATTTTGCTTACTATTACAAAGAAATTTTCGGTTAGTACAATTTGATTTGAGCATTATATAATTTGTAATCTGAAGTAATGGAGTATAGGCACTTCAAAAATAATTGAAATTCCATATTACCTTATTTAAATTGCAATGGTTCTCATCGTTAAATTTTCATTGTGATGAATTATTAACATTTTCGATTGATAAATACATCTAATAACAGATTTCAGCTGAAACTTAATTGTTATTCCAAGAAAATTGGAAAAAGTAGAATATTGAAATATGTCATAAAAAATTTATGTCTTTATCAGATTAATTTCTTCAAAATTGAGAATTAGTTACAATATTCTAATGATTTTATAATTGGATACACAATTCAACTTACATTTTCCCTTTGGATTATTCTCACAGAATAATCATAATAATCTTTGGTTTTGAATCAAAATCTGATATGCGGAGTATTTTATTGAATATTTAACTTTATATCTCAATCTCGAAACGAGAGTATTCAAATAAAATTGAAAACATGTTCTTATGTCAAAATATTTTTACTCTGAAACAGAAGAGACGTAAAAATGCATGGAATGGGTTAATTTTTGTATTTAAGCTCTCGTTCAATATTCTTGAAGCATAATTAACAAAAAATTTAACCATAATTAATTTTTTAATGTTTCCGTTTTAAATAATTGTTGATTTAAAAACAAATTTATATTTTAAATATTGTGTTATGAGAAGGACATGATATTTCATGTAATTGAATAAAGAAAAAGTCTATAACAAGTTTGTTATAGATGTTCAACCACAATTGAATTCGTTGAATATATCCCTATATAATCTCAATTTGAGAAGAACGTTAACTTGTAGTTTAACTTTACGTTATCGAAAATGTAAATATATTCCGTAACCTTGCAACAAAAAGTTCGTTTATATTCAGAGATTGTATAGCATTATTTTGCGCAACATTTCATTAATTTTATTTTTCATGCAAATTATCAAAAATATGGTTGTATTGAATTTCATTGAATAAGAAATCCTTAGCTTTTTCTGGAATCGTTTTCACTGGTGAAAGTATATTCCTAAACATTATTCAATGCAATGATTTAGTGAATTAGCGAAACTTGCGGCTTTAGACAAGGATTCATTTAATAATATCACCCTCCAATGAGTATAAATTGTTAAGCTTTAAAATATCTCAAAATATCTTCTGAATTACAAAAATTATCATCATTTGCCACGTGATCCTGCATTGCAATGTGTTGATAATCGACATCGACTTCCCTAAAATGCATACTATAATAAACACTTCATAATAAACTACAACAAATTCTACCATGAAATTTTAATGAGATAGCGAATCTAATATTTTCACAAAGAAAGAAGCGTGTTTAGAAATGTTATCTGCAATCTTAAGTGCGCTCGTGGAATTATCCGTTTATTCGATTGTCCCAATTCGTGCTAGTTGAATAAATGTAATCGTTGATATAGGTATAGATTGTTTTCGCTCGATTAGCTATTAACTTTACACCAGTATTGCCATTCTCTTTGTTATCCGCAATTGTTTCTTTCAGTCATATTTATGGATGGTTTTTTTCCATTGTGTAAAGAATAAGTAGTGATTTTCTGTTACAACCTGAATTTATAATAAATTGTTTGCATCTGGCATAAATAGAGAATTTCAATCAATCTGTAACTTGAATCAGTAGTCCATACAACCAAGGAAGTGTATTCCATGAAAATCTTAATGATGAAAACAATATGGACACATTGGATAGGAGTCTTTCGACCTCGGCTTTCCATTAGTTTCATTGTTTCCAACTAACATCCTCAGAACGACAATCACAAATGATGCAGAAATCATACATCGACATACGCTCGTGCTCTATAATGTATAATAATAATTGAGATATATGTATATGGTCATGTGGTTTGAGGAATCTAGTTTTCATAATTTATATCTTGAGAGAATAATGTATCTACCCCAAGAAGAGTACCTACTCATTTATTGTAGGTTTTTTATTTATAGTTATTGAGTATCCATGGTGTAATTAATGTTTGAAAAATGATGAAATTTTTGGAATATTTTGAATTTAATAGTGTTCTTTTTCTGGTATATTATTTCACAGTATCGTTGTTCAATCATGGGAACATTATTTCCGTTTAGTTTGAAAGGTAAGATGTATGGGAAAATCATTACTCATATTTTATCTAGCCAATTATATCATTATATTATTATAACAAAATATTTCATCTTCACATTCTTCACAATGGAGTCGGACCGAAAGCTCTTTCGCTTGATTATAATCGGGGACTGCATTGTGCCTCGTCATTGTCCTTTTGTTGAGTCCCTATAAAAACTTCGCAGCGTCCGAGAATAGAATAATTATTATAATAACAACAAATTGTTACCGCTAACTGTCCGCGGCCAGACGATGCGCCTCGTCGGGCTTAAAAATCGAGGTCCTTTCACTATTTGTCGTTCGTTTGTTTGCCCGCATACGTTCTTGGTGATTAACGCAACACAATGCCTCGAAAACGATATCCTGATTGAAGGGGGATGACCTGTAGGTTTAACTTCGTTTGAACGCTTTTCACATGCTATACCCATATTTATTGTGAAAAATGGTATCATTCAATATGAGAAATATCGTCAAAATGATTTCAGTAGAAGACGACTGATCTTGTTGAAACTATTACAATTTTTCAAAAATCCCTCGCTTAAACTAAATGTTTCTTCATCGGTTCAATTAATGGGTTTTAATAATAGACTTCATCTGGACTGTTTTTCATGTGACATAATTAATGAAGTTACTTGTAAAAGGATAAATGACTCTTGATAACATCTAGTAATTAATTTTCTAATTCTGTTTTAAATATAAGTATCTATTCATTTGGTTCCCGAAATAATGAAAATTCTGCTTTCATTGTATTAGAACTTGTAATTTTTCCCCAGCGTCTCGTTCGATTCAGACATTTATGAATTGATATCATTCCTTATTTGCGGAAATATTCTAGACGATACCTGCCCAGACAATTTTGTTATTTCTGAAGTTGACAAAAATACACTAGAGATCATCCATGAATTAGAAATAGTCTTATATTGAATGAATAACAGTTGGCTTGATTTCACAAAAATTTTATTAAATTACTTAAAATGTTTCGAGGTGTTACCGTATTTTCAAAACTAGGCCAATGGTTATATTTATTTAATATATTCAACAATGTCACCAAAAAATCCTCAAATGTCCGATCAACTGTAGAAATATTTTATCTTGAAAAAAATAAAATATTTCTGAAGTAATTTAAATCGAACTAAGTGGTTTATCGATTTTCACTATAATTAAATTCAAAACATGACAATATCGTTGATGATAAACTTATCAACATCTCATAAAGCCACTGTGTTGGCGAAACGATATTGTCATGTTTTGAATTTAATTGTAGTGAAAATCGAAAAACTACCTAGTTTTATTTAAATTATGTATTCAGATTTTCATCAAGTATCGGCACAATCGATTAATGATATTTCTGAAGTATTTTACTATTACAGCGTAATAGTTGGTAATTCTTCTCTTTCTCTGAATTTTTGAGAGATTTTCTTATTTCAAGAACGTCCATAAAATTTACTATAAGAAACGATTTTCTCTACTGACTTTGGAAAAACCCCGTCGAACACTCTTCAAATCCAAATTTAATGAATTCATACTTCCAAGTATATGGCCCGTAAAATTCTTGACAAGATGGTGCATTTTCTGTCCACGCCATTCAATGGATTTCAAGTCATTTTCACTTTAAAAATTAATAGAACCCTATGCGAATGAGCTTTTCGAGAAACGACAAGTACAAATTGATAGGATTTTCCGACGACAAAGCGAGAATCAGACCTCAACCCGCCTCGGGCAGTAATGAGTTTTCGTCGAACTTTTTCCCAGGGGCAATGTTCACGATTTCCACTGATTTGTCGGAAAGTCTACTGGTTCGGAATAGTAATTTGTCGGAACACGTCTGCGGTTACAATTCACTAAGGTATTTCACTCAAGCAGTGTAACGTGAGTTAGTCTTCATATTTGATGAAAAATCCTGCTGAATGCAGAAAGTCACTTGAGTTTTGTTGAAACGAATACTTTAGAAATTATATTACTTGTTCGAATTGAGAAACAATCAGAAACAAATCCTATTTGAGTATGCATCCTGTTGATGTTCATAGCAAAGCTGAACTTTTTATCTTTTTCACCCTCCTAAATGGTATGCAGTTTTCTACCTCTACTAGATCAAGTAGTATTAAAATCGAATATTCACTAATATAACTATAATGTATTGCATTCTCATGGAGGTAGGAGTTACTATAATATATTACGAATGATTGATTATCAAAATCATTCATATTCGCCTATTCACAAAGTGGGCAACGGTTGCCATCTCTACGTTCATTGAATACAAATTTCTCATTTTTCTACCAATGGGTAACAAAAAAAGTCAGAATTTTTCAAAATACACGAACAAATTAACTTTCTTGAATTTCAATTAGAAATTCGATAAGTTCTATCTTATAATATTACGTGTATCAGGTTGTGTGTTTTCACTAGTGTGTAATAATGAGCATCCCTGGTTATTGTAAGAAAATATATCGTCGTCATTACTTACAATAGTGAAATAGTGAATGATTTATCCAAGCAATTCCATTTATATATGGTGTAACCATTTTTACAATATGTAGCAGAATGTTTATTCTCTCTTGAAATATCAGTAATTTTTCTTAAAAATGGCCCTTGATAGAACGAAAAATACAAAGGTTCTCTCCAGGGTAGGTACGGTTCACCCGGTAGCGACCTAATTGAATCGTCGATATCCTGCGCGAAAACACTCCATGAAAATGTGCTTTTGCTTCTGTTTCCGACTGAAAACTTTCTTCGGTCTTTTACTAACCGCTAATGGAGAGTGAACAATGGAATGTTCGACTAAAAAGTGGGTCAGAAGGTATTTCACATTGTTTTAATTCTTTGAACGTCTCGCGATATATACAATGACGTTTTGATATATTTTTGAATATGAATAAACTGTGAGATTAAGTTTCATTTTTTGAATATGTTCGCTTTTTATGCAGAAACGTTTTCATCTAGAGGCTGAGTAGCCGAACAGTATAATCTCTAATACATTCTCGGCTTACTGTTTCTAGTGGGTTCGATTCCCACCGTGTTTTTGAACCGTTCGGAATCGGAACTGTAGGTCCAATCGTGTGTAGCTATGTAGAGTTCCTAAAAGATGAGCATAATAATCTACATTTATTTTACATTTGAATAATGTCGTTAGTTTGAAGAATATGAAAATACTATGAAACTTGTGTAGTTATATTTCTTTCACAATTATATCGTAAACATATTGAATACTCGGATTTATTCATTTTGTCATTTCTGTGCCTACTTAGACACAGAATACGATTTATATAAGGCATATGACATTTCATTTCGAAATTAAACTCGGTTATAAGGAGTTAATATTCGTGAAATATCAGATTTTGTTAAAAAAATTGATGAAGGATCTGGATAAATCAAATGTATTTCAAAAAACTATATTTTATATATTTCATTTGTGGAAACTCTAGTTCAATTTGTTATAGCTAGGTGTAAAATTGTGTTGTTAATGCGTTTGTATTCAAAATATTCAATGATAGGTATCAAATGATGAACCTATGGCTAAATTTCTGGCCTTGCAAGTACTCTGGTCTTCTGGGGTGTGGTTCTTGATAACTGTTAAGAATCATGATTGATTCTTTCGATATCATTTCGTCTCTTTTGACTCATATACACTATTATTAATGAATAAGTTGGAATTGTGAAGTAGTAACCTCTCGATAATATTACATCTTGGGGTATGTACCAAGTGAGTTCATTGGAGGTAATTAATTGGATGTTGTCAATATAGCTGTTGTTCAAACCCTGATATTTTTCTTTTAAATTCACATGAATGAATTTTGCTTACTCTGTGGTACCTACCTGCCGAGACAACAAGATTTTGATTCAATCAATAAGGGGTAGTTCTCTTTGGGATACCGTTATCGATTTGCGAATGCATCGTCATCTCGCCTGGGTCCACAAGTCGAAGCCGGCTATGCTTTCGGGGATCTGGCGTCGTTGCCATGGCCACCGCCGTTCCATTCTGCGCCGACGATCGATTTTACCGGTCGCTCCCGCTCGAACTTCCTGGTTGGGAAATGCGAAGGCGCGAAAAGTTACGCCGCGCAGAAAAGTTTTGCATTCTTCCAAAGTTGTGCTTCATCCATTATATGACGGAGTCAATTATTGAATTTAACTACTTAAACAAGACTTTAGCATTCGTTGATGCGATTATATAATGTAGTAACATTCAATATGAATTCGTAATTTGAAAAATCTTTACTTCACTTTCCAAAATTATTCGAGTCGAAACTAGAATCAATATGTTCAAATAGGTGAAAACAGTAAAAAACGTTAAAGAAAAATAATTTGAATTAAAAGAAGAGGTATTGACAGAACAAATAATATCGAATTTGGATCTCATGTCTTTCTCCCAGTTGAGTTTTTAATAATCATGAATTTCTTGTAATACATACATTTCTTGAATTTCGATCAGCTTTCGATCAATTTTCGATCAAAAATTTTCTATCGAAAAAATCAGTTTTGAAGGTGCTATATCGAACTTATGAAATTAGTAAATGAAAGTACTGATATATTATATCTTCAAATTCAGTTGAATAATCCCATTTATGTCGAATGAAAATGCCAAGAATAATAATATGCAAAAACCAAATTTTATTAATTTTTTACATATGAAGTTGCTAATCAACATTGTCGACATACATTGAAAATGACCTGCTTTTGCTGACTGCTTTGAAAAATATTTTTTTCCTTTTTTTTGCTCAATCAACATCATATTTGGAATATGCACATATTTCCATAGAAAGTAGAGTACTTATAGGTATAATATTTTGAATTTTTGTTACGAACGATTATTTTGTAAAATAATTTACAATTTTCGAATTGTGATATTCACAAATTGTAATTTAATTTGATTAATTGTTCATTGGTTTCCACTTCGTTATATTGTTCGAACCAAAATTCGTCAATTTGTCTACTGAACCAACAAATAATTCGTTGGGAATTTTGATCAGCAATCTCGATAGCTGTTTCAATCAAATTTACACACTGAGAATGGACTCGCTAACGAAGCTGCTAAATTGGGTGGATGCAAAAACTTCAAATAGCTTTTTGTCGTTGAAGTAGAATTTTCGCTGGTGATGACATTTTCCCTAAATCGAGCGATATCCCGGTTAGATTATTAACTGGTCCATTACCCCTGCTATTCATCGTGATGCTGAAGTTCAGAGTGCCTTCGCTAGTTTTTCACAATGGGGAAAATTATCTGTATTTTCCAATGTCCGAATTAGTTCGGCATGTTATCAGAAATGATAGGGTTAGGTTTTCATATGAATGAGCTATCGGTATCAAGCAGATGCCTATGACACTTATGCATATTATATTATATTATGTGTTGCAGAAAGTACATGTATTTCTTTGTTTTCTGTATTTCGAAAAAAAAATTTTGAAAAAAACCTTCGAGAATATTCAAACAGTTTTCCGGAGTAGAAATATAGTAGCTACATCCAAAATCAACATCACTTATGAATTACTGGAATAAAAAATTTAATATTGTAGTTCAAAAGCTGAATGAATGAATTGTGAAATTCAATTTACGATTGAAATTTTTTCGAAAATGCAAAACATTAATAGTCAATTTAAAAATGTCACACAGTATTTGAATGGATATTTTACAAATTATTAATATATCCAGCTTTCACTTGAAAATCCTCAATTTAGAACTCAATTTTTTATGTTTCTTTTATTACTAAAACAGCTTTAGTAAAATGCTGTATTTCACTGAAAAGGTAATAATATGAGAAAACCATTTCATAGTATACAAATTGAGGAATTTTTTTCAAATTTTTCTGTTCATATTATTGAAAAAAAAATTGAATTAACTTTTGACTGAGTGGTGGCAGGTGTCGAAAACTTGAGCAAAATTTTACGTTGTCTCATGAATAACATGTAATTGTTGTCAACATGTAGCACATTTGAAACAAAAGGTTTAAAAATTGTAATATTTTTGAAAACAATACAAATTTGCGGAATTCATATTCTTATTACAGGAATTATATATGATGAAGTAGTGTATTTGTAAAAAATCCGTAAATATTGAGGAATCCATGGTATATTCAATTGAAAAACTGTTATATACTGTTATAATATAAACATAATGAGAGATATATAGAATGATGCAGATTCATGTTCAATGCTATTCGCGGTTGAGACGTTTTGTATTTCCAACTCTTTCAAACTTTCGTAATTCACGATTGCAGTAGCAGCGTTAATTACTCTCTTCTGTTGTCGGCCGTCTTTGCCATTGTCGCTTATTAAGACCAATTCATTATATCGTTGACGAAAGGAAGGGTTATTATAGCAGAGCTCTGGGCACACTGACACTAATATTGTATAGAACGGCGTTAATGTGCCGTTGAGACTAATTGCTTTTGTTGTCTTTAGGATGCCTGCTTCAATATACCCCCTTTTTAATTGATTGGCTGTACTATCTCTAATAATAGTATACGGTAGGTACCTGCATAATTAAGTGGAACTATTCCAGTTCTGGAACTTGATTAGAACTAATTCAGCGAATGGCGAATGAAATAAGGTATTTGAGCAGTTGATCATTATTATATTTATGACTTAAAGACGTTACCTTTGATAATGTTGTTGGCGATAAATGTTACTGTTAACAATCAACAGCATTGATAGTAAAATATGCTAGTGCTCATTGTATGAAAGCTCAATTACATTTTGGTTATGATATAAATGAATTATGATGTATTAACGAAAAAAAAACTGATTTAAAAAAATTGACATTTCGAAATAACGCAACAAATAACTCTTATCTTTTCTCTTATTATATTTGCTAGTAGAGTGGATGATAAATTTGGAACACCAAACACCAGCCATGGTGTTTGGTGTTCACACACACGGTAATAATCAAAACTATTCCACATAAAGTATAAATGAAATACACTATATATGCAATTATAAATATGAAAGGGTTATATTCGAAATGTCAGAAAAGAACTAAACGTCCTAATTCATTAAATTTTACGAAAAATGAAAATTGCTCGGTTTTAATAAGCTTAATCTTCAAAATCCAGAGATGAGAGGTGCGTTAACTGGGGTAAATGAATCGTCGAAATTTCCCCATGTTAAACCGACGAAAGAATAATTCAACACCACACTTGGTTCGCCTGAGCGTTCACTGACTAGAGTAGGGCATCGAACAAATGCGAATCGTATAAGCCCCCACAGAATTTCGCTCCAGTTAATTTCAATTCTATGTTCTTCGTGACGTTTAAATGGTTGGAATCGATTTGAGAATTTATTCGATGCTTAAATAAACGTTTCATTAGACTTAAATAATTGCATAGGCGTGAGATCCATGCTTCGCTCAAATTTGGTAGAAATTAATTTGTAATTTGGAGATTCTTTAGAGCGGAGGAAGTTTTAATACAGATTTTTGGAATGTTAAGTGTTTCATGTCAATTTTTCGTATTGTTGAACCTCAAACTAGTTCCAAGTCAGGAGTTTTATTTTTGAGGTCTTTGTCGATTTTCTGTTTGTAAACCATGCTGCTTTGAATGTTGAAATTCCCAATGTTTTTACTCAGTTTTTAATATGAACAGAGTGTTTGTTTCATGAAATATTGAATGAACTCAAAAATAATTCGAATCAATTCAAACAATAAGTTTCGTGTCTCTTCACAATTGTTTGATTGGTATTTCAAGTAGAATTTAGCATAACATATTTCATACTAGATAGGACAATATATCATAATTTAGTTTCACTTTTGCAAAATATATTTTGGAATATATTCCATAAAGGGTTATTTTTATTTGGTATATTTAGATTGATAATGGAAGTCCTAGTCAAAGAGTATTTCTGACTTTATATTATTCTGCGAACGACATCTGCGGAATCGATAGCCATCTAGTATGTCTAGTATCACCCAAATGCCGCCACCATCTGTTGCTATAAGGGCGACGTCAAGAATGATTCACCGAATATACGGTGGTATCAATCTTGATTCGCGCTTATCCACAAATATAGGGGTGGTTTGTGGGAGGAATTGTAGGAGTGGATTGCGAAAATGTTTCTTTGACTATTATTTCATGACGCAACAGATGCCGAAAGAGTGTTGGCCTCGTTGGTTTTACCATGAGATTGCTGGAACAATATTTGTCATGACGATAAAATAATTCGAAAAATTTTTAACATCTTTGTATAAATAAATAATATGTTCTGGATATCTTCTAAATATTATGAAATTTTAGATTTTAAAGTTTGCAAATAAGCCTTCTATCTAGTTAGAGTGGTGTTAAAAACTTAAATTTACTTTTTCGCCATTGAATAAATGTGAAAACTTTGTGTAGTATTCGATTGATGAAGAAAAGAATAATTGTCAATAGATTCGCCCAGAACTTATTTATTTCAATATTCTTCTATTTGATCTTTTTCTAAGCTACACTAATGTATACAATTGTATACATTAATTGTATTAAATTTTCAATAACTGATCATGAAGACTAACGCCTTCATGAAATTAATATTATGAAGATTGATAATATTAATTATGTAACAAATTAATTTTCAGTATGTTAAAGTCAATTTGTTGAGGGTGACAATAATATCTTAGAAAATTGCGGTTGTTTTTGGAAGTTTTGATTTTGTTAATTGAAGGATATGAATTCAATTCATATTATATGTTAGTGTTTTTCCAAAAAATTTTATCAGATACCTAGTTCACGTTGAAATTCAATTTACATATTGCGCTAAATCAAAATATTGATATATCATTTTTCAGACTATTTTTCAAGTTGTTTTTTCATCAACAATAATTTTCTAACAACACTTTAAAAGCATATATCTTTTAGTCTTATGTCGAGGGTACATTTGTTGTGTGATAACGTAAAAAGGAAAAGGGGATAACAGATTGTGTTTGTATGCATTTTTTTCAGAACAATTACTGAATTACACCACAACGAACACTTTCAATTCTAGACAATTAAATTACACCATGATAAAAAAATTTTCCCTTTTTTCTGTAGGGGATTTCAATAAATGTACTTTATGAACTTTTTCGAAGCCTAATGTTTTTTATAAATTGTTTTCAATTAAAAGGTGTACTTCAAAATGTTCCACCAAATGTTGTGCGTTTTCAAGAAAAATATTTATCAAGAAATATAGTTTCTTGAAAACAAGGAACTATGTTTTTTGTGATGCAATTACCTATATTTGATATTGAAATAATCATTACAGTTTTGTGAAATTAACGTTATAATGTGCCTGTCATTTTAAAATGAAAGGGAAAACCAGCATCTTGATCTGAGTAATCAAAATTAAATCTGATGTTTTGAAATGAAATCATGGATTGTGACTATAGATTTTAAGTTTTGAAAGATCATCTATCATTATCTGGGTTATTTTTGTGCTAATAATTATCACGTTTCATTTTTTGCAATATTAGTGATGCTATAATATTATTTATGTGATTGATAATATCTTTTCTCTTTGTTGCAGGTAGGTGTCACATATTCTCCACACCTTGAAATATCTATAACGGTAAGAATGTAAAATGCCAAAGAAATCGATTATTAACAGTGCTCATTCATGATTCGTTATACACAAGTGCATTTTGATATTACGCTATTTGCTATTTAATTTCTTCTGCCTTGAGAGTAAAGCAGGAAGGATGTTTTTACCAGTGAGTTGCATGTCATACCAAGTAATATTGATGAAAACCATTCGAGTTACTTTTTATTAAAGGAATGAAGCTTTGAAGTTTACCATAGATATTCAATAAGTTGATTGAACATTGGATACGAAAACTTCCGCTGTTCAAAAAAATGCGGTTACCCGTTTGAACACTAATTTTCAATTCGATTATCGCACAATGTTGAATTCAAATCCAAGAATTAGGACAGAACGATTATTTCTTTTAGATATATACGAAATGGAAGTTTAAGTCAATAATTACGGCATCTAGTCAACGACAACTAATAATTATACGGCAATTTAATAGAAATCCTTGCTATATGTCAAAAAATAACATAAAAAGCATCATTGTTGCATCAATTTATTATGAATACATTTTCAAAAACATAAAGATATTGTCAGAAACATAGGAAAAATTTCTAGAAAATAATGTATAATATTATATTTGCATCAATTCATCAAAAATAAATGAAGGTCTGGACGTTCGCTTTAGATAAATTATTGCTTTTCGATTTTATATAAAACGGAACTGCATATCTGCAATATGTCTTCAATACTTGAAAATATAAAAGAATATGATAGTTATGGTGATATTCAGGCCAATATTGAGACTTTACATTTATTGTAGTTAGAAAAATATGCATACGGTATACATATTTTTTCTTTTAGACGTATTAAACTTTGTAAGCTTGAGAATCTTTCAATTGAAAACCACATCGATGGTATTAGCGGTGTTGATTTCGAAATGTTCTTTTGTGATATTAACACCTGAAATATGAGAAAACGAAAAGATTTAATTCATTTCAGGTTCAAATTATCACTAAATATTATTTCTACTTTTAGCCATGCATTCTCCCTAGTTTTGGCCAATCGAGTGATAATTATCATTATCAATTATTTATTGAAATAAAGAACCTGAAACTCATTTTTTATCAATAAGATTGATGTGGCCTGGAGCGGCGTGATGGCCATAAGTGCTGCCCCTGCTTAAGAGTAATTTTTTTCGAATAACTGAAGTGCCTATTGAATATTGAAGAAGATAATGCTATCAGGGAAAACTGATGTGAAATTGTTTTTCTTTAGCGAAGCGATGTTTTTGCACAGGTGTCTTGAGGATTATTTCCAGATTAGAG
Organism: Henosepilachna vigintioctopunctata; assembly: GCA_030704895.1. Lineage (NCBI taxonomy): Eukaryota > Metazoa > Arthropoda > Insecta > Coleoptera > Coccinellidae > Henosepilachna > Henosepilachna vigintioctopunctata. Next base: position 2,008,288 of record JARQZJ010000098.1, read on the forward strand.
TATCCTTCACGTGTATATTGACAGAACTGACTCATTATTTCATCAATTTAACTGGTTTGCCACCCTGCTGTTTTCTCAGGAGGCACTTGATAGTTTTAGCGCACCTCCTGGGATGTAGTCACATCGTGGTAGTTACAGAAATAATCAAATTACTGCGCGACTAATGCTTGTGCTCCCGGTATTCGTTTGCTAACAGCTCGTTAAACTTAAGGACCGTGCTATCAACTTCCCTTGAATACGCTCTTCAAGCTCTGAGAACGATGGACTTATAAATATTTTCAGTTCATACATATTCAAGGAAATATTATCTTTCGTCTAATGCCGTTTATCAAGTTGATAATTTTGTAAGGAAGTGCTTCAGTGTTTAATAAGTATCTGGAACAAGGTATTAACACAATCACGAAATGTTTTGGGAAAAGTTGGTTGGAAAAGTTTTTGAAAAAGATATCAGGTCATTTTGGACCAAATTTTTCAATGAAAAAATTGTAAGCCGCAAAACCTAGTCTCAAGAAGGCTACAAAAATTGAATATAATTGGCATTTACTCGGTGCAAATCAATGATAACTAGGATAATTCATGCACTTGAATTTTATTAAACTTTTATTGTCTTAACGTGGCGCATTTCGTCGGTATAAACAACCGACCATTGGCGGTTATATCGACGAAACGAGTCACGTTATGACAATAAAAAAGTAAATCAAATTCAAGTGTTTGAATTATCCTGTAATTAGGCTACAAATGTTAGTCTTTTAATCTTAATCTTGCATTTATGTTCATAGTTATTGAACTAAAGATAATTCATAAATAAATTTCACTATAGTTTATTGAATTGGTTTTGTTCATTCTTTTTATCTATCATTATTCAATTATTCATAAAGAAATTCAAATTTCCTCGCCTTTCTCACTATTACCCATGCGAATTTATCATATGGTCAATATTTGCTATGAATAGTCATCAGCTGATATTGAAATTTGATTTCCGATAACAGTTGCTGATTTAATTTTTGACACGAAGCTCTAATAAATTTGAATGTTTTAATTCACAAATATCATTAACCATTGAAATGTGATCTCTTTTGGATATACGTAGGTTATATTTATTTTTTATATATAAATTTTTTATTATATTTATAAAAAATATATAATATATCATAAAGGTAGATATATATAATTATATACGATAATATAAGGAGTATTGCCGTATGATTTAAGTAAGTAATAGATGAGTTCCCGGCAAAGGTAGGGCCACTATAATTGATACACAACCAATTTATTAACCTGGTCTATATTTCCTATGTGGTTACATTTTTCATCAGGACTATAAAAAATACATAAGTGAAAAACAAAATGATTTAAACAAAAAATAACATCTTACGGTTAACTAGGCTGAAGATGTAGCCAGACTGTTCCGAGCAATGAAAATAGATGGTAAACAAATGTTGTTACAAAACTGAACTCTATCATTAAAATATAAAGATATATATATATATATATATATATATATATATATATATATATATATATATATATATATATATATATATATAATGACTTCATTGTAGTTTAGTCTTGAAGATGAGCTCACGCTCGAAACATGTTGACTATTTGATATTGTTAAATACGAGTATAATCGTGAAACATTAAGCCAAGTATTCAATTTAATTTAATATTTAATTAAGTTTCACCAAGAGTTAAGCCAGAATTCAATGTCAGTCAATTTTTATATTATCATATATATTTTTTCTATACATTTTTACGAAGTTCGTTATGTTTATATCATATTTTTGGCATATGAACTTAACTTATTTGATGAAATAAGTTAAGTGTTTGAATGAACATTTTGATAACTTAACGCATGTTATATGAAATAATGAAAGAATTAGAATAATTGTTGCCTTCTAGATACTAAATTCATTTCATTTTGTACATATAAGTAAATGTGCAAAATGGCGAAAGCATAGGGATATTGTAATAAATCAGTAAAATACCTATCTAAACAAATAAGAACAAAACTTCCGGAAATAATTATGTGTAAATTTATATATATATATATATATATATATATATATATATATATATATATATATATATATATATATAATATTTATATATTATATATATATATATATATATATATATATATATATATATATATATATATATATATATATATATATATATTTATTTAAAGTTTTCCGAACGCAAAAATTATACTTTGACGCTGAAACATACATTTTTTTTAGTCATTTGGAATTTATATTTCGAAGTTTGTGTTCAAATACTGAAAGACTGATATTGTCTGAATAGAATATGTTTTTTTCTGTTGTTTGTTTGATAATTCCATATAATCAATACAATCAGTTGGCATTTTATGTAATGACAAGTTAATAGTATCAAATAATTCAATTTTTGTTATATGTAGGTATTCATGCAGATTAATTTTGTATATTCTAATTTTAATCATATAAGGTTTTAAATCTTTCTGGACAACTAAGAACAAAAAATTACTGAAAATTTTGAATATTCCCAAATTCGTTTTCGGTTCAATAATGTACTTAATTCATTTTCATTAATGATAAAGTACTGTGATTATCTTTGTTTTTAACTTGATTCGAAATGACCTATAAACTATTCAACATATAGTTTTTAAAAAACGTATTTTTTAAGAAACTACAAAATCAATAATATGCACTAATACCCATACATTTATTCTCAATTTATTGTGATGAATAATTTAAGAATGAATTTAAGTATTTCAGTTTCAATAAGTATTTTGCAAGAAATTAAAATTACAAGTGTCTTTCTGATATTATTTTTGGAGTTGTTATTCATTTACGCAGAAGTAATTTACAGGTAGTGTATTGGGTGTTGCATTTGTTCGTATCCCAAAAATCAAACTTAAAAAATACTTCATTAATCAACTTTATTTATTTGGAATACTTACATTGTAGTGTAGTTATAGACAATTTGAGAGCGTTGACATTTAAACAAAAAAAATCCTATATTAACTGTCGATTTTAATTCAATTGTTGTTGGAAATAATATAATTACGCAATTTACAATTTATCATAAGATGATTCGATGCATCAGAAAAAACAGTTTTAGTATACCGCAACATGCTACTCGTAATTTCAAGACTGTTTCCGATATTGGTGCACCTATGACTTTGAATAAACTTATACACTTATTGCCTGCTGCATAAAATCACTTTGAAAAAAAAACGGAAACAAATTTTGAAGGGACCGTAAAATACATTGAATCAATTGGTTTTGTTTTTCTTGTAGATGATTCACTTCTTGAGTTGTAAGGTTAATTAATATGTACTGAAATTTAGTTTTTGGGAAGAGAGGAAGACCGGTTTGCCGAACTCTATCCCTTTTGCGTAATAGTAATGTAAACCTTACTATACACAATAAACTTTATTATTATTGCCTAGGGGAGTTACATTTCAGACATTTTGAAATTTTTTTTGCGAAGTTATAAAGTAGCATTTTCTATTCGCAGTAAATATTTTTGTGCCTCGCCCAGCCTCACCACAAAAACTATATAGATATAACTGCTCAGTAGCTACAAAATTATTGATAAATTTCTAACAGATTATTTGAAATAACATAATATGTATTATGTATTGACATAATATGTATTATGTATTGCATTCAAGCGGTTTAGGATATCCAGTTCTTGGTTATTTTCATTCATAATTATTGATTGGAAAACGAATAATCCCAAAGCCTTCCAAAGAGCAAATTTCAACTCGGAAGGCCTCTCATACATGTATGAGTCATGTTCGTGCAGCCGTCATTTACCTTTATTTTCTTTGTGGGAGAGATGGGACCTCTTTTATTGATACAATTTGTTTGAGATTTGAGCTTTCTATTACTTCTTACAGTTGCCTTTCATGTTGATTTCCGTATGTATAGATTTTATATATTTGTAAACCGCTTTGTAAAATCGCTGCATTGACATGACATGGGACAAGTTTCGCTTCTACCTGACAAAATTTTGGTGTGATACTTGTGCCAGTCGTAAATTACTGATGTGTTTGTTTACCTTAGAATTCCCGTCAGCGGATCCCTCTGTTTAGTTGTTCGTAAAGTTTATTGCCAGTAGCTTTGTCCTATGTTTCTTTTCTTCATCATGCAGTGAGTTATGATGACGTGGTACCACGTGAGGGTGTTGAAGCATGAGATATTTTAGACATATGTTCATTCCATGTCGGTTAAGTCATGTGTAAATCAACAGTATATTCAAGAGAACAAAAGTAATTACTGTTTCTTAATGTTTACTTGAGAATTTCTTGTTTCTCAATGGTTTCGATAAATAATCATGAATATTCATTACTTCCATGATATTATTAACCCAGATATTCAATTCAGGATATGAATAAAATTCATAATTAATAGTAATTAAGAATCAACAAATGCATTGAAAAGCCTATAGAAGAAATTATATTCAATTTCCCCTTCAATTTGAGTTTTCTGTTTTGATATTAAATAAACGATAATTAGGGATCCAGTATTGACTACATAATAATTTGTCGCAATGAAAAACGAAATGAATAGATGTGTTTCTTTGCACAATGTGAAGTGTGATTTGAATATGAATATTATAGCATATACGAGTATTCGTATATTGTTTCATTTAGAGTTTTGTGATAGGTGGCGATACACTGAGTAAAAAAATGAAGTTTTCGTTTTTATTATTAGATTCGAATATACTTATTATATACTATTACGATTTCTTTCCAGGTTTCTGAGTGCATTAACCCCTCGCGTGATGTTACCTTTTCTTTGATTTGAAAAGATAATTGGCTTATCTTATTCACTGTCACACTATGCACGCAACATCTCCACTGAATTTAGGCAACGAATATTAATTTTTTCAGTCAACTCGTTTTTTTTTCACCGTACAGGGAGAAGTTTTGTAAATATCCATTACTTTACGTATTGTAGCAATATTTACGAAGTAGGTATATAATAAATTTTCACAGATTTCTGTGAAATATTTTGAGAATTGATAACTAAAACGATTTAGTATAACCTATTTCTTCAAACTGATATTGTGAACACTGCAACTGATTTGAAATTTTTTGTTGTGTTTCCATTTATTGAATCTGTTAATTACGTATATTTCACACCAGAAAGTGTAATCATTAAAATATTGAAGCTTAGGAATTATTATAGATTGAATATCAATATGGTTTACATAATGAGAGTTACAGGAATTTTCAGCATTGAAAATTACATTACATGATTACATTACGAAACTTTGTATCAACTAAGATAATGAACAAATTACATTTGAATAAGTTTTTGACAATATTTGGAAGCCTCATAGATCCAATATAACTTTTGTTCGTCGAATTTCGTAAATATCGCTCATTTGACGCGATTCTAGAATTCTAGCGTAGAACATTGAAAGATCCTTTCTACGATAAACAGGCAGCAGTTATTTTCGCTCCTATTTTATCGCAGGTTTTAAATCCACCCCTGTTTCGGTGAGTCATCAACGAGAGTTTTATATACGGGCTACACGCCCATTATTAATGTTCTATCTTATCCTGTCTAGAATTAAATTATAAGTCCATAATACGGCAGGCGCGAGAATTTACAATTCCTGTTCGAATGAAAAGACATTAAGGCTTGTATATTCTCAAGGTGAGATTGTCTCCATGCTAATGACATGCTAATACGAATACACGAGAAAGAGACATAACGAAAAACTGTTTGCTTGTATCCGCGCACATCCGATCTTAAAAATTATTTCGAGAATACTATTGTGTTCAGAAAACAAAGTGAGGTTTTTTCTCGGCTTTTTTATTAGATTGAGTTTTCTGTCAATTTATTGCCATGATCGTCTATTCATATCAAGTCGAGAGCTATTAAACATTTTTTCAGGAATTCTTCTAAAATATTCGGTTCAATTCGATATCACATCAGAATACGATTATTATATTTCACTAAGATCTATTATTTTAGATTATTTGAAAATTTTGTCTTTCATGCACGGATTGCATTAACGATTAATAATTCTAGATATGAGTTATGTTTAATTATCATTTCATAAGGTTCATATTTAATTTTAATTAATTTTTCAATATTATAGAGATTAGCAAAGTTAGAGAAAGATAGAACTGAAAACTTTCATGAGTTGGTTATGTTTCATGAAATATTCAATAACGAGTTTTTTTTTCGTTAGGATCTTCGTAAATTAATGAATCAATCGTATGAATTCTAGTTATATTTCGATTGAGCAATGTTTTATTGTTTTCTTCGACTATTTCAACCCAAAAGTAGCAATTATTAGGTATTATGCTAGTTAAATATGAATTATCTCCAGTTATCTAATCCCATCAGAGGATGATGAGAGTGATTATTCACAGATTCAATTTTCTATTCATGACTAAATATGTGCGATTATGAGACATTCATTGGGAAAAACTGAGAAAAATTGAGAATATTTGTCATTTGGAGGGACATTTTCTTTAAGAATGATCTACTGTAAAATATATATATATATATATATATATATATATATATATATATATATATATATATATATATATATATATATATATATATATATATATAACATCCAGCAATGGATGAAGACTTAGATTTAGAGAAAAGACATTTTCCATAAAATCTTACTAATTTTAGTAATAATATTAAGAAATTATCTAGAACTTTTTCAAATGCTATGTTTGGATATATAGTGTATACATATGAATAAGCAGATATACTCTAAAATAAAAGATTGGATACCTATTTTTCAAAAAATAGCTCTGAAAATTAGTATTCAATGAAATATGTTGGTTTCTCTTCTTCTATGTGTGTTCTGAAGAAGCTCGTTAATGATGAAGTACTCATAAAAACCAATATATTTTAAGAAGTGTAACTAATAGAAAACGTTAAGTTGTAGGAGTTTAAGTACTGTACCAAAGGTTTGTGCGTGAACAGAAAGCTTTATACACAATGTAAGCAATAATAAAGTTTATGTTTCTTTGGTATTACCATGTGGAATAGTATGACACGTATTTAGTACTTGTAAACGAAATATTCCACGCTGATTTAACTCATAATGTTTCATCAACACGCATATTCAACAATTTCTGAGACATTCTTTCGAAATGAGTGTATCATCCAGCAATTAGTTTGTGTAAATAAACAAAGTAAATGCTTAATTAATTGTGGAATGTGATGTGAATGTGTTATGTGGCAAGTTCAGTAATGCCTCCGAATGTAATTGAGAAACAAAACCCCATGTCAGCTTTTTAATGAGTTCTAATGAATAAGGTTTGTGTCTAATTTGAAATTGAAATGTACCGTCTAACGATTATTACGCATCGTTTTTTTTTCGTGTAAAACTACATGATGTTATAATAATCAACTTATGAGCACTTATTCATTGTGCGGTTAAGAATTAAGACTCTAATATAAACCATCAATTTTTATACTTAGAATGCAACAAAAAGTCAACAATCCCAAGCACCTCCAATCTCAACTAATTTCAGAGAGAACAACAATATATTGAACAATAGATGAATTTTAAGGTTTCTAGAAGAAATTTGATTGATTTTATATTCTTGTATTGTGAAAATAATCGTATATTATTTTCAAAATATTTTTCTATGATAATTTAATTTTCTTACATATTTTTATTTAAAATCTGTACCTACTTAATCCAAACAGTTATTTGATCGACATTTGTATTTTACTAAATTATAATTTTTATATCTATTACAATTTAGTACACCATATATTACATACATAGCAATTCTTTTCTGAAGAAATTTATTTGAATATGTATCAAAATTTATAAAATGGAAAAATCGAAAAATTATGGTTTCTAGAGTTTTTTTTTAGAATGGTATAGAAAACCATACATATATTTTGGCCTTATATGTAATGGAAATTAATTTCATGAGGGTGATATGCAGCTGCTACGTTCCCATAGGAATGCTCATTGCTATATCTTTCGAGTCGTTGCTATAAGCTTATTCTATCGTTCTTATTATATTGTTGCTATAAGCTCCATATTCGGCTCCGAATCTGGAATTGCTGCCCTATGAATGCCACTTGCATCATTCACAAGATTGTCACTATTTGTGTCCTGTTTTTGAAGTAATTGAGCAAATTTAGCATGGAAGCAAAGTATTACCATTTAGGACTTTACACGGAAGCTGTAGTTTACCAAATTGGTTAGCTCTCATTTCCATTATAAGGGTGTAGGTAGAGGTAAAGTAATGTGAATTAAAATTTGACTAAACTACGAATCGTAGAATATTTATCAGATTTACTCATTTATGGATATACTAGCGAACCCGACAGACGTCGTGATAACGCATCTCTAATTCGAATATTTCAAGAACTCGATTGAAGCGCCACCTACCGGGTTCAATTGTGATATATATATATATATATATATATATATATATATATATATATATTATATGACTGTTGAAATAAACATCTGAATTATGCAAACTTATTGATTTAAAGTTATCGTAATGATTAATTTCAACTATATTTTCAATACTTTAAATTCTGAAGCAATTCTTGAATATATTCAGAAAACTTCAATATTTCTATTATGAATTTCAATTTTTTCCAAGAATAGGTCTCTTTATTGTAACAAGTAGATTGAAACTTTTAAGGTTTTCATTGCATAAATGCGAAAAAATAAGTCATGTATAATACTCGTCTCATAAGCAGACCATCTCGCGGATGGAGGCCTCATGACTTATTAGTTAACTTATGAATAATAGCACAGAAAATAGTTTAGAACAAAATTGAATGTGAGAGATCAATCAATTTTATTGAGAAAAATTTGTTTCGAATTCATATTTACTGTTAAACTCGAGGATAACTTTCATAAAATTCAAACACTCCTCTATTATCACTCCAAGCAAGTTATATATGTTATAATTATTATTTATCATTTATGATGAACAAAATTTAAAACAAATTCGCTTTTCATGAAAGTTCAATCATTTGATTTCGTAATTCAATTCTGTCTTCTGTTGTATTAGTCCCTCAAGTAAGTCATCAACGTAGAACTCATTTCAAAATAGTTTTACTTGCTATGAGGTATTTTTCTTGTGATAATGCAATTCGATCAAATGCTCTAGTCTAGAAGATGCGAAAATCTTAAACCGTAGGTTACACGTCAGATTCTATAATGTTTTATCGGTTCTAAAAGTATTATTTCAAACAATATTGTGTTGTCTGAACTTTAATAATTTCGAAAATGAATCATTTTAGACAGCAGATCCGTTAAACAGAACTTCATTTAATACTTATTGTAGTAAATATATTCATTTCTCCTAACATCATCAGCCTCTAATCTATTTATTTTCAAGAGCATAAAACCTTTTCCTGAATATTGTGAACAGATGTTATCCCTTGCAGGTAGAGAAACTTGACAACGACCCGAGTAATCCCTAATAAACGTGTATTTGAAAAGTTTTCTATTCGCAATTCTTAACCAAGATATTTACAATATTATTTTATTTAGAATTTTTATATTTCACGCCTAAAACTTTTCTACCTGTTTCGGTAACGAATTATTTGTTATACATATTTAATTGATTAACGGTTAAGTTGAGTCATTTTGTTCCTGAATTATCAATGGCCTTAAAGCTTAGTTTTTTTCGACTATTGGCATATTTTTACCTAATTTAAATTGACATATATACACATAATAAAATATATTAAAAATATATTCCGATTCAATATAAAGAATATATGTGGAAAAGTACCGAATTCTAGGTCAAAATCCGTATATTTTGCGGAATGACAACATGGATATTAAATTATTTTGTTCTTTCAAGTATGCCAAAATAAATACATTTGATGAATTATTCAATTCATTTGGATCAAAAACAGTTCATTTGAAACAAAACATTTCATGACAGAAAAGAATTTATTCAATAAAGAAAAGCAAATCAATCAATTAGAAAACATTGAAAAAATTCATAACATGAGCATTATTTTCTGTTCAAATTATTGACGAATGCTTTTAACTGTTGTGGTGTTCTGTGTGATAATATGGGATAGGAAGAAATAGTCTCTTCACACATGTTAATCGATGGTAAGTACTTGTTTTCCAAGTACTCCTTGAATATTGAACGAACAATTTTCTTCTCAGGAGTGCTCCATGTTTTCTTACCTAGAACAAAGAATTCATGAGATTTTAATTATTATTCTCATCATGAACTGAAGTAAGAAACATGTAACAAAATATGATACATATTTCAATAATATCTACTGACTTGTGCAGGTTTTCTATTCATTTTTTCGTTTGATAAGCAACAAACGCTTTTATTTGTGGTGGTGTTCTCCGATGGATACAAAAATTATCTTCCTTCAGTTTGTTGCACTCTGCATAAGTTGGGACAATGCCAGCCTCTATATACTCACTGAAGCTTCTTCTAACGATCTGCACTTCTTCAGAAGTCCATGGCGTTTTAGAGGACTGTCCTGCAAAACAAATTGAATTTTTATTTCAAAAACAAATCTCACTAATAGCTTAATGGAATACAAACCAGATGAGCTAACGGATGACGATAATGATATCTTTGAGGTTGAACATTTCGGAGTTGAATCCAACGATTTTGAAATTTCAATTTCTTCATCTTGTTCTTTATCATCTTGTTCGAAATTGTTATCGTCATTTTGTTGATCCTCATCAGTTTCCCCAGAACTTTCAATAAAATATTTGCTATTTCAAGGACTTCATTGCCCACTGATTGTCGATATATCGCTTTATGTATGTCGATTTTGTGTTCTAAGTGGTTTGCTATATCTTCTATCAGTGGATCAGGTAACTTGTAAAACTTACAAGCAGTAGCTATTTTCTTCCTCAATTCTGTACCACGTAATCTTTCTGGATTTGGTGCTCCACTGCTTCTAGAGAAATGTCTCATCAAGTTACAAGCCCTGAAATAGGTTTTTTCAGATTTTCCTAAACATCCGAAAACAAAGGGATTTTTATTTGGAATTCCGTAATCTGATCGATGTTCCAAAATAAGATCTATAAATTCTTTATGTTCCCTACTTATAATGACAGGAACTTGTCTGTTCAACTTTCCCCTGATGAAAAATCTTCCATATTCTTGAGATAATTTCTTCAAATGCACTGTTCTGGAGTTACATTCTGTATTTCTTGGTCTGACAAGCAGTCAACAGTATTTGGAATAACATCTTCGAATATTATATCATGTGACAAAGCCTCTTCTAACAGTTTATCTTCATCAACTGAAAAAATAAATTCGATGAGCAGATACTAGTTTCGAATAACTGATATCAAGTAAATATTTGGGAAATAAAAAACCAATTTCACGAGGTAAATATCGAAAGATTTCATCGTTTTTCGATTGGCTAATCTCTAATGGAGTAATTATAAGGTTAATTATAAAAAAATAAAGTAGTTATCAAAATATATTGTGAGTGGAAAGAACAATAGTGTGTTTCTGCTTCTTAATATAGAATTTTTGTAAGGTGAGTATTTTTCATGAAATGATGAAATTTTCACTTGAAAATAATTAAATTCCTCGAGTGTTTTCGAGAAAAACAGTTCATATAAGCATTAGTATGCAACACTTTAATTTTTGAGATACAAGTTCAAGATTTATTTTCATTTTTGTTTCACCTGAATAATTCTGGAAACAATATTATGAAAAAAGTAGTACCCTACTTAGAAATTAATATTTCTAGGAAAATAAAATGTTCAAGTTTTTCTTTATTCAGTATTAGAAATTAAAATTTCACGTCAGGTTTGTAGGCGGCGCCACCCATAAATACTTTTCTCTCATAGAAAGTCACAATTTTGTTTTCGAATTTGTAGCGCACTTATGGGAAATTAGTGAATCCTTCAACCATTTTTAGTGGAAGAGGTATTCTTGTCAAATTTCGACACAAGAAACTAGTTTCGAGTTATTTTGATTTGAAGAAATTAAATTGTCAGTTTTCAAAACATCAAACTTTTTGAATTTTTTTTCAAAATGAAAAAATTTAAACTCCAATTTAATCATTGATTCGTGCACTACTCGGAAAAATGCTGGAGTATTCAGAATTTTTTCATTTTGAGTGAATATTTTCAAAGTGTACAAACTCAGCATTCTTGTAGTAACAGAGTCTTAACAAATAATCACAATAATAACGAATACAACAAAACGTCAACAGTTACCTTTCTTTTGAAAGTTTCAGCAAATTCGAAGAAAATTTAATCCATTGATTAGTTTCAATGAATATTTCGAAAATTTCAGTCGTAGCGATCTATGACAAGAGTAGGTACTTTCTTCGCGTGAAAAGCTAAAATTATCGACTAGTGCAACAAAGTGCAACTGATTTTAAAAATGAAATTCTTGGTGTTCCCTGGTTATATCAATTTCATTATTCGCAATATTATTAGTACATTTGAAAAAACACCCTATATGTTGGTACTATATTTCAATATATAAAAATAAAGAAAAATTAATTGGAGTTGACTTACCTTTCTCTTGAATTTGCTGTAAAAACTCTACACAATCAGATTCACTACCGGAAAAGAGAAGGCGAACATTGTACCACGTACGTTTCCATTTTGCAGAATATTGTCCATTACTAGATACTTTCATTTTATCGACGCACATTTTGATATTATCATCAAACTCCACAACGTGAAACATTTTATTTTATTATATGTTTTGTTTAATCAAGAACACACAAATTTTCAGATTATCAGTACTACTAGACTGTAGACAAACTAATCGGCGGATAGGCAACGCAAAAAGTTAAATGTTCTGGAAGCGTCAAACTGGAGCACAATTTTCGAAATGTAAGTGGGATTTCGTATTCGTTAATTTTGTGTGTCTGACAGCACAGATACAGTAATATTCAAAATAGTTCTTTCCCCAGTAACAACATTATTTTTTTATAACTTAGGTACTCAATATCTGGGTAAAACTCATCTGCGTGCCGAGCGGTTTACAACACTATGACATGAAGCAAAGCTGGAATAAACATGGCATATTGATTGCCGTCTCAATGCGGCTTCTTTGATCTATTCTGCCTACTACAAGAACATGAAATATTGCAGCAAATATTCTTTGGATATTTAGGTTCATTTTGAAAAAAGCGTTACTGGTTTAGTTCCATGTGGGTATCTATAATTCATTCTGAGAGGACAAGTGGAACGCAAATGCATATAGAATCCTTGAGGAAAACTCAAAATATTTGCATTTTTTCCCAAGTTAACAGCAATAAATTTGAGAATGGTTCTTCCATAAAACCTCTCAAATTTTCGGACATCTGTTTTGCCAGATGGTTGTTATCACTTGTGAATATCATGAGATATCTTGTAATGAATTATTGAATTTCCTCTTATTTCAGGAAAATAACATTAATTGCCTGACAGGTTTTTATTCAATATATTCAACTTCTATATTTAACTCCACTAAGAGATCAGCAAACAATCAATAAACAAAATATTGAACATTTGCATGCTATTGAAAAGTGTAAGGTGTTATGTATTCAAATATTTATAATCAGATTTCATAAGCCGCAATAGCGAAACTGTAAGGCTCAGATCATTAATTTAAAAAATTCAAAATACTTAATCCACATTTGGTTGGAATATTAAGAAAAACACCCTATTATTTTAAATGAGAAACGATGAATTGATAATGTAACTTCATAACAATCCAAAAAAAATATCAAAATTAACAATCAGAATAGCAATAAAAGTAAGGATATAACCAAGAAGCAGAATATTTTTAATCACAGAAATCCTTATATTAATGAGCTACTGTTTTATTCACGAAAGTTGAGTGAAATCATGAAATTTCATGAAATTTCAAAACTTCCTATTTCTGCAACAGTTATTATGTCAATTTATTTTTGCATAATTCCTATATCTACAGTATAATCTATAAAAATATGCATCAGAAAAGTAACGAAAAATCAAATATTGTGCTCACATCATGAGCCTCGAGTCTCAGCGATTGATCACTCAAAAACCTTAGTGAAACGAATAGATTATTTGTATTTGGTTATTTAAGGTAGTTCATGTTATGAAAAATCTTGGATATAAGTATTATACAATTTTTGTGATATTATGACTCGATCTATTTTATTCAGTACAACAAATCCATATTCGCACTTGTAGGTTAATCAGATCAATATATAATTTAAGTAAGTGACTTTTCGGTTTTGATGTTCCGTTACTATTCAGTAATTTTCAAAATTTTTGTAACGATTGTTTTTTGGTAGAATGTTTCAATATCTAAAAAATATATAGATTTATGTATGTTGGTCAATTGGTAGAATAGGAGCGAAAACAGCTATTATCTAATAGAAAGTTTTTCGATTCAACAATTGATTGCATAATTTCATAAATATGTTTTGCATTGTGATTCAATTCTATTCAATTGAACGTAGTTTAGTCTCACAGAACCATCAGTATTATTTTGATAATCAAGTATACAAGATCCTCAATATAGGGGTGTAAAACGGTTTATTACACTATAAGATGAAGCAAAACTCGAAGTAACATGGCATATTTATTGCCGACCGAATTCGACTTTTTTTGTGGCCTTCTACGAGAATTGAGAATTACTAGCTTTCAACGTGAAAATTAAATTATTTCGGAATTTTTTTCTTTTTTTATTGAAATCAAAAGAAGTTTGTATGTGAGAATGTCTAGGTGAATTGAGTTTCAATCATTCTAATTATTGTTGCTGCTTAAATATGTTGTAGAAAGTAAAATTCCACGAAGCGGGGTCGAGCAGATCCCTCGAGGCGCCTTCATGCTAAACATATGAAACTAGTCTATAATAGATAAAATCACTTGATACTACAATAATACAGAATATAGACAATAATATAGAATATATATAAGATATGGAATATTTCTTCGAAAATTGAAACTATGTATAAACTCCATCCAGAAACTCGCAACCATTTGCGACAACACTGAATCGATTTAAGAAAAAACCAGTTCAACAAATATTTCATCAGGGGTATCTGTAAATTTCAAAATCCTCGAAGTGATTTTTCATATTCAATCACAACGTTGGGCTTTTGAAGAACAAATTTTTCAATTTCTCAAATCTTATATTAGATTTTATATTAATTGTCAAAGTTAATTACAAGTTGTCAATGGTTTAAAAAAAACGTACACTGGAAAATCTTTTCAATGGTAGAAAACTTATTTGTTATCGATAATATAACTTTTTCTGAATTCGGTGAGCTTATAGTTTGACGCCGGTTTCGAATGGCCAATGGACTAGTATTCACTAAACTTTACCCAACAATCATCATCATTAAACTACTCAATCATCATAAACCAACCCATACACCCATGCTTTTACCAAAGCTCGAACCCGAACCTACCGCACTATAGTCGGGTATTCTCCCGACTAAGTCACTGACAACGGCAAATATTTAATTTTTACCACCTGTGAATAACATTGGAAAACCTTTCTTTTACGTTTAACTCATTTTCTTCGATTTTTCCTCAAAAGTCCGGAGCATCATTTGCTTCAGAGATTATGTTTTCAAAAATTAATTCTGATTATCTTATCATTCATTATAATAAATCTTCAAGCAATATGAAATGAAAATTTATGAAAATCATTTTCGTGCAGCTTCTCATCATGCAAAAAGGGATGAATACATATATGATGTATATTATTTTTATAATGATCAACAAACTTTTCGATTTTCTACTTGAAAAAATTGTTCATCGAGAAAAATAATTCACTAAGAAAATTTTCCAATTTTCTCAACGGAAATCTCCTCTGATACTTTTCCAAAATAGCCCCCTATGAAGAGTGAATTCAAGTAATGTTATTTGAAACTATCACAATGTAATACTCATGTTCGAAAATGAAAAAAATATTAATTATCTTATTCATAATTAATAGAAAACTCGCGTTGAAAATGTATCGATCGAAAATTGTTTTCATTCCGATATATGACTGAATTTTCAAATCATTTGTTATATAAATCAAATATTTCAATTTCTATATTCAGAAGAAAGTTATATATATTTTAGTGCCACAGTTCCGGTAGGTTTTCTTGGATATTCTTCCTAGAAAACGTTCTTCGTTTTCTGAATTATTCTTCAAATTTCAAAAATGTGGAATACAAAATGTGAGATATTTGCAACGACATTTTCTCAGTTGATAGTTTATGACGTCTGCAATTTTGCATGCAGCTCGTGAATTTTTTCGGAAGCTATTTAAATTCTGATCTGTTTCGAGTGACTGCTCGTTCATATTTTTCGGAGTCGAAAGAAAAAGTTTTGATCCCAAAAGTCATTCGTTGAATAGAATATATATAATCGCTAGTTTTTTGTCACTTCACTGAGTTTATGAATATAAATATGCAGTTATGAAAAGATGAAAAACAACTTTCCATATAGACATACCTAATGAAAAATTACAAATGAACTCGTTAGTCATATATATATATATATATATATATATATATATATATATATATATATATATATATATATTTTTTTTTTCTTATTTTAATCTATTTACACCATAAAGATAAAGCAGGCTTTATTTAATTTTTTTTTCTCCTAATATGGGACATGGATGTTTTATGAAATCTTCATTATTATTTAATTATTCTCTTCCGTCAAGTGAATTAGGATTCGCTCCTTGCTTCATTATAATTTCGGATTAAATATTTGGATCATTAGTGGTACCATTGCTCAAACTCGTAAATAAATCAATTCAACAAATTAGGATTACTTTTCATTAACATAAAACTGAATAGCGTAGCTTATTCAGTGGTTCTATATCTCGTGGAGGCATTTTTCTCATCTGTTGAAAATGTTTCGTTCCGAACAATCGGATTAATTATTTCCACCTGGTTGACTTACTACCGTGTTTAATAAACAGTTTTATAAATGAATGATCAGGTTTAATTTGCTGTAATAAAACAATTGTTAAACTGATTTACACATATATTAAAAAGAATACTGCATGACGCACGTTTCGATGAGATTCACCTTTTTCAAATGCTACGTGCAGACTAATGACAATTTCTCGAATACATACAATATATAAACTTAAATTATGAATACAGAGAAAACAGGTAGATAACAGGTAGAAGGTAATTATTAATTAATTTGCTGTTATTTGTTTATAGAATTGTTATATCTGAAGTAATGTTCATTACGTTGTGTTTTAAGTTTCACAATGAAATGGTTTTTAGAAATGAGATTTTGTTTATCAGAAACGATTTTTTCCGTTTGTCGAATTCCTATTTGCTCATCAATTGAATTAAGGAAACTTACATGTAATGCGAAAGCTGGTTTCACAGTTTATTCCGCAGAAAACAGCAGGAAAATGTTTAAGGAATTATATTTGGGACCCATGTTTACGGTTACCGATAGTTTGTTCTACCTATAATTTGAAGCTCCGTATTCCTGCACGTGCAGTACTTGAAGATTTAAAGATTGAATAATAGCAAAATAAAGATTTACATGTTTAATTATTTGGAGCGTTGTATACGGAAGTTGAATTGTACTACGTAAATATAGTATTCGAATGTAAGATGCTCTTTTAGAAGTATATGTTTATTATTCATTCTCATTTTTTCGTGTTCTTTTGTTTCAAATGATCGGTAATTAGTTGACGAGAAGTTGACGAATTTTAAATTACATTCAGGGGAATACAATCACCAGTTCGTTTACGAATTTACGAATGAAATGGTCTGAAGATTTTCATGGATATATTTTTAGTATTAAAGTCGATCTACTGGATTAAACAATGACTTTCTATATCTGCCGTGAATTTCATTATTTTCATTCTATAAGAATAGACGACAACAAGCTCATATAGTTTATCAATCATTTAAATATTGAAAATCTAAAACGAACCATGAATAAAAATGTTTTATATTCAATTTTCATTTTTTATAAATACTTAATTATTAACGCTTTTCGACCTCATTTTCGAAATACTTCAAATCAGTCCTGACAATCATAAAATTATATCTCTCTCGTCTAAACGTGTTCCTACGGACCCAGGAATAATGTGGTAAATTTTATAAGTTTTCAACGAGACAGATTCGTTTGGAAAAATTCAACACAACTCTTCCAAAAAATACATTCGAATGAAGTAGAATTATTCCCTCTTTCTATTTTTCTGATTCATATTGCACGGATTTTAATTCAATTATAAACGATGTCCCCGGCTACTAAGACTGAGGAAGCCTTTTTAGATACTTACTCGATACTAGGAGATCTTTATTTATTCATTTATTTACAAATACACCACTCAACAGCTTGGCCAATTACTGAGTGGGAAAGATACAATATAGTTTACAACTTATATAAAATAAAACTAGAAATAAAGATATGCAGGTATATTAGATTTCAAAAAGAAAACATCGAAATCGAAAAGGCTTTTCAATAGAAAGGATGATGTCTCTTGAATAATGTATGCATAAAAATTGTAATAATGTTCTTTTTCAACAAAATGTATGAGGGTAAATGACAAAAGGGTATATCAAATAAAAAGATACATTAGAAAAATTGAAAAATCTTTTAAATATTTTAGCTCTTGAATAATGTATATTTAAGAAATGTGGTAATGAGAAGTTCTTTCTAAACAAAACTGGATCAGGGTTACAATATGAACATCCTCTCAGTCGAATTCGTGACATAAACTAGTGAATGGTGCCAGAAAAACTGTTCACATTACCTTTTCGGGAAATTAGAAACGTAACACGTCGTCGCACTTGAAATAATAGTTATCGACGACGGTCTCGTAACTTAATCGACGTCTCGTAGCGCCTTGTGCACGCGATTTGGCGACGACAACGTCGCCGACCTATAGAAAGAGATTCTCTCAACCATAGGCGTCGAATTATGAAGGCCATTCGGTAAATGAAAATTTATTTATGACTAATTGAATATATGTATACAATATAGATACATGTCTAGAAAAATTGAAATTTGGATAACTTATACATTTGAAATATTGTTATTGGTAATTCAAAATTTAACTGATTCCGATCATACTGATTTCCGATTAAGAACGTGAAGAATAGTCATAATGAAATGATTAATATAATTACTGCATATATACAATTAATCAAAAAAGGAATATATATATATATTTGCTTTACTCTTCAAATTTTATATCATTTTATGATGCTGCAGATAATTAAAAGTTTAAAATGGTTCCAACCATTATGTATTAATATTTGAATAAAAATTTAATATTTTCGCTATTTCCATTACCTATTTTATATATCACTTTGGTTTTTTCAATAGAACTAGTACTGAAGTACATTGTAAAGTAAAAATCGACCAAAAAAAGGTAAATTTATATTTTGTTGTCATTATATATGTTATATCCCTTTTTGAAACTTTAAGGAAGCTCGAGAAACTTAGGTCTTCTCATTTTGTCACATATATGTATATATTTCAAGTTCTCGTAACAAATTTTTTCATCAAGTTATAAGTATTGTTTTTAATATAAATCAATTTTTCTCAATACTTGTGGATAAAAAGATTAAAATATGTTCTAATTGTTGTAAATTTTTTTTCACATTTTCAATAATTAGGTTTGCCAGTTCTTTCATTTCACTGGAAAACGGTTGAACCTTTTGCCAACTATGGAAATAAGGTAGTTCATTGCTTAGGGCGGACCCCAAAAATAAAGTACTTATATATCAAAATATGTTGTTGTTTTAAAGTGGTAAACAATCAATGATTATAGAGATTCAATTAATTTCTCCTAAATTATCATTTGTTCAAAAGTTGCTGCATATTTTTTTCTGTGCATTCACTGAACTTTTATATACATATTTCACTTATTATTACGAATGCAATTTTGTATAAGTTTGTTCGTATATAAGTTTATGACCGTTGTAAAACCTGTATAAATAAATTTTATTCGAATTTCCCGAATTCGTTCTGTAATAAGGACGAAGATTGTCACAATTATGCGATGCATGAATTCCAAATTGAGAATTCGTAAACTATAATCCTATTCGCTTCTACGCCAATGTCTTAGTAAGGAAACGTGGGTGAGCAAGTCCAACCGTATTCCAGTTGGCGTATCGCGTGAAATAATGGTACAATGCTTGGGAGTGTTTCGTGTGTGTGTCTCGCGGGCAGCCCACGACGTATTCAATTCAGACCTACCCCAACTGCTTCGAAGTTCGGGCGGACGACGGTACTTCGACGACGCCGTTCGTCGCTGCAATTTATTGATTATTTTTGAGGATAAACGCAGCAGGTTATTGGCGATTATGACAACAAAATAACCCCAGCGTCTGTCTCTTTTACGATGAGTTTGCACTTAAAACGTTTGTCACGTATAAAATGAGTTTTCAAGAATCAGTGTGGAGAAATATACAATATTCAATGTTTATTATGTCGAGATTACCACAAATAGCGTATATACTCGGTAATGTGTTAGATTGAAAGCTCTATTAAAGTTACTGAAAGAGGTTAATAGTTGTAATATTCTGCACTTATATATTGTACCCAACTGAAATGTCTTTGAGTGTATCCCTATGCTCGCAGTTATCGTTCTCCATTTCACTATTTTATTATTTAGATGTGTTTATATATGCGTTGTTAAAGTACCAAGATTTTAACATCCGATAAGCTTGAGTAATCTTATTTATATGAAAATTGAGATATAAGATGAAATATAGGGATTTTGTTTGCACTTACAATGGAAGTGAATTGAAAAGCGAAGGAACTATTGTTTCTACATGGAGTTTCTTGGCCACGTTCATTTTTCATTAACGAAAAAACGATGAGGACAATTTCTAATTGTAATTGGGAAATTTACAAATTAGAATATTTCCGTTTTTAAATTTCAAAATTTTGTCGTTCAATATTTTAATTAGAATGGAAATAACGTATTCATATGAGTTTGTTAGAACTAATCTCATCAAAATATGCAATTTGTATGTCACATTCGCTTAATTTTTCTACTTCGAATTTCGATGGAAGGCGAGTAATATTAACGTTGTTGTAACATAATAAGTTCAATATATGGAATAAAAAGAGGAAGTGATTTCGAGAGAAAACGTTGTTTTTCATTTTCTTAGAGTGATGACTTAATAAAAAAAAACCTTCCGAAATAAATTTTCCAACTGATGAAAAAATATGTGAGTTATAATCCGTGAAAAGCCTATGAAATGAATATACTGGAAAGTCAAAGGTGAATCTCTGAATAAGTATAAAACTGTGAGGGAGGTAAGATTTCAATTTTAATGCATTATTAGTCTACTGATTGTAGTGATATTTTCAACTAATTTCCATCATATTGCCGATATGGTCTTCGAATTGACTGTCCAATATCGAATGCGGGGTGGAATTGAATAATATAACAGATAACAATGACGAGAATATAACATTAGTGTTTTTCACATGGTCACCTCAATAGTCGCGGAAATATCTTACATTTGATAAGATGAGAATTTATAATGAATGAAATCAATTTTATTTAACTGATAAAATAATAATAAAAAACCTAAATTTCTGAGCAGTATTAATCACTCTTATATCTCTTAAAAAACTCCCTAGTCTTTTTTAAGAATGAATTTCTCGAAGTATTGTTGGTTTTGATGGTTTCAGTATGTTATATATATATATATATATATATATATATATATATATATATATATATATATATATATATATATATATAATATGTTAATATTTTTATATTGAGAATTGAAATTACATTTCAAAAGTTTTGAACTCGACTGGGATTCGAACCCAGGTCTTCAGGTTTACGCCCCACTGCTTTGGATCGCTAAGCTACCGAGGTGAAAGCAGTGGGGCGTAAACCTGAAGACCTGGGTTCGAATCCCAGCCGAGTTCAAATCTTTTGAAGTGTAATTTCAATTCTCAATTTTCACTATAAAAATATCAACATATTATTCACATCCACACGTGGTTGGTCAAACACGGAAATTTACTGTACTATATATATATATATATATATATATATATATATATATATATATATATATATATATATATATATTCAATATTCAGTTTATTTCTTTTTCAGAACATTTTTCACCCTCAACTTTCGTCAATTGAACTACAAATTTAATAGTGAGAAGAATAACTGGTATCTAATTTCTTCTTTAATTAACGGGCCAATGAACGGAATAGCATCTAAATCGGTTATAAATCATTTCGTTTACGACCTCGGACGAGGAACAGCTGACTTTACTACCAGCATGCCGTATTATTTCAGTTTTGCTAAAACTTTTGCCGACAATGGAACTCCAGCGAAAAAGAAAGTTAAGGTGCTCCGTAACAGTAAATGAACCAGGGTCAATAACTCTGAAAACTCCTGGCCCCCAGCTTGAATGCAATTAAAACGAATATACATACAACATAAATATATCTATGAATACATTGAATGGAGTACGTTTGTTGCCTCAATTTTTATTGATCGTGAATAATTCTCGACTTCCTGAATAGGATAAAGCGAGTGCTTAGGGCTTTACTCGACCATAAAGAACTCAAAGAAAACGAATTGAGTCTGAACTCTGCCTCAAAATAAAAATTCGTTAATTTCTTTAGGTTCTGAAAGGTTCTCATTTCTTATAAAGAAAATGAGATTTGTTATTGGTTACTTCCATATGAGCGTTGATTAAACATGTGGAAAAAATTCCAGAGGAATTTTCTTTAAGAATATCTGTACTTTGATGATCTTGTGCTTTATGTATTGAGTAGTATTGGCATTTACTTGGTGCAAATCCATTCATCCTATAGTTGTGCTATATTTTCAGAGAAATATTTTTCAATTAATTAATTAGCAAATGGCAATATTTGGTCTATTTCAAAATAATACTAGGTCGAGTTGAGGATATCTATCTGGCCATAAGTGAAACTACTGAGAACGAAAAATAAAAATAATAGGTATATATTGAAATATTTTGTTAAACATCACTCTCATATTTTCGGTACAAATGGTGCAAACTGACAAATATTATCTATATTCCAAAATTGTACGCTATAACTACAATCATCATTCAAGTTAATACAGCTTTTCATCCTCGAATGTGAAAAGCGATATTAAACCATTAGAAAACATAAAATTTTTAAATTTCAAGTCTTATAAATTTCAAGTTTGATTTACTATATGGTTTCCTCAATTTATATTTTTAGTAATCTTATATTTTCATTTTTCAGGTGAGTTGTTGGTGAATGTGACGATTTAAGATTAACTTTCATCACGTATGTAAGTATAAATATATATTCATTTTTGGATTTTTTCGAGATGAGGATTTTCAGATGGTCGATCTCGTTATGTTTTATGTGGAACTTAAGTATAGCATAAATGTGGATCTAAGGTTAGAATTTTAGCATTTCAATGTTTTCCTACTTTCTAATTTTAATTGGTTAAGCTGGTTGATTGGAAAACTGGTTAATTTTAAATTGATTTTTCAAAAAGCACTGCAAGCTAACTTCAGAGGTTCGCTTATTGTAATCGTTTGTAAATCGTATTGTAAATCGATTATCGTAATTTCTAATTCATCATTTTTACATGCTAGTACATTATAGTTCAGAACCCGATTCCTTCATTGAAATCATAGAGTTATTCGGTGAACGCAATATAGGTTTCTTCATTTGAAGCGAACTTGGCCAAGTGTATATGACTATGCACGTTATTCTTACCCTCGATAAGCCCTAAATATGTTTTGAATTGAATATTGAAAGAAAATCTCCGGAAGTGTTTTGCAATAACTATGACATGTAAAAATTGACATATTGACATGACATTTAAATATTTTCGCACATACTTTGTTGCCATTAAAATTCAGAATCTCTGCCGGAAAATGCTTCTCATAATTTTTGTCGAAAAAAGTCAAAATCTATATTCGATTGTAAAGAAGCTTTTAGTAGTGATGCATTTTATTAAATTTTTTTATAGCCAAACCATAAAAGCTCGTCTTCCGCCTGTTGCTATGTTTTGTCGGATATTAAAAATTCTCCAATTAACGAAGGAACTCACATTGAAATATAGAAGAAATTATTAGAACGTTTACAAAAAAAATAAATTGCAAACTGAAGCATAACGGAATTGTAATGAAAAAAGCAACCCTTCCATCAGCAATGAATATGCTGAATAATGGTCTGAAACTGCCCTGTTTTCGGAAGTCAAATACAATTTCATAAATTTTTCATAGGTACATTTTTTCAACGAAATCCGGGGAACCCGAACAGTTGTTTCTTTTCATTTGATACATGATTTCTATTCTTGTTTTTTTTATTTTATATGCGTAAATGAAAATGGGAGTAGTAAATATTCATTAACATTAAAATGAGTAAAAATTTTGAGAATTGTAGTCGATGCTTTTCGTTTGTTGGACGGTGTCGCAACTGATGAGGACTTTGTAGTACGAAACAGCAACTGTCTTGCGTTACCATCAAATATAGGCACGGATTCCAATACCCTCTAACATTGATGGATAAGGGGCCAGCACATTATACAAGTTTCACATAAACAGCTGTGCTATAATTTTTTTTTTAATAATTCATAAGAAATTATCAAATTATATATATATATATATATATATATATATATATATATATATATATATATATATATATATATGTATATGGTTTCAGATATAAACGTTAGAAAATTCAACTATTTCAGGCAGGATCGATAATTTCGACCATTCCGATCTTATAATAATGGATTTGTCCATTGGGCGACATGTTCGGGTATCACGTGCGAAGGTACGAACAGCTAGCGGTGGTCCTGATTCTTCAACATTATCTATTAACGCTTTTAATCTATCACTTCGTTTGTTGGTCAAAACTGTCGCATGTTACTGACATATAGTCTATTAGTCAATAAATTTATCATTCAAATTATCTATGCTGCGCCATATGTTGTACAAAGTATTTTGATTCATCGCTCCATTCAACAACAAAACGACCTACGTGGGCGAATAGAGCGAGCTCGTTCGTTTCTGCGGATCTATTCGACTAAGCACACACCTACATCTCGAACGAGAGATTCTAACGACGCCGTTATAATTCGAAAGATCCATCATCGCTGGACTGCAAATTCTAAACGACCTCTGCGTGTGTGTATCTATTTTTTGTTGTCTCGCCGTTTCGCACAAGTTGTATAATGACTTTCTTGCACTTGACGATGTTAATTTTAATCTCAAAGTCGTCTGCAGACATCTAGCTGAAATCATCAATATCCAATGTTAAAAGTGAGAGATCCATCAAAATTTGCAATTTTTTCAAATGATGTAGTTCATTTAGAATATAGTTTTAGTATTCTTTGTAAATTTTATAAATAAATATATTTTTTTCTTTGAAATTGGCATTAAATCTAATTTGAGAATTTTTACCCTTCTTAATAAGGAAATGTTACAGTTAAATCTAGACTGGTCGAACTTAATTATTGTGTTTAAGTTATGAGTTTATTTCATGTCCAGAAATTTCTAGTTTTTTTCACTATTTGTAGCTGTTAAATGAATGTCATAATTAATTTGAATATTGATTATAAATTTTAATTAGTTATATTGAGAAATTTATTTTGGGCACTATGAGCTACATGTCTTGTTATTTAATACGTACAATTTTTGACCATTATGAATAGATCTCATATGCCCTAGTAGTATTGAAGTTGAAATTTGACGAACACATAATGAAATTCAAGATTCTAGATTCTGATATTATGGTTATTGCGCTTTAAAATTTGTACTCATGACTGATGATTCGGACAGGTAACTCTTATCTTTAAATTCGTCTGTTGTATAATTAAAATACATTATAATATCTGTATGCGGGTTATACTGGAATTACGTAAATGAAAAACGTTTGCTCTTAACAGCAAAGATTTTTTCTCTTTGTGATAACTTTTCTGGTTAAAATAAGCATTTTGCACAATTACATTTAGAACCTTTACATTGGTATTGTGTTCAGATTTTATTTTCAAAGCATTTTCCTGAATGCTAGTTATTATTTCCGAAGCGAAAGTGACACCCATAAGTTTAACGTCGTTTAATTCTGAATGGCCCAAGAACCCGGTGGAAATCGAAGCCACAAACCAGAACCAGTAAGCCGGAAAGCCTTATATATGTAGGCCCAGTATACCGCTCGGCTACTGAGCGGAGAATGTTAATGATTTTGAAATTAATATTAAAATTGCCATAATTTCGAAATCTATAAATAAGAAAATTTCGAGGAAAATTAAAACTGTTCCAACATTCAGTACGTAGAAAGCGTGTATATATATATATATATATATATATATATATATATATATATATATATATATATATATATATATATATAAATTCAGTATCTTATTCAAGCATATGAATTATCGATTTTACGATTTTAAGATTAGGACACTAGTACATTTGAGTTTTATTTTTACGATCGAAAACATAATCAATAAGTCTAAATAATGTGGACTGTCTGATTGTAGTAATTAATAAAATTGGTTTATCATTGACAGTGAGATTTTAAGACTTTTGTTTAATGTGGAAATTATATAGGGCTACCATTGAACCTCTGGGAGCAATCTGCGCTATTTTCACATCTTAACTAGATTTCGACCTATATGTAATTCAACTTCAAATGTCGTAACGATATGGCGACAATAGTCGGTAAAATAAATATATGTATATCCTCACCTTCGTTATGTTCTCAAGAGTGCTAGTTATCATGTACATTGAACTTAACTGCCCACGATGTCACATTCCACGATTCTGTACTCGTTACGGTATTAAAATCATTATCACCCTTTTTATCTTTCAGCGAGATTCAAATCGCGATACATGTTCTGTTCATTCAGAAGATTTGCAGGGAGTGAGGAGGCTGTTGGGAAGTTATCGACCATATGTTTAAGAATTTGCTAATTTGAATTAACGTTTATATGACTATAACGTAAATTTATTGTTATGTGGATTGCTATATGAAAGAAATCCCAATATATCGGTCTATTTTTATTTTTTTAAATTAGTAAATTTATGTCTACGTAATTATCCTTGTGGTTCAATCATGTGTGGTTTTATCCTTACCTCAAAGGTGAAAGAGTTCTTCCGGTGGAAACTAGTTTAATTAGAAGAGTATACAATATTGCGGAGTAATATTGTATACTCTTGATAATGGGTTAACCACCCGAAACAGATGTAGAGTCTTTAATATATTTGGTGTGTTAATTTCAATTTATTATTTTTATATCTAAGAAGATCCGGGTTTTTGGCATAAATAATTTGGTGCGACAAATTCGAATTCACGAGAGATGCCATCTTCAATAAAAGAAATCGTTATTTTTCTGATCATCAGTAAATCCAGGTGTTATTGGAAATTACATGTGGATAATAAGAAGCATTCAGTTTTAATTTATTTTCTTATATTATGAATAAACATTTCAAGTTCTTCATTAATTTTGAAAATCTATATAGTGTAAGATACCAGAACATTTTTTACTTGACGTTGAAGAATGTATCATCTAATTACCTCTTCAAAGTTTAATCATTGTTGGTATCAGCAAGATGGAGCAGGACCGCATTCGACAGTTAATCTAATGGCGGAACTTGCCAGATTATTTGATGATTGATGAGTTGGCCGTATGGGATTGTCCTGCAAGATCACCAGAATTGGCCCCTCTAGATTTCTCTTTGTGGCTTAGCATTGAAGATATTGTGTACTCAACGCCTATACATACGAGAGAGGAATTTCAAAATCACGTGAATCAACTGTTTTTGGAATAATAACACCTCATAAAATTGAAAATGCTACGTCCAAAACAGTTCATAATCGAATCCTAAACTGTTTGGTCGTAAACGGTCGGCAATTCGAAAACTTGTTCCATATTTTCTAAAATTTGTTTTTAGTCAGTTGTTACGTTATTCATTTGTATTTTTCTCAAGTTTTTTGTTTGTTTTCTTATACAACATTCAGTGAACGAAATTAAGACTTCTTAGACTCCTGCAGATTTCCAACATAACAATCTTTTCAATAACTATTAGTAAGTACCAGAAAAGCTTACTGAGACATAGTAAGCTTTTCAAAATTCAAAAAAATCCGAAATCAGTGAAATCGGATCCTATGTTGATTTGAGATCAGCCGATCTAAGTAAATAAGTAACATAGTATTCGGTATACATTTCATTACTATTTTGGGCATGTCCTCGTATTATATCATTCATATTTAGCATTCACCAAAAGTTAACAATTAATTCTTTGAATATACTTGATCCATTATTTTTGAGGACGTCCGAAATATCTTATATAATACGGCATTGAATCGTCTCAGAAGAATTTGAACTGTCGTTCATGACAAAAATAATTTCATACAAAATCTTATTTAGCTGCAGCAGGTAGAAGTAACCATAATAAGGGTTACGAATATATGTAAAATGAACCTATTGAATCGCTTTGAAATGATTTTCGACTAATAGTTTCTTAAGTTATTTCTGATTATATTTGTCTCAAATTATTTTCGACTAGCGTAAATGAAATTTGGAATAATGTGAATTAATTACTGAAAAATATTGGTGAAATAATGAATATGGTTGGTGAAAATCATGTAAAATTGAAGCAGAAATTAAATCTCATGTACAAATGTGTATTTCAATTTCAATTCTCAAGTTTCACTGTTAAAATTATAATATATCATTCATGCTAATCGCATTCAATGAAATATCAATGGGTATAACATCCAATTACAGAAAATAATAACATAAGGTTGGTTAACACGATAAATTACTGTACATACTATGATTATCATTGATCCTAAAGGAAATAAATTAATACATCTGGGAGGATGGGTAGGTATTTACTCACTTTCGACTGCAGTTTCGAAGACGACAATCCGAGCGTCGAATAACCAGCTTGACGAATATAAGAGTTGTTAGATATGAATTGAAGTTGCATCTCAAAGTATAGACCTCAGTAGCTTAGCGGTCCAAAGCAGTGGGGCGTAAACCTGAAAACCTGGGTTCGAATCCCAGTCGAGTTCAAAAACTTAGAGGTTACTTCAATTCTCAATTTTCACTATAAAAATATTAATACATATATATATATATATATATATATATATATATATATATATATATATATATATATATATATATATATATATATATATATATATATATAGCTACGTATTCAGTATGATGTATAAATATGTGAGACATTGATATAATTGTCAATTCATAGCGATCGCTACTCTTTCCAACGTCGTAGATTTCAGAATTTCAACAAACGCAATCTTTATTTTTGGTATCATTGTTTTTGAATATATAATTAGTTTTTCTACGATAGCCAAAATAATGTATGCCATAGCCAAGCCACCGATATAAACAATTTAATGTTCTCCTATTGCGTCTGAATTTATTATCAAAAATTTTGTTTTTTGGCCAAACACCAACTTTCCTTAAATTTATCGCTTGGCCTTTACATCTTGAATGTAAATACAGGAAATATTGCATTCTATATTCAGATATCGTTAGAATAAGTAACTAACAAGTTAAATATGTATCTCACTCTTCTATAATATTATTTATCACAAATTCTTCAGAAGCATGTTTTTTCAATGTGTTCAATTCCTACTTACTTTCTTCGGTTCAGTCGTGACGTTTAGATGCCTTTTTAACTTAATTATAACAAATTAATTTTTCACTACAATTTTATAATATATATATATATATATATATATATATATATATATATATATATATATATATATATATATATATGAAACAAAAAACGCTTTTTCTCTTTTCATGTCGAAATGTAAGACTCGTTTTCAAATCAATATTCTTATTGAAAAAAGCGATAAGTTTTCGTTCGGCTTTATAAATGAAATACCTCTCTACTGTATCATAATTGTAATCGTTTGAATGAGACTATATCGGAAGCAATTCTTCATTAGAACTTGTTCTTTGTTTCGAAAAAAGGCAGGAAACGGTCTGCATTCCAACCACTGTAAGATTAGAATCCACCGACCTCGCTGGATATTGCAAAAAACAGGTATCGTTCACTGAATCCGAACCAATATAGGTTTCGGCTTATTGGGGTGTTGATCTGTAAAAAAACAAAGTGCCTTCAAATCTCGATCTCCATGTACGAGGTGTAGCTTCAAAGTTGAGAGTCCTTATTGTTGAGTGTGTTTTTTTTTTATAAAAAAACGCTTTTGTTTTTTTATAATTTTCTATATTTATTTTGTCAGTGATTAGGCTGGGACCTTTGAATCAGAAAGCACATTGAATTGTAATCTTGTACATTACGAATGAATGTTACCGTTATTAAACAATAATACAGTGTACTTGACCATCAGGAATTTGAACCCAGTACATCTGCTTTACAGATGAGTTCAAGTATTTTTGAAACGTCTGATCTGATTATTTAATACGTTATATTCCGGGACTGAACTACAAAAAAAAATTTTAAAGAATAAAATACTGCACTCACATTTGTAACATAGTTCTATTTGATCTTTAAAAGAAATCTTCGGGTTAAGGGAAGATAATGTTAACAAGGTGTCATTTCGATAACAATGTATACTTAATAGAAATGAAGTGATATATCTTTCTTCCTTCGATTTTGGCCGACAATGGACCATGAGAAATAACTTTTCATGAAAATTCCTCTCCATTCTTTCTTTTCTTCCAATACATTCGTTCTCCATGCTTTTTTTCTTTTTTCTATCCATTTTGCGCCAGTCTTCTTTTTTTCCTTTTCTTGAAAACAATTCTTGATCTTCTTCCTGAATTCTTCTCTCATCTTCACATCCTCTCTATCGATTTCCATTTCTTCCATGTCTTTTCTGACCTCCTTGATCCATGTTATCTGAGTCTTGGGGTTTCTGTCGAAGTAATTGAATAGTCTCTTGGTCAGTCTTCCTTCATTCATTCTTTTAATGGATCCTTAGAAAGTCACTCTTCTTCTCCTCATTATGTTATCTTCAGTTATCTTCTCTGTCTTCGTGTATATCTCCCTATTGTTTCTCAGTTTTCATTTTCCATCTTCATACTTTGGTTCCAGGATTTTCCGTATAATTTTTCTTTTTTTTTCCACCTCTCCTAACTGTCTGGCCGTATTCAGTGCAAGGCACTCTGAGGCATAAAGACCCTCTAGCTTAATAACTGTATTGTAGTGTCTTAGGTTTGCATTGATATTTATGGACTTATTGTATATATTTTTTGTCAACTGCTAGTTCCATTTTTCTTGCTCTTGCATGGATTGCTTCTTTATCAAGGGCGTTTGATTGAATTAACTCTCCAAGGTATTTGAACTTGTTAACCTCCTTAATTTTCCCATGTTTTGTTGAAATCTGTCTTGGTGTAACTTTTTGATTGGTCTGTATATTCTGTCTTCTCATATGAAGTGATAATATATATATATATATATATATATATATATATATATATATATATATATATATATATTTCTTGAAATTGATTTATTGCCTGTTTAAGATATTTTATTTCGAAAGTTTTTAGCAATAACAGGCTTTTTTTGATATGAAAAAGTTTATTTTTGTTGACGTTTCGTTGTTATATTACAACTTTGTCAAAACTAATTAGTTTTGACAAAGTTGTAATATAACGTTTTATGACTTTTTCTTTGTCAAAACTAATTAGTTTTGACAAAGTTGTAATATAACAACGAAACGTCAACAAAAATAAATTTTTCATATATAAAAAAAGCTTGTTATTGCTAAAAACTTTCGACCGTAATAATATATATATATATATATATATATATATATATATATATATATATAAAAGTATACTTCTTATATATAACAAAACTAATCTTCTTGTTGAAGAACTGCGATATACCTACCTCGTATATACAACAACCTTGTTTCGTTGTGAAATCATCCAATTGGTAACTTTATATATTCATTGTTTCGCTCGAACAAGCTAGAAGCTATTATCTATCCAATATTAATAATAATGGTAGTAATGAGATATCGTTCTATTCATGTGATCACTGCAAGTACGCCGCGGTTTAGTCCAGGCCTGTAAGGTCGTTCGTTTCTCCTATTTTTTCTTGTTCCTTTGAAACCTGTTTTCTCATCTGGTTCTCTTTTCAGCATCCACACCGCGTGTGTCTTAAGATTCCAAGAGGCAGGTAGCGATATACAAATACCTATACAAGTAATTATTCTTAGCACGAATTTTGCATCAGACAGGAGATAACAATTTTTATATTGTGCAGTTCCTCATAGGCTGCATGAAAAAATGTGTATGGAATATACACTTGTTTTTTTGTTAGATCTGAAAAACGTTATATAGACGATCAGTACAGTTATTTGATAACTGAGATTGAATTCTTGCTTACCTCTTAGTGAAACATGATGAAATAAAAATTTAAATCGAACTCCTGGCTTAATGTTTTACAAATATATTTGTGGACCATAAAGCCAAGAGTTTGATTTAAATTTTAAATTTTCACTGTTATTTGAGCATAATTGCTGAAAATTCCCTATAAGAAATTACGGATATGTACCTTCTCGAAATTCTGTGAACGATGGTAACAACTCTTCGGTCTTTTTCTTTAGTCGAAGGAGTCCAGTTTTCTTTAGCTATTATTTTTCTTCATATGTATATACATTCAATTCAATTCAAAAAGAATGTATTCTGCAAAACTGAGTCAGGTTAGTTACCTTCAGAAACATTTTTCTTATCCTAGTATTTTGTAAGCATATTAAAACAAAATATTTTTAAATATTTTAAAAGCCTCTTCAATGAATTTTATTGAGAAGTTGTCAATTAGATATAGAAGGTAAACTTTATTTCAATTGAACGGAGCTTTAACATTCAGTACTAGAAATATTGCTGTTGCTGGTTTGCAGTTGGGAAAAAAGTTTAAAATCTATTTGTATGTTGAATCATTTTTACACCAAAAAGAATATGGATTGAGTGAGCGAAAAAACTTTCATAAGTTCATTTCACTCATTCAAAAAGAGATAATTATCAGTGGATTACAAATGAATCTACAAGTACACGAATCAATCAACGGATCACATACGTATATTTTTTATGAAAAGTATTCCATCAAATACCGAAATTATTACAGAATTTGCTTTTTTTTTAATCACTGATAGAGAAATTGATCGGATTATTTCAAGAGTTTTTGATTATCACAGAATAATATTGTCATTTCTAAACCCACGAAGTTCATACAGATTCAAAACTAACTTTGAAATATTGACTGGCACACGTGCTTCTTCTCATGACATTATCTTGTTGTTTTCGCAAAGGAATTCTTGACCTTTTTAAATAGTAAATAAAACTTGCTTTGTATACCTCGGTGATTTTTCGGATTATGAGAAGAGAATCAAAAAGATGCATCTGTTTAAATTCATCTACCATATTGGTAGCGTAGGAGCTAGTCGAAATATTCATTAATAAAATAACATCGAATATGTGATGCGCTTTTTCGGTCCCCAATGCCAAAGAAATCTACAATCAAGCTCGTTGTTGATGTTATTTAGTCAGCTCCCAACTCTTTGCATATTGTTCATGTTATTGAGTTGATCAAAGCAGCACATGGTGTATAAGGGTTTTATATTGTGGTTCGAACTCTGCATTGCCCTAAAGGTAACAGACAGTATTACACAGGTAATTCATAAGGTAAAGGTCATTAATGCGTCCTGTAATAATATCCAATGTAATAATATATTTACTACGTTGAAGACATTCAACTTTATCCCGATACAATGAAAAAACTACAGCATAATTTAGTGTCGTCTTTTATATCGGAATTTAATTTAAAGTATTTCATTGATTGTTTCGTTTTCCATCTGAAATATTATCACATCAATTTTTCGAACTGCTATCTATTTTGAACCTGAATGGTGATGGGAGAGGCAGCCCCATCTGAAATGCAAAATCCAATGTAACAGTAATTTTAAAATTTCAAATAAACTTCTTATCGTTGTTTTGTTCGAGTCCCCATCATTCTAGATATTCAAGATCAATAGTTTTCCAGTTCTGGAAGATTGAACATTGACCAAGAACACGCCCTCCGCATTTTTGCTGTTTGTACCACTCGATTACCAATATTTTCACGGTGGCAGCTTAATTGCGAACTGCCCACGACATCGGCTGGCCGACCGAAGAGCAAATTGACAGACCGGCTGTGGACGTTTATAGCCTTCCGTCTATCATTAGAAAATACGCAGTGCAAGTTCATCTAAGATGATACTCCCACGTTGTGCGGCATTGCTCGATTACATACACACACTGCTCAAACTATAACTATTTTTTGTACTGTGATTTCAATGAGAAATTTTTTCAGAATTTCAGTGATTTGTTGAAAAAAGATGTCTCAAAATATTACAAGATATTCGATTTGAGTTCAATTCTTATTGCTTCATGATCGTGCATGCGTCTTGCGTCTTTGTACCAATTAAATGGTACAATTAATCCAAATACACTGAAAAAATTAAAAAAGCTTTATAATTAATGTCCTGAAGACTGATACGGAAATATAAAGTGAGAATATTAGTTTATATTCATGTATAATTTGTATATTTAGTTTATACAGTATCGTTATAGTTATTTATATGTTTCTGGTATTCTTTCAACTGCAACTGAACTGCAGAGTTGACCTATCTCACTTGATGTGTTTTACAGCCTATAAACTTTACACCAATGTTTGACTTTTGGAAGCTTTTGTAATTTCAGTCAACAAGATTACCGATTGCAAAATCGAATAATTTCGGAATGCTATCCATTTATACTATATTTTCGTAATATTTCGAAAATGATGAGAAAAATTATCATCAAAAACAATAGAAATTTCTTATTGATGATCTGATGATCACATTCAAAACGCTCGTACAAATTTCCCTAAAGTCCAAGATATAGTTTTATTATATTAATATAATAAAAAAAAACGATGATTTCAACTAATCTTGATAGAAGACATTTTATTTCCTTTTCCAGGTGTAATTGATATCATAAAATACTTACAAATATATTCAGATTAAAATTATGTTTTGGTAAAATATCAAAAATATTTTATATTTCATTTCATTGTCAGTTATCATGTGTTTCATTCCTCGAACAAACTGTTGTTGTGGCTGTTCATCCAGCTTAGATTTTCTTTTTCAAAATTGCCCTGGATGTAACTTTTTACGCTTATTATACTCAAATTAATAAATTCCAAATTATTTTCTTGTTTCAATCAAAACATCATAATTTAGGTTTATGAAACTCGTTCTCAACTTAATTTTTTTTTCTGTTACAAATAATAGTAGGTAATTTGTTTTTTTTTTTTTGATATTTTAGTTGAGATTTTCTCTCAAGATTTCTTTTGTACTGAAGGTGATTGAAGATGAATGTCTAAGTTTTGAAAATGGGGTAAAACACCGAAACAATTTTAAAGCAATAATTCAATGAAATTTTTGTGAAACGAAGACAAGTGTTATTTATTCAATATATTTCTTCTGTGATGGTATCCCACATGTTTTATTTTTAAATATAAAATAACTTCTATATATGTATTTATTGATATATTATTGTTGTCGGTAAAATGAAATCCTGTGTAGAATTCCTAAAATTTCATAATGGTCAAACAGAATTAACTTCAGAAGTCCCCCAAACGTTGAAATTACTTAACAATTTTCATTATTTCAATTGCCTTGCAGAAACTTTCTTTACATGTGAATCCTTGAATTTCTCAGAAACATTCAAAATTAATGCATGAAAATAGTCTTGGTTTACAGAAAATTTGAGATGACCCTGTTGAGTTATTCATCTATAATTTTTTATCTGATATTTAAATGGCAGACGAATACTATAATTTCTTGAATGAATTACTTCACCATAATTGTTTCACACCACTCTGTTTGATTTAGTGATTATATTTAAGAACTCAGTTTACTTCCAAATTGTTCATCGTATAAGTCATTACTTCAAATCACGCACAATGTGAAAAATAAATTGAATAAATGCATAATGTGACACCAATTTTAGTGTTCAAACTCAAACAATACTGAAAAGTATCTCTACCTGTGCATAGTAACAAAAGATTGAAAAAGTTGCAGGGACAACTTCATGAAATGTCTGTGCAGAGCTTTTGTAGAGAGACTGAAAACGGGTATATGAAACCAACGCAGCGAGTCTGAAATAGAAGCATAATGAAATTTGTCCAAATATGCATAATTAATTTAGGGGTCTCGTCGTAATAGGGATATAAATTCGATCCTGCTACAATTTCAATTGCAGAATTGAGCCAATTGAAAATTTCCTCTTATTATTATTACAACAGGTTTTCAGTTTCAGAGAGATTATCATATACATGCATCTAAATATAATCCAGTATTCAACGTTTCAATTAATAACATCAATTTAATTCAAAACATTTTTTTTTTCAACAGAAATCAATTGAGAATTAATAACGTTCTTATACAATGGTTAAATTGTCAAACTATAGCTGCAGTTCTGAAAAACTTTTTGCGAAGAAGCTGTTGAAAAGCGAGATTTTGAAGGAAACCCCAAAAAAATACCTTCATCAATATTCATGCAATTTAAAGAGGTTTAGACATTTAAGTTGTTTGTTCTCATTATTACAAGTATCTTAGAGATTACTTACAGGCCGAGCCTACAGAGGCATATGGCTATATGGCTCCGTGATGCACATTTTGAAAAATCCAGCACATCATGAGCGAAACCAAGAGTAACTACTTTCATGAACAGTTGATATTGGCCGACAATTTCGACTGATTATTATGAGAATAAATTTCGCCTGTACTAATACATTTGACATCTTTGTGTGGAAAAAGGATTAAGAATAGGAATTTCAGAAAAACTAAAAGTAGTTATATTTCAATAAATTACTTACAAGTAGTTTTTTTTTTAATACCTACAAGTTACATCAAGTTTAATAGAAGTACCTGAAGATCACGAAAGCAAAAAAACTTTTAATAAACATATATATATATATATATATATATATATATATATATATATATATATATATATAAGGAAAGGAATTTTTTTTGTGCTTATGGCACTGAATGAAATATTTAAGAAAATGAACACTAGAACATTCATTTGAAAAATTGAAATTAATCAAGAGAATGTTATAGTAGAGCTAGATATGTGAACGTGTACGATGTGATGTCTCCATTATCCTTCAAGGGATAAATGTTAGAGAAATATTGAAATCGATGCCACACCTGATGGAAGTGCGAGACATATATGTTTCGTTCTGCAAGGAACTCGTCAGTCGCACCAAATTACAGACACAAATTTCGATGCTTGGTGTGTCTGTAATCTGAGAGAGATGTTTTCTACTGATTTCTATAGATGGAATTGTAGAGTATTCATTACTCTACGATCTTCCGCTTGAAGTCACAAGAAGATGCTTGGAGGTTGAAATCGTTGCCTCACTTCGATGGATGTGGTGCGACTGACGAGTTCCTTGCAGAACGAAACATATATGTCTCGCACTTCCATCAGGTGTGGCATCGATTTCAATATTTCTCTAACATTTATCCCTTGAAGGATAATGGAGACATCACATCGTACACATTCACATATCTCTAGCTCTACTATAACATTCTTTTGATTAATTTCAATTTTTCGAATGAATGTTCTAGTGTACATATTCTTAAATATTTTCTTAAATATTTCATTCAGTATATATATAGCATATATAAAATATATTATATATATATATATATATATATATATATATATATATATATATATATATATATATATATATATATATATATATATATATATATATATAAATTTTTCTTTTCATTTTGTCATAGTTTAGCTTATCGCAACAAAGTGCAGATCTGAAGTTTTTAGTGAATATTTTCAATCTACTTTTTTTGTCTAGCAAAAAAATATGATCACGTGATATAGCTCAAAACGTAGTTTGCGCAATGCAGTTGTTAAGTATGCGTCCAAATCCTTATAGGAAGAATTATTGTTTGGCATAAATTGCAAATATTGTTTCGGGCAGCGTATACATCCACACATTCCGTGTGGGATAAGACGTCTCGGCCGTGTACTATACCTAGACACATGTATATAGTTGCACGAGGGGTGGTGCAGCAGGAGTTGTGTGTGTGTGATCTAGAGACCAAGCCTTAAGAACTCTATAAATACACGGGACGCCTGCAAATCGCATTCAGTCTGTTAAAATAATTTGAATCACAAAGTCAGTTCGACATCGAACAAATTGAATTGTTCGCATACCATCTAGTGCAAACAGAGTCTACGAAGAGTGCTTCGAAGTCCTGAATTGTCTTCTCCACTAGTTGTTCGTTTCGACGTGCACGCAACACCACGTAGCCAGTGAACATTTTTATTCTCTCGATATGGACGCCGAGCAGGTAACTTTACTTTCCCGACTGTGGTACGACACTTCATTGGTTACTTTCCTCGTTGTTTCCTTGGCCATCGCCATTTTTGTCAAAATCGTCGTACAGTCTCTTGGATCGTATCATCTTTTCGATATCAGGGTATTCATACACTTTTTTTTTGTTCTTACTAACCCCACAAATTTTCTCTAATTATTTAATTGATTTTATTATTTGATCCTGATTTATGTACTTGAATCAGAGTTATCCAGTATGTGATAATTTTTCGAAATAAAAATTTCAAAATGAGCAACTACGAATTACATATATACAAGAACTCTAGAAATCAAATTTTCTAGAATTATATGTCAACATTCAAGATATGCATTGAAATAAACTATTTTTGATATTTTGAATCTACCATTAATATTTTGCAGATTTTCAAGTTCAGTTTGCATTTGTTAATCGAAAAATTTTTTTTCAACCAACTGATTTTTTAATGATATCTGCGTTTAAGATTGTTCTCTACCGAATAATTGATTCCGTATGGATTGACTTTCTGGGATTTGATTGAACATTTCCGAAATTCACTTTCATGATATCTAATTGATTTAAAGCACGAAAGGCGCAGTATTGATCCCAATGCGAAATTAAAGTTGACAAATCATTCTAAAGTCTAACAATAAATTTCTGAAAATAATTCGAATTAAAAAAATTTTCCTGTCTGATTTATGAAATATATAATAATCTTTTAAAACGACATTGCAAACAGTGGACGATTTCTATTTTGAGTTATATTGCATAATCTATTTCAAAAGTAAATTTTATTCACAAATTTAATTCACGGTTAAGTAGATCAGCAATGCTGGACGTCGCCGAGGATTTCAAAAATGAAGACCTCTTATTATTTTCATTATTATTTCACTATGAAAAAAATTTTGAAATGCCTTTTAATGCTGTCGGCTTACAAGGGCACGTAATTATGTCAATAATATTAGTCAGTTCATTTCAATGAATAGTCAAATATTTAAATTTCAATTTTATTCGTTAATTTTATTGAGTGTATATGCTTATTTCAAGTATATTGTACTTGTTCAAGTGGAAATGATGTAATCTGATGAAAATTGTTTATTTGATCAATTCAAATGTTCAGTTATGAATGATACTTATGTACGCGGATTTCTTGAAGACGTTGAGATGGCTGCAAATATTCGAGTAATGCAATATCTGGAGTTGTCCGTATATAAAGAATATCAAGCAACTAGTTATTAATATAATGTTGACAGAAGATGCATATGCCAAAATTCGAAATTCATAAAGTTTCTCAATGGAGCAGTTACAGAAAATCATTCATCCTTTCGTCGAAATAAAATTACTACTTATTGTATAATTACATATTTAATAATGTTTCTGTCTTAGCTATTTTAAAAT
The DNA here is from genome assembly GCA_030704895.1 of Henosepilachna vigintioctopunctata. Classification (NCBI taxonomy): domain Eukaryota; kingdom Metazoa; phylum Arthropoda; class Insecta; order Coleoptera; family Coccinellidae; genus Henosepilachna; species Henosepilachna vigintioctopunctata. The sequence continues at coordinate 2,048,032 of JARQZJ010000098.1, forward strand.
TTCTCTTTCTTTTTTCTTTCCTTCTTTAATTTTTAAAATCTTAGTGTTACCTCATGATCACGCTTCAATAGAAAAATATAAACCAGCAATGACACGAATATACTCGCAATTACGCCGGACTAAAAAAAATGCTCAGTATTACCAATAAGTCAACTGTTAATATCTCAATATCAAATATTACCTACGTTAATATGAGGAAAATTTTTTGAGTTTTTTTGAATTTACCATTTTTTTCAAACGAAAATATCCTTGGAACTGTTTTTGTGTTCCAAACGGTCATTGGTTTATTTTACTGAAGTTCGTTTTACTTTGAAAACTCATATATGTAACAAATGAAACACGTTGGTTAAACCCAATTTCTACTTCATTATGAAATACAATAACCGTTGTGAAATAGTTTTCATTAAAAAAGACGGCAGATGTTTTTCGATTTTAGGAATAATTGTGCCTATAAGAGTTAGGGATGATCGATATTAGAAAAACATCGATGTCATAATCGAAACCCCAACATCGATGTTCGATATTTATCGAATACCGAACATCGATGTAAAAACATCGATGTTTTTGCTTTCAACATCGATAATCATCGAACATCGATGATAATAGCACATCAACGGTCGTGCGTAGGGCCGCAAGTTAACATCGATATCCATTCCGTTAACATCGATGTTACGATATTTTTCCTATAGCAACATCGATGTTTGAGGGTATTTCAACGGATTCGCTGGAGATACCGTCGATCATGGATTTCAGGAGATAAATATATGATAAAGCATTTGTCTTACACGGATTTCAGGACGTATCCAGGGGATATTTTTGTCCCATCTATAATTCTGATAAGTGCTAATTATTCTTTCAGAGGACCTTTATGCTTGTGCGAAATATTAGTTTAAGGCCTATTCCGAGACGCCAAGAACAGGGTGGAAATCGAACTAAACAACAGCATCAAGTATAGGGTCATTAAACCGTTGGGCCACAGCCTATTTTCATTATTCATTTAGTATTTTCGTTAAAACACAAATAATCTTCGACAAACGTTCTATAAAATCCTTTTTTCGCAACATTTTCACTGATGTGTGAAACATTCTTTTTAAATTCTTCTGTATTTCCTGTTCTGCTAATATTGAATTAATTTGTGTAGAAAACATTCCCATCGTAAACATCGTTAATCATTTGCGTTCGTTCCTATCATTAGATATTCGTTTCAAGTAGTACATTTGGATGTATAGATATATTTATATAAATCCATCCGAAATGGTTTTCTACGCCGTCACTGTGAATTTCTGTTATATAGTTGCGTCCAATGCCAAATATACGTGATTAAGTTGAAATTACACGAACAACTCGATTACCAAACATTTTAAATTGCATACACACCAAGAGATTTTTAATCGGTTAACTTGTATTAAAATTGACACTTTATAATAACATAATTATCTAATATCTTTAGATGAGGACGTGTGAAACTTTCATTGTTATATGTATTCTTGTGCTTTTCATTGATTCGTAAGATTTGAGATGTACTTTTATCTATGCATTATATATGCGTACTACTGACAGCATATTTCTGTCTTATAATCGATAGGAGGGTATGTGAAGATTGAAGTCGTTTCCTTTCATTTGTTGGAGTGGCGTAATTGATGAGTACCTTGTAGTACGAAACAGTTAACTGTCTTACCCTTCCAAAATAATGTATGTATTGATTTCAATATTCAATATGTTTCACTCTGCTAAATGTTCTTTTGAATAATTTGTCGAAAAATTATCGAAAGAAAGTTATAGTATACTTTTATTATTGTATATATTTGTATGTATATATATATATATATATATATATATATATATATATATATATATATATATATATATATATATATATATATATATATATATATATATAACATAAAAAACATACTTTCCGTCTAGCCTTCGATTACTACAGAACTGATATAATACGGGCCGGAATGCATGAGAATCTGTAAAATATTCAAGGGTTCAGTAGCTCAATATTGTAAGGGTACTTCATAAAAATAACGACGTCCAATTTCAGAATCCCTCTTTATTTTAATTCGAATTTTGGACTTATTTGAAGAATTTCAACTACCAAAATTAGGAAATCAACAGGTTAATTATGTTTGAAGAAAGAGTACTTTCGATTATCCTCCATTGTATATTTTTTGAACTTGCAACCCACTATAATATCTGCTTGGATAATAAATATGTCTTTTTGGATTTAAACATATCTGGGTGCTTTAAGAATACATAATACAAATCACGTTTCAGTTATCCAAAACTTTAAATCCAAAAGTTATTTTTAGGGGCATTACTGAAATGGTGATGTTGGACGCTTTCAAAGTTGGATTCATCAAATAAATCGAAAGCTCTTGATTATAATATTCTCTATTCTTATATTATGAAAATAAAATCTTCATTTTTATCTGATAACTTTTCTGAGTAATTAAGATTGTTGCATATTTGTCTACTATCTATAAAGTAATTTTCCGTTTGATTGATCATGTTAATGAACCAATAATGCTGAGGCGTAATTTGATGTCATAACTCCGATCAATAACTTACATACGAATGAGTCAGATATTTGATAACTGATTGGTCCGAACGAATTACAAAGAAATTATTGAAATAAATGAGATTCTACACCAGTACTAAAAATTTAAACATTTGAGCTATGAAAATAAACATTTTACGAACAGCATAAAAAGGATTTTTATCACATTTTTCCTAATACTGTACAGGCTTGAAACTGCCTTTTGAGAAGAGTGCTTCTGAAAAAATAACTATCATTCTACAGAATGCTTCGAAATGAAATATACTATATATTTATCATATAACTATGCATATTTTATATAGCCTCAATTTATGGTTGAAAAATAAAATATTTTATGGTAATTTGTGCCATTTCATCTCGCAGTGATCATTTTTTTTGTGTTAGCCTTCAACCAAACTTTCAGACAGGAAATTACTTCAATGAGTAATTTGGGCTGTAATTCAATTTGTAGTGTTCTCAATAATTCGATTAATCCGGTGTCCAAAAATAGACGCCTTAACCATTGAAATTGCCTTCTTCAAACCAGCTGCCCCTGTCCTACTCGACCTGTTCCTATTTAATTATGCGCAGCACATTGTCAGAAGGTTATAGTCTGGTGGCCCGAAAGTAAAATGTAATTGAAATCGTCTGTCTGCCTAATTTTTCTCACTTGGGTTCAAATTGGGAAGGAAAGAAGTGTTGTTATCGTTGAGTACTCTAATGACTGCTATACTTGTCATCAAGTAAAATGGAGCAGATTTGAATTGTTATAAAGTTTTTGAGTGATACAATTCTTTATATATTAAATAAAAACAAAAACGCTTGACTTGGTTTCGCAAAATTGGCGTTACCTCATTTTCGAAAGTTAAACTGAGTTTAACTTATGTGAAAAGGGGGTAACACCCCGAAAAAATTTTCAAATATTTATTATAAATTTCGTGAAACCAAGCCAAGTGTTTTGAATTTTATTTAATTTAATATAACTATTAAACAATGTTTCACCAAGAGATCAGCGAAAATTCAATTCAATCAAGTTTATCAATTCTCTATAAATTTATTTGAGATTGTTATTCTTGAAAGAACATTTATTGAATCATGCCATTAGTTAGAGAGCATTCTTCATGAATGTAATTTTTGTGATATTTCGATAGTTAATTTTAAAAACATTCAACATGATAGATTAATATGAGTGACATCGCAAGATTGGTCATCACAATTTCGACCAACCAAGAGTTCCATCACATTTGTGATATTCTGCAACTATTCTGAAGTCTTTACGAGAAACTTTACGACAAATAATTCAAGATAAGGTATCGAATTTTGAGGTTTTTGTATTCGATAATTTGTGAAAGTGCTGTTTTTCTAAAAAATCACAATTTCATGTCATGGTTTAATGAAGAAGTATTTCCATCACTAGTACGTTTTATATAAATGTGCCTATTGAAATTGAATATATATAACGAAACGTCATCTACTTGAAATAAAATTCATTTGCGAATCATTAAACGATAATTTCACATATTATTCATTCAGTTCTAAAGTATCATATATATATATATATATATATATATATATATATATATATATATATATATATATATATATATATATATATATATTTATATATATATATATATATATATATATATATATATATATATATATATATATATATATATATATATATATATATATATATATATATATATATATATATATATATATATATATATATATATATATATATATATTTGATATTACTTTTTTCTTCCATCAACTATTTAATATTTGTTTCGAATCAATATCTCGAGCACTCTTATCTTCGAAGATATTTTTCATATTACTCAACCAAAAATTGAATGGTTATTGAATCGGAAATTGGTTACATTCTTACATCAATACATAATAACAACAATACATTTATCTCAGGAATGCGGAACATAGGAACAAAATTAATATATTTATTATATATATATAAATATATATATATATATATATATAAATAATTTTTTTATGAATTCTTTATCCATTCAAATACATTTTCATACCAAGTTGAATTAATAAAAAAATGCAGCATTACTTATGAATTCAATGATGAAAAATTAATTATTTCAGAACACCGAACAAAATGCTACCACACCAACTGCGGAACCCGTTAAGGCTGACGAATCCAAAACCTCTGTGGAAGAAAACTCAGAAACACCTGTCACGAATGGGGATGCAAGCAAAGAGGAGTTGAACGTTAAAGTACCAGAAGTTGAATCAGCTGAAGTTGAAACTGAAAAGGCGAAAACGCAAGAGGAGCCCGCCGCTAATACGGAAACTTCCCATATTCCCAAAGACGAGCCAAAGGCCGACGAACCTGTACCTCAAGCAAAGGTCGAAGAAAGTGAGAAACCAGCTGCCGATGAACCGAAACTCATTGCAGATGAAACTCCAGTTGTCCAACCAGCAGTCGAGGAAGTTAAAGAGGTGCGTAGCGAGGAGATCCCACCTCCCCTACCGTCCTCCAATCCCCCTTCCCAGGTGACGGTATTTGCCGAATCCACTAAAGCTAATGTTTTATCTGTCGATGAGATTTCTGTATGTGAAAAACCGGAATTGCCTGTGGATGTGTCTGTAAGTCCCTCCGAACATTCCTCTCATCATCCCCAAGTATCCGAATCTCCTAAAATTGAGTCAGTAGCTATCGAACCGACTCTTGAATCTCATGTCGAATCAATACAAAGTAATGTTGAATCCCCAATCGACATTGCGTGTCCTGTTCCGCTAAAAACTGATAATTTACCAGAATCTGAAGTTTCGTCTTTAGTCGAAGATGTTCCTGCAACCGCGATAGTGACAGCAAATCCTAATGTTGAACGTTCCGAGATCAGTGAAGCAAATTCTAATGGAAATAATAAGAGCATAGTAGAACCAGTATTGATAATTGAATCGTCGCCATTGAAAGCCTCAATCATTCCAAAAGAATCTGGAGAAACCGTCAATGAGATAAGTTCTGAAATTTCAGGCGGAATTTTGGAGGGTGGCGATTCCTCTTTAGATCGCAACGAATCTGAAACAACGAATTTGACGGAATCCAAAGACAGTAATGATATAGAATCTGGTCAGATATCTCTTAAAGTCGAAGATGAAGACAACGCTGTTTCCATACCTTCGCTTCCCATGCTGATCGACGAGAAAATGCCAGTTGTTTCTTCCGAAGGTGATATGTTGAATCCCTTAGATTCTCAATCATCTTTGCAATCTGACGGAAGTGAACTTCAAGAATTAATATCTAACATTAATCTCAAAGACTCTCCAACGTCGCAAGAAAATAGTTTGATTTCGGAACAACAAAGCGATATTCTGTCTACCATACCGGAGGCTGATTCAAAAGAGTTGAGGCTAGAAGAAGATAATTCATCAGTTAAAACAACCGAAGCTTTAGCTAGTGGCGACTTAGCGACTACAGATTTATCGACTGAATCAAGCCAGAAAGATATGGAGCCTGTGTGCAACGCTGATTCGTTGCCAGATTTGTCGACCGAATCGCTCCCATCTCTTCCTGAACCCACCGACAGTATTATAGAACCTATGTCGTTGCCACCTCTTGACTTTGTGCCCGATCCACTTGTAGATGATAATATCCCAACCTCTCCGTCTACTAAACTCGATTCATCCCCCATCCCCCAAGAAACGGCGCCAGTCGTCCTCACCAATGGGAACGCAACGAATGGACTGAAAGCGTCTCCGACTGCAGATGACGACGAAACGCCAACTCTGCCCCCTCTAGACGGACCACTGAAACAGGTGAATAGTGACATGAGTTGTGATTGGAACGTAAAATAACCAGATGTTTGTTATTTGTACCTTTGATTGGTGTGTCACAATAATACCGGTTTCCGATCTTATGTGTGTGCTAACCATTTTATGCCATGTACTAACTCAAGTAGTTTGAAGGGGTTAATTGGGATTTCTTAAAATGTCATAGCAGTAGTGAATCTATTTCGACTAATCCTTTTTATTTCTGAAGTGGTTCGTCTTGAGTAATGTTACACAATTCCTTATGTCCTTAATTCCTAAATACCACCCCCACACCTTCGCTCAAAGCCTGATATTCTAACCGACTGTTACTGATATCTTATGATATTTCTCGATAAATTGATTATTGTTTATTCACATTAACCATGATTTTTCTCTGAAAAAAATGTATTTCCTAGACATTTTAAGAAATCTGCGCTAAGTATATTGACAAAGGACGAATAATGAACCTAATGTAGAAATCACTGAGATCTTTACTTGATATAGAGCCATTTCAATAAGTGAAAAAAGAATCAGTTTTTTCCAATGTGAAGTACATTTTACCTTCCATCGAGGTTACCCAGGCACGTTCTCAAGAAGTTCTCTATCAAAGGTGCAATGTACGTCATGTTGTAGTGGCATTTCTAATATCTTCCCAAGTATTCTAGTTTATTTTATTAGTGTAGAGTAGCAAATTAGTAAAGGCATTGTGCATCGTTGAATGTTAGGTTCATTTAAAACAGAAATAATTTTTAATTTCTAATATAGTGTCGAACTGAAACAAGCTTAAGTTAACAAATTTCTTCTCTGGGTTGGCCTGCCTGGCACGAAGAATATATCGTAGTTCGCATGTTAATTTCTAGCATTGCTTGCATGACTTGAAAAGAGAACTGTTTGAAAAATGAACCCCAGAATGAAAATAACTTGATAATATATTCAATAAAAAGAAATTATTTAAATAAATATTTTGCAATTATATACAATTGTTTTGTAAGTACATTATTGCTTGTTCACGATGGATGATGAACCTTTATAGATTTCAAAAAACTGAAGTAATATTCTGAAAGATTATATAAGAGATTTGTGAATATTTTTCGCGTAGTAGCGTTCATTTTGACAAATGAAGCTTTGTTGTCAATAAATTTCAATACAAATTTCTAAACTGAAAAGTTTCGTCCAAATTTATACAAAGCAAAATTAGAATATTAATTGATATGTGTTTCAGATATGTAACTTAATAACCTGAAACAAATATAACGGTGATTAAGGCACTTCAGAAATTGGAACACTTTGAAACTATTGTAATTGTTTTATCAATTCCTTAAATATTATGAGAAAAATATAGATTATGATTAGTTACTACTCGATTGCTAAGTATTGAAGAAAAGATGAATATTTATGTTATTGGGCTTTCAAACTCGACAATTTGTATACACGTTGAATATTGAGAGAAGTTATAGAACTATACAAATATTGGATTTTCATATAGAATAAATAGAACTTGACTTGGTCTCACAAAAATGTTATTGAATTATTGCTTGGCAATTGTTTCGAGACTAGGTCTTATAGCTTTGTATGCTGTAACACCACGAAACAATTGTCCATCGATAATTAGATAAAATTTTTAATGGAAGCAAGCCGAGTGTTATTTTCCAATATATTTAACGTTTCACCGAAGAGGTCAGTGAGCATTAAACAATGTTAATCCATATTCAAACTGTAATTTGATTTTTGAGAAGAAGTCAGTAACCATATGTTTTCAGAACAAGTCTTTGATGGAATTTGCTTACAACATTATAATTGTCTAAGTTTGTATACTCAAAAATCATTGATTAGTGAAATACTATTGTTCTACTCAGGATAAGAAGAATCGTCAATTTTCTTCAAGTTTGCATCATGCATCATAGTACATACTATTTCCGCATATGAATTTTGTATTTCAAAAATAATTTATTTCCTTTTTTCAGGTCGTCGCTCCTGAACCAATAGTTGAAGAAAAAAGTCAAACTGCAGGAGACGCACCTGTTGAAAGCGTGGTCAGTAATTTTATCATAACAGAAATTTTATAAATTATATATCTATATAAATGTTAAAAAATTAACAAAAACACTCAATGTCGACTTCAAATGTTTTTGAATGTATATATATATATATATATATATATATATATATATATATATATATATATATATATATATATATATATATATATATGTATATATGTATATGATCAGGAAAATCGAGCTAAATTTATTCAAAAAATAGAAATCAAATGAACGTCATTTGAGTGGCTATATGAGTATGTACTAATAGTTGTCTCAGTAATAAGAGGCTTTTGAAATTAAAAATATATCTGGCTTCAGTTTACATTTCACTTGAAAAGTGAAATTATCTCAAGAAAGTCGTTTAATCATCATTTTTTATTGCAGGAATCAACACCAGCTGCGGCCGAATAAACACCATTTTTTATCAGTTTTTATACATATTATATATATATGAATTTATTGATAGGAGTCGAAGAAGAAAACCAACCTATTGGATCATTCCTGGCAGTGATTGTTCTTCGACCAATCGAAGAAAAACCAAAACTGCCATTTAAAATATAAATAGCGTTTCAATGATGAAATGAAAGTCCAACAGCGCAAAAATGGAGTTATTGAAAGTTTAAATACTCTTATATTAGATATTTTATAATGATTGTATTTAGTGGACAAATTTTTGGACAGTTTTTTATATATATGTCGTTGATTCGACTTTTTTATCTTATACAATTTGTAAAATACAGTTTTAGGTGTAGCGTTAGTATCATTAGAAAAAGTTTTTCGAAAAAAATTGTTTTAACCCATCTGATCTTGCAAAATTAGGGTAGTTGGGATTTTCAATTTTTGGATAGTCCTATTGGGTTTCACAGAAAAAAAATTACATGGAACGATAAATACCATTTGTGATTGTAATCGAAATGTGCTTTGTCTTGATTTCTTTCTTTCGCTTTTATTTTAGTTTATTTTCATTTTAATTTAGGGTTCTGTTAGATATCAAATTTGTGAGCATTAAAAAGTTGGTATCAGTCAATTTGTATATCTAATTCACAAAGCTTTAAAAAGCCTGTCTCCTTTTCTTCGACTGTCCTGCCTTTTTAATGCTCTAGATTGCAACACCCGCCCATTAGCTGTTGGTTGATTTGTATAAAAAATTTTTATTATCAATGTAGTAGTTTATAGAGATTCACTGTATTCTTAGAAGGTATCCTAGTATAACGGGCGTCCAGTTTGATGTTCAGAAATCAAAAAATCAATTTGCAATATCCTTATGTTTTTGCAGATATGGAAATCTTGGAATTTCTCTTTGTGTTTCCTTTCACAATATTTCATAAGCAAAAGTTGAAAATGGATATTCTCAAACTCAAATGCCTGTTTCGTCTTCTTAGTACAGTTCCCTAGTATGTGCTTCAATGTATTTTTCTCTGCTTCAGGCAGCTTATTATAAATATTATCAGTCATGTGAATATTTGGTGATTGAAATACAGCGATAAAATTCATTAGCTGTTTCTCTCAGAACTTTTGACTCTGTACATTGTCGCAACGAAGTCATTTAATAATGTTTTCAGTGTTTCAAAATTTTAAGATATTAGAATAGATTGAAATTTGTTTACCTAAACTTTTCAATTTCCTACCTTTTTTAAATTATCGTTTATCCACATAGCTTTTTGATAATTCCTGAAAATATTTTGTTGATTTATCAAAATAGCTGTAATGGATCTTCATATTGTATGTGTGATTGTGTTTATAATATAAATATATAAATAGGGAGTTTCCTATGAGTGTTTTTGTTTAAATACTTTCCCATTATGAACAATATACAAATTAATACAATTACCTTCAATCTGGTAATCGCAATACAAAAAATTGTTAAATTGAAAATAATTTATTTGTAAATTAATTATTTGCAAATTTGATATGAAGCTATTAATAATGTGAAACAACTAGACCTAAGATAAATAGTTTAAAAAATTAGAAATTGTCGGCATTTCAAGAATGTGATTATTAGTTAAAAATTTAATGGTAACTTTTATTGAAATATGGATCGAAATTTCTAATACTCTTATATAAAACTGGCAATGAAATAGAAACTCTTTATTTCAAATTTTACTTTCATAATTTACACATGAAATAAATCTCTGCTGTAATTTGAGATGTCTGGATTTCTGTGTGTAAGTCAAAAGCTACACAAAGTTTTCTTGTAAATGTTCAAAGGCCAACGCAGAATAATGTTACTACAAATATATGCTTATGTGTCATATATGCATTCAGTGAGCGTACCTTCAACAGTGGAAGTATCTTTCATTTATACTAGAATCCTTTTTCACTGAATTAAATTTGTATACATGAGTAGGTTTTTGTTTTCAAGGTTTATTCCATTTTTCGTAAATGTTGTTGAATTTTTCCCTTTCTAATGATGATTTTGCATTTTGATATCAGACTGTAGGAAATGGTTATTGAGTTGAAAATGTTTGAAAAGTTCATCTTCTGTTATTACCTTATCGTTCTACAATAATAGAGGGCCCATGAAGTTTGAATCATTTAATTAATCTTAAATCGATATACTGAAGAACTTTTTTCAGTGAGAAAGTGACATTATGAGTGGCAATATTAATGTTGATAGTACAGACAGAAAAAGTCTGGATAAGAATTTTTTTAAATGCACTCTTCAAATTACCTTTTGAATGATTAATTGATCGATGAAAGTATGATTCAGCGTCTTGCAAATCGGAATGATTTTTTCGAATATTGTGTAAAATAAAGTTTATTACTGAAATGAAATATTGTAACAGCGCCCAAAAAAAAGCACAAGAACTACTGTCATGGTAAAGATTTTTCAACTTCATGATAGAGTTTTTCAGTTGCTTCATCTTCCTTAATTGAGATGTGTTTTTTCCCTCTGCTGATCTTATTTCCCAACTTTGATTTTCCTGCGAAATGATCAGTTATCTCTTGTAAACTACTACCTTCAGTTTCCGGCAAAACAAAGTACAATATAATGAAACCTGTGAAACTAATAGCGCTATAGAAAAAAAAGGTGCCTGCCAGACTCATGATAGAAATCATGGTAAAAAATGTTTTATTACAAATAAAGCCCAAGAGATAATAAATCATTCCCATAATGCCAGATCCAAGGGCTCTTGTCTCGTTAGGAAATATTTCTCCTACAAGGGACCAAGGTAGTACCTTGATACCTAATAGAGCCGCAAACATTCCAAAAACTATTGTGATACTAGGAATCCAGGAGTATTTGGATATATCACTTGAGTGCATAATTTGAACAGTTGAATTCATAACTATTGTAGCATTTTCAGATTTCAAAAATGTTGTTATATTGAAGAAATAGGCATAAGTACCTATTATTGTGAAACTGATAGCAGTTGCAATAAGGGATATAAATGTCAGCAATCTCCTTCCTAACTTACCAACTGCAATTACACTAACAATGGAGCCAATCATTGCAGTTAATCCCATGAGTGCAGTTGCAAAATGACCATCGATCGGAGCTTTGAAAGAATTGAATATAGCCACGGCGTAAACTATAAGTGGAGACACTCCACAAAAATGGCTCAGAAAGCAAATTAGGGAAAGTAACAATAAAGGATTTAAGCTATTTCTCTTAAATAATAGTTTCCATTTCATATATGTGGGTCTTTTTTACTTTCAATCAACTTATTTCCTTCTACCATAGTTGTAGCATGCATACTGCGAAATATTTCTTCATATTCTTCAGTTATATCTTCAACGTTCACCCAACCTCGCAACCAAGCTAGACTTTCTTTAGCTTCTTCATATCTTTTTCTGGATATCAACCATATTGGTGTTTCAGGAATGAAGAAAAGGAGAAAAAAAGAAATTATTGGTATTATAGCACTGCATATAGATATAGATCTCCAGTCCAAAAAGTTACCAAGAGTAAATTGTAGTAGAACCCCAGCTGCTGTTGTAACAAGAGCACTTGAAGATAACATTCCTCTCAAATGCGGCTGGGAGATTTCCGCAACATAAGTCAGCACCTTTAAAATATATCGTTATTAGTTTATTTTATATATTACGAGTGTACTATTACTAAGTTTCATGTAAACAACTGAGCTTCCCTGTTAAACCTACTTTGAGCGTACTGAAAGTTTAAACTTGTTCAGTACATTTTATAAGCTTTTTTTGCTTTCCTTATAAAACGTTGCAAAGAAATTCATTTTTTAGGTATATCTTCTATATTGGCTCTCAGTCAGAAACTTTTGAGGCTGTATTTCTATACAGGTAAGTAGATAATTTCCGGATTTATGGTTGATAGTTTTAACAGATGAAGATTGATATATTAAAAATAAAGTACTTTGTTATGTGTTTTACTCTATATTGTTGTATATTAATACACTAACGTAACAAAAACAGAAAAAAATATAAACAAGCAAATTTATACATTTAATAAATATTGAGTAGATCGTGTAATACTCAAAAAGTTCGAACAAAGAAAAAGAAAGTTTTATCTGAAAATAAAAGATGCTTTGACAGTGTGAAAATGAATTCCACGTATGCAACAAACCTTTTGCTAATAAAAAATCAGAGTTTCAAGAACTAAAAAGGGTACAAACTTTTTTTTATGGCGGACCAACATTAAACATTTTAAATGTCGGGTCACTTAAATTAGACAATGATTTGAAACAATTTATTTCACGATATACTTGAAAATGCAATAATTTACTTAAAATGTGATAATTGGAATTAGGGGGCTTTCCATTACTATGGGAATTCTATTTTATAACGGGTAATTCTTCATTCTATTTATCTATTGATAACTCGTCCATCTTAATACGATGAATGCAAAACAACGCAGGCACAACATGAAATGTTGTGCCTGCGTTGATGAAATGTCCACAGAACAATTGACAACTTTTAACCTTGACTATACTACACTTTTCGTGTTAACAATTGACGCATGGATGAATATTATTGTTCAAACGTGTGAAAGCTATTATTATCTAAGTGAAAAGAATATTTGTCGTTTCTTAAAAAATTAACTGTCATAAATTGACGAAAATAGTACTTTGCGCTGCTGTCATCCTATGAACGTCTGTTATCAGACGTTAAAAAGACGTCATTCAACGGTCAAATAACGTCACTGACCGAAATTGACCCTAATAAGACGTCATGTTACGTCAGCTTGCTACCTGGGAAAAGGAATGTCCACTTCTAATTACTAATAATTAATACTTACAGGTGCTTCCATGAGACCTCCATTAAATCCTATGACAAAGAGTATTGTAAAGATGTGCCATATTTTAGAAGAAAAGTAGTAACATATCCAACTGATACAAAATGGAATGTTGATCAATTGCATAGATCTTCTTCGACCGAGAGGCTGCGTAACTATTCCAGACACAAGACATCCAAAAGGAATTGTAATTAGAGTTATGGATCCTATACAAGAAAATATAAATAAATAAGAATAACAACTAGAATATTGAAAGTTGGATCTCACAAAAATACTGAGTTGCTTGTATTTTCAGAGCTTTTTTATGGTGAAATCTTTTCTGGGATACTTTTTTGGTTTGTATAATTGTATTTTCCTCTGAAGGTATTGTAAAGACAACAAGGTTACTCATAAATTATTTTTATTTCGTCTTAACGAGTCTTTACTCTTTCGAGTAAACTATTTCAGTTATATTATAATATTCCAGATAGTATTCATCTGAACTTCACCAACAACTTCTGCGTGTGATATAAAAAATACCATCAAGGTACCCCAAACACTCCCCACGATTGAGAAAAAAGGGATTAAGCAAGTTGGTTGAAATTAGTATTTAAAATATTATTTTTTTAATAAATGTTGATGATGAAAATTATTTTATTTAAATTATGAAGCCCTACAATATAGGCTCTGAAGAACGTCTTTACGACGTTTGTTTTTCTCTCTTATTGACGTCTTTTTAACGTTGTTTAATGACGTCTTTTAAACAGCTCAAAATGACGTCTTGAGGCTGTGACATTTTGACGTCACTGCAGAGTCAGTGAGACGTCTGTCGACGTCTCGACGTATCTATCTCGATGGGTATTTATCAACTCTTTAGTAGTATTTAACATATTTTATGAGCATTCCTTGAATCAAACAATCCAGATAACTGAAATATGCTTTCAAGTCTACTTTTCATTTAAAGTTCATTTTGATGAATTGCAAGCTGCGATATAGTGGAAGACGCACAAATGAACAAATGTCCACATAATAAGATTTATTACTGTAACAAAATGTAACTCAATACAACAATGTATAAAAAACAAAACGTAGAAATCACTTGATTCTATTTTCAATTATTATATATCATACTTAACCTCTATGTCAATATTTATACAACCATAGAATAGTAAGCGATCCGAGTCTTCTACTCCGTTTTTTATTTTTCGTCTTGTAATTATGAAACTTTTGAGCAGCTTTGTTTGATATTGTTCCTTAAAAATTTAATCAATACTCACCCATCCAAGACGTTTCTTCTATCCCAATGTGCAACGGATCACCATGTTCTTTTTGAGATAAATCTGGAATAAGTATTGTAGGAAATGCCATCGACATTCCATATCCAATGAGAACGAGGTTTTTCACAAATACAGCACAAATTTGAGATAGTGTCGATCGACTCACAAAGTAAGATTCCTTTTCTTTCTTATTTTTGCTGAAAATGTATGCTGATAGTATATCAACTAAATAATTGAAAATACATTGTTGTCACTATTCCTTATGTTTCTTAAGAGAATTTTCTATAGGAAATACCTATGAATTTGATATTTTTCGGTGGTATGAGATGAATGATTATTTTATTTAGATTATTATTTAGAAACAAATAAACTTTTTCAGAAATTTACACTACCCTTCCATTGGAAAAATTAGTTTTGATTGAATTTGATAATAAAATTGACATAATTTCTTCTGGTCTGCAAACGATTGAAAGAGATAAACAGTGGGGTTCATTTGAAATTAATCACTTTTTTCCAATTTTAAAGTTGTGAAATTTCCTATTATCAATTATTGGGAATTCGATAACATACAAAATGGCAAGTATTATAAATATCTACAGTAAAAAGCATATATATATATATATATATATATATATATATATATATATATATATATATATATATTTTTTTTTTCGGGTGAAAACAAGCATTATGCTGGCTATATATGGTCCATCGTGATCGATCTTGCGATTCCAACTATGTTGCTGATAAAATTGCAAAAGTGAAGTTAATTCTTGCTTATTGGAAAGTAATCTTACCGAAGAGAACACAACGTCTGAGTAAATAAATTTTACTCCAGTACCGAAGACCACACTTCTATATTTTTAAAACGTATGTATAATAAAATTAAAAAGTGATCTGTAAAAGAAGAAACTGTAAAAAGTTTTTTCCAATGCTGACTTTTGTAAGATCTTATAGCGTAAGTCGTTTAACAAAGGTGGGATGAAACAAAGAAATTCTCAACAAAAAATTAGCTTTCATTTGCGGTCCTCCTTTTCTTTGTGAATTGATAGATTTGGTGTTCGCTTTGTCATGTTGATAATTTAATTACAATTATCACACGATTGATGGTGAAAAATTTATTAAATTCAAAGAAAAACTGTATAAAAAGCAGGTGATGAGAATTTCCCGGTTTGTTAGCTCTATATTTGAAAACTATGATTTTTTTGTTCTAATATACCTATTTCGATATATTTTTTAAATGAAGAATATTTCCAAATTCTAACCTTTTCTAGTTTTTCTGATGCATTTACTTTCAAATCAAGTTGCTATTTTTCTTTTCGTAAAAATGTTAAATTGAAAATGGAAATAATTAATAAATGACACGGAGGTTTCGCTTATCTCTTGGTGAAACATTATGTTAAAAACTATAAAATTAAAAATTAACACTCTTGACTTCCACTTAATATATTAAAAACTGTACATATGTTTTGAATACAAAACTTTACATGTTTCAGTAATATTGTGTACTCTTGATAATGGGTTAACCACCCGAAAAATGTAGAGTTTTTAATATATTCAGTGAAACTTAAGTCAATTGTGTTAATTTTTAATTGTATAGTTTTTGAAATAATTGTTCGCGTTTTGAACTTACTTGAAAAGCATCATATCAATTTAATTATTGAAACTCAATATACATTTGTTGTAGTTTTAGTATAGATTAATCTTTGAGGTTTCATTACAATTTTTCCATTAGTATTAGTATGATTATCACATTTCTGCTTTTTTGCATCAAATGTCTTTTTAAGAAGTCTCTTTATAACTCAGAATTGCATTGTGATTTGAATTGGTAGATTAGTAATGTTTTATATTACTCTGCAGTAATTATGGGTCCTTTGTCCTCTGGTTTCATTCGAATAAATTAACTACAATATTTTGGTGAAATAACGTAATCGAACTATTTCGGTAAGATAAAAAATTTAAAAGTATTCTCATTGTGCGACTTATTTATTATATAATTTTATAACATTGCTTATTCTCAGCATATAACTATTACCAACAATAATCTGGAAACCTATTGTCTGTAATTATAGTAATTTACCTCATAAACAACATTTTATTGCTGGGTTTTATATGTTTATATGATCGTTTAACAGATAATTTCAAATTCCACCGATTACGATTTTCCAAAAAAAAGTTTTTGACAAAGTTGTGATATACAGCAAAACAAAAATAAAGATTTTTGTATCACAAATATCCTGTTATTGCTATATATATATATATATATATATATATATATATATATATATATATATATATATATATATATATATATATATATATATATATAAATCAGGAAATGAAATTTTTTTGTGCTTATGGCACTGAATGAAATATTTAAGAAAATGAACACTAGAACATTTATTTGAAAAATTGAAATTGTAAAAATTATAAATAATAAACATTAATCGATTTCAATATTTCTCTAACATTTATCCCTTGAAGGATAATGAAGACATCACATCGTACACGTTTACATATCTAGCTCTACTATAACATTCTCTTGATTAATTAAAATTTTTCAAATGAATGTTCTAGTGTTCATTTTCTTATATATATATATATATATATATATATATATATATATATATATATATATATATATGTATGTATGTTCTATCATACTTTGGGCACTAACAGACTCTCTGCAATTTCTTAACTTCTTACTTTCGAAGTTCGAAGATTTCGTAACTTCTTTGTAATCTTCATTTTTGTTTTCAAATTTCATATAAACAAAAATAATGATTTTTTCATTTTAGTTTTAAAAAGTAATAAAACATAACGATATAAAACAAGCAATAAATTCATTTGGATATCGTATATTTGTAATATACGATATAAGAAAAGTTACCGGATCGTCTATTATTTAAATTTTTTATTTGGGTACTCGGCAGTAGGGGCGAAATTAAGAACACACAATCTTCAATCTATCATCTATATTTGTATATATATATATATATATATATATATATATATATATATATATATATATATATATATAGGAAATGAAATTTTTTTGTGCTTATGGCACTGAATGAAATATTTATTTATATATATATATATATATATATATATATATATATATATATATATATATATATATATATATATACAGAGTAATAAATACTATATCTTCTTGAGAAAATGCATACTGCAGACTTTGATATTCAAGAAACAAATATTATAACTACAAAGATGATAAACGAAGCACTAACATAATAAAATAATTATTTTAATTAGATACAATCATTTGTGTATGATCATTCTTGTTGCAGTGAAATATTTCTCCTTTGTTACTGAATCTGATCTTATTCATAATTCATCAAATTGAATCAATCAAGAATAAGTATTAATTTTCTAGTCGTCAATGATGGAAAGCAAATAATAAACATTAACAAAACAACAATAATAATGGATTTCTAAACAGAAACAGAATCCTAAGAGGTTCTGTGAATAAATGAATGATGATTCATTTGATGGATTATGTAGTCAGGTTACAAACCTAGTGCCTATTCGAAACTGACATCAAACTGAAATTCTACTTTCATGACTGTCGAGTTGAAGAAAAACAGTGGAAAAAGAAAGTTTGAAGTTATGGATCAAAATAAATTTTTGTATAAAAGAGAGTGATGCCATTCATAAGATAAATAATTCCATAAAATGATAATATCAATTATTTTTGATTTATGATCAAATATTGATTATGTTTTAGGCTTTTTGTAACTTAAATTTAGTGATTGTAATTTTGTATGTGCCATCTTGTACGAAAAAATGGTTGGATTCAATTATCATTTTAGACAATGAAAAGAACCATATAGTGGTCGATACATTGAAAATGGAATTGAATGCAGTAATAATTGTAGGATTGGAAAACTAGCTGAGTAAATTTCGTGAAACAACAAAAACCTGGAAATTGTAAAGTGGAGATGTAAGTTATGAAAATATCTAATAAAGTATATATATATATATATATATATATATATATATATATATATATATATATAGTATATATGGAATATATATATATATATATATATATATAAATGTTATATATATATATTGTATTGTTTTAATATGAAAAAGTATATTCTTGTTTTGTCGAAGTCCAGGTTCGTACATATGGAATTTGGCTCCGCCCTTCTGAGGAGGGTGAACAAGTTCGAACACGTGTCAATGGCTGATTCCTATTGCGGGCTATACCGATGATTTCCTTCTTTGTTTATACTTTCTCCCGCATCGAACCTGCTTTTTCAAACAGGCAATAAATCAATTTCAAGAAATATATATATATATATATATATATATATATATATATATATATATATATATATATATATATATGTTTATATCAAATCTGAATAATATTGATGTTTCTTGAAAAATCCAAGTGAGATTAAATAAATATATCATTAAACAAACAGTGATTGTGCTTATTTTATGAAGTCTAAGGTGAATGCTTCGTAATTTTTTGTAATTTATTTTAAAATGCATCAAATTCAATTTAAAAGATTCATTTCATTTAATCAGCAGTCAACTTACCTGATCATTTTATAACCGTTTAATGGGAAATAAAAGCACTCCCGAATATCAGAAATGACTGAGTTACTCTAGTAATGTAAGCGCTATCATTTTAATTAGGGATATTCTGCTACCATCAGAATTACGAATATTCGACAGATCTCGTAGTTTTATCTTTGTCAGTCCTATGTAAATTTACTGAAAGTAAATAGTTTTTGTTTGTTGTGCTTTTGAAAAGAAGATCGTTCTATACAATATATTGTGTCATTAATATCAATAAAAAATGATCAATTTACGTTTTACTTTGAATTCTTTGAGAATATTCTCCGTCATTAAACTAAACCGCATATTCCAATTTCAGTTGAATTATAGCGCCATTTCGAACGAATACCTAGGTATATCTTTTTGCACTTAAAATACAGAGATTTCTTTTCAACTTTCGGTCCTAACACTTTCTAACACTATAAAAGTTTGTCATTTGAATTATTCTTGAAAAAGTATATTTTCAGGATTTTATTTCAGTTTTTTGTCAAGATGCATATCAATTTGTAACATATATTGCAACAAATTTTAACTATAAAATGTTCGTTTTAAATGAATTAAACTTCTTCATATGCAGAAAATCATTGTCAAAAGCAATCTTGTTATTAACGATTAGGATGGGGTATAAAAACACTCAATCGTATAATCTTCTTGCAATTCAAAAACATTTTGAATATTTGCTTGTTATCTTCCAAAAGGAACATCTAATGAAATATCGTTCGGAATTATGATATATTCAAATCCCTTGCCAAATTTCACGAAAATCGATTAATTTTTTGAATACGTGTTTTGAGCAACTTAATCTTTTAAGTAAATTATGGCGATTTAAATAAAACTAAGTAGTTTTTCGATTTTAACTATAATTCATTCAAAAACATGACAATATCGTTTCGCCAACACAGTAGCTTCAAGTTGATCATAAACTGCATTTGATAAACTGTTTTTCAAAGAATTATTGTGAAAATCGAAAAACTACTTAGTTTTATTTAAATTATGTATTTAGATTTTCATCAAGTATCTGCCCAATCGATTAATGATTTGAATTATGGTGCATTATATTATAACTTTTCAAGAAAACTATTTTGACCCTGCCATTGACGCTTGGGTTGAGGCATGCATTGGGTGAAATGGGCAAAGAATCTTTCGAGATTATTCCCAATTAGACCAGACGATATGTGTTATTGCCTCCAGGCAAGTATTATTTTGGACTAATGACACAAAATATTGCATGTATCTTGGTGTTCCTCATCAATTTCCTAGAATAGTTAGTGTTGACTTGACGGCTTATCAAGAAAAATTCATGAAGTCATATAGAATAATTGTAATATGTCCACAATTCCCACAGTGTTTCCTAGCACTGATTACTTAGTTTCCTAGCACAGTTCTCTAGATTCATTTATAAATATTATTTGTTTGAAACAACTAGATGATGAAAGTCATTACGACTCTCCAGCTTTCAGTCTATTTTGTCATACGAATTCATCTTTTGGAGGTCTAGCTCAATAGTCCAGTCAAAATAGACATTCGAGTTTGCATTAATTCCCAACAAGCTGGATTTTTGTCCAGACCTTGAA
The DNA here is from genome assembly GCA_030704895.1 of Henosepilachna vigintioctopunctata. NCBI lineage: Eukaryota > Metazoa > Arthropoda > Insecta > Coleoptera > Coccinellidae > Henosepilachna > Henosepilachna vigintioctopunctata. Next base: position 2,069,040 of record JARQZJ010000098.1, read on the forward strand.
TACGTCATTAAAAATGATATGTCAAAAGTCCCCATCGATCCCGCTTGTGCGTTGTTTTTTATTCGAGGTCAAAGGTCACAAATTTGCGTTTTTTGCGTATATCTCTGAAACAACGAGAGTTATCGAAAAATGATTCGAACAAAATTTGTAGATCGTAAAATTGTCGACAAAAAACATGACAACACTTTTTCTTGTACGGTGCACTGTTCTCGAATTATGGCTATTTTAAACATAGAAAACACGAATATGCACTCATACGTGGCCAGTATGCATCATCGGGTTAACCATTTACACAAAAAATTTTAAGAATTTGCAGCTGCCAATATTGTTGTGAAACAAGCTCAAAATGACGCTGACGTCCTCATTATTGAAACCGCAATTGAACAATTCAGTAGCACCAATGAAACTATCGTTGTTGGAGAAGATGTAGATTTGTTAATAATATTAACTGCACGAACATCTAGTGATAAGATCATTTACTTTTTAAAACCTGGGAGAGCTCAAGTTCAAACGAAAATATATTCTTCACAAAGTTTAACTGCATATCCAAAATGTCAGCCTCATATATTATTTCTTCTTGCGAAAACTGGCTGCGATACGACATCGGCAATTTTCAAAAGAGACAAAATTACAGTATTAAAATTTTTATTTAATAGTGTTGGCGTTTACTTGATGTAAATCCATTATAATTGAATATAACTTAAATTCAAACACTTGAACTTATGATTTACACTTTATTGACTACATAGCATGACGCGTTTCGTCGTTACAAACGACTTCTTCAGATGCTTACAGAATAATGCTTACAGATTATTCTGTAAGCATCTGAAGAAGTCGTTTGTAACGACGAAATGCGTCATGCTATGTAGTCAATAAAGTGTAAATCATAAGTTCAAGTGTTTGAATTTAAGTTATATTCAGTATTAAAATTGTTTGAAAAACGTGAAGACTTAATTGATAACGCAAGAGTATTCACAAATATTAACTCGCCAGCAGATGTTATCCTCACCAATAGAATTCGTGTTGTTTTTTCTGGATGTAACGGTGTTTTGACATACACTTGAGGATTATCTTCACGCCAAATGCGGCAGTTCTGTTTGTTCTAGTAGCAAAATTCAACCAGAAGTGCGCTTCATCGCTAAACAAAATTCGCTTAAGAAAATCGGGAACAACGGCAATCTCGTTTTGGAAAAAAATTGCACTATTTGCAAGCGTTGTTCAGGCGTGAATCTATTCATGATGAATAGCCAAACCAAACTGAGAATAAATCACTTCTCAGCTGTTGAATCGGTCGCCATCTTCAACAGTAATGCCAACTTAAAGTTCTATACCTCTAAAAAAAACACCCTTCACATATATTAATTATGAGAATGAATGCTATTATTACTATCAATATTGTTATGAGAAATAAGTAAAACAAACTTCACTATTATTTATAAACATTCATTCAAATACTATATGCACCTGTTTCAAATTCACATCCATCTTCAACAAGTGTTGCGCTAGTATGGTATACTGAATCATACTGGTTTTTTCTAGTTCCGTGTATCATTTACACTTACCTACCTTAGAAACCGGTTCATGTAGTGTTTATATAAATGAATATTCAGTACAATAGGTGGTTCAGAATATCATAGTAAAGTTCTTTCAATCGCTTCCACTATGCCCATCTTCTCTTTCAGGGAATGCCATAATTTTGAATTACTCTGGTGTAAATAGACTTAATTTTGATACTCTTAATCACAAATTCTATTGATGTTCTTGTTTTGCAGCATGGACCTTCTTCAATTTTTTCACTTTTTCATCTCTTTCCCGAAACGTTGTCCAACGCTAAAATTAGTGGTATTCTTAAGTAACAAATTCGATAATTTATTCGAGGAAATTGAATTTTTGCAAGGAAATTTTTGGTATTAATCAAATGACATTTCAGGGATGAGAAGGATTGAAATGATTCCGCTCGAAATGAACTTTCTTCATCATTTCCTAAACATATGTTATTTGAATTGAATGAAAAAGCTTGTCAAACAGACATCACAATCAGTTTAATAGACTTCCCAAAACATAGCGACGAAGCTAGCTTTAATTTCTATTCTCTTAAAATCACTATTTGAAAGACTAAATATTTTTATTTCTCTTGCGAAAAATTCTTCGTTTTTTTTTAAATTTCAAATTGCTTCAACATTTCTTACATTCTACATCAGATCATTCTTTATGAATCGCCTCACCGAATCAACAACCTACGTTTTCTTCCAAAAATTTACTCAATTGAAAATACTAATTATCATCTGATTTTAAAGACGTAATTTCTGGTTTCACTTAGATCTCGGCTTCTCCTATTCATTGAAATACCCAGTTATCCTTGTTTGCCATAGGTGTTTATTCAAAGTATTAATCAAGTTCATTTCTTATTGTCTCACACTTCGAATCATCTGTTGAGATACGTTATCTAAGTTAATATATTTATTAGTGTTTTACATAGCAACATCAATATTTTATTTAGTAAATTAAATATACCAAGTTATATTTGTTAACAAATATAATTTTGTCTTACAAAATTTACAAATCATGTTGTGCATTTTACACATTCCTCCATATTCAACAAAAATATTCATATAATTGCAAATGCAAGTATATGAATTTTATTTGATCTGATGTTACAAGTTTGCACTTGTTCAGTATTGAATAGAATTATAAATGAGTATAAATATTATAGGTGTTTATATATTATTTATAGATGTAACGGAGAGTATATTAAATTATATTTATCAGTTATTATTGAGGAGTACCGGAGTGTATATTAAATTATTTATCAGTTATAATCATTATTAAATTAATTATTAAATATTAGATATGAAATAATTACTTATATGAGTAGTTTTTGCATTCTATATTACAATATTGTTTTTTTTTTAATTTTAGTTTCATGACCTTGGATAGTTTACCATTCAGTCATCAGCATTTTGAAATTTACTAATTATAAGTGAGTTTGAGAGTAACATACGTTTGAGAATTTTCTGGAATTGCTGCAGGAATCGAAACAAAACTTCATAGATTTTGAAGTCAGTATAAGAAATAATTACATCTTAATCAATAGGGCCTTCTTTTCTAATCGAATATATGTTATTAAGCATTGGTTTTCTTTCATTTACGTTATTGTGGACAGTCCATAGATATGTGTTTTAATGATTCAACTTCTCAAAAGAAACAAATTGAGGATGACTTCAAACCTATTCGATGTATATGTTCCCCGTACATTCCATGTGCAGAACGTAGCCGTCCAATGGTTACTATGAATTGACGGTGACTTTGTATCTCTTGAAACCATGAAATCAATGAAATGATTGTTATATCAATAAATAATTATTGATATAACAATCTAACTTTGATACAGAATTTTTGTTATTAGTATTTGTTTTAATTTCGTACAACTCAAAATAAGTCTTTAATTTTAAATAGTCACGAAGAAAATATTAAATTGAGTCATTTCAAAGCTCAAAATAAATGATACTAGAAATAGTACACTATATAATAGAAAGATATAAGATATACTTGCACCTGAAGAAATAGAATATTACAACTTTGGGTGAATAAAATTTTTCTAGAAAAACTTTTAAAAAAATTTCTATTTTTAATTCACAAATGATTACATAAAAAATAGATGAATCATTCGAAGAAATGTAATGCTGTAACTCAGAATATTAAAAAAAAACAGAAGAAGCCAGTACAGATAACGGTTATAGAAAACATGATGAAAATGCTTCGGTCGACCTTATATTATTTTTAGTTCGCTTTTTCAGCAAAATATTCATTTCGTTATGATGGACGATCAAATTGAGATCTATTTTAATGTGCAAATTATCCTTGACGGCATGAAATGTAGAAGTTGGGCCGATCTTTTTTTTCTTTGATTTCACATTACTTCGTGAAGCGATGTTAACTTGCATTTAATGAAAATGATCTAGTTATATACCTATACATTAACTATTTTAGCTGTTTACAAAACATTAGGTTTTCAAGGATTCCCTATATAGAAATAATTGAAGGCCATTCTTGATAATGCCGTAAAAGGCGAAACTAGTCGAATAAAGAATTGTTCAGTCAGTGATTTTTAGACAAGTATTTATTATTACCTCTTATTAAGGAATGAAAATGTTAAGAAGGCAAACACATGAGATATTACTCGATAACACTACAATCAGCGTCGGGATTTTGGAACTATTTGAGTGAAAAAAGCGGGATTCTTTCGTTGACAGCGGGACAAAGTAAAAAAACGTATGTAATCAGAAGTTTTTAAATATTTAACTTTTTATTTTAGTTCAAATTACGTTTACATGACAATAGATAGCAGAATAGCCATAGAAAATGTATTTTCATAAAAATTTGATATTTTCAATCAGATTTACCTTATCGTTAAATAGTTGAATCATATATATATAACTGCCTCCGTGATCGTACGGTTATCATGCCGGACTACCACGCAAGAGTTCCCGGGTTCGATTCATTTACTATTCATTAGAAAAATATGGCGTTTCAAACAATAGACTAAGGAGTGAGTATTACAAATTGCAACTTACAATAAGAGAATAATAATTATAATATTTATAATTAAATAAGTAAATATTATAAATAATTATTATTTACAAGAATTACTTATTTAATTATAATATTTTAGTAAAGATTTAACTTCTTTTAAAGTTTCCTTTTTCTCTTTAATATAAATGAAGAACTCTTCACAGGATAGCTGTAGATTATACTGGACGAGTAATTCTGCTTTCATTAAATTTACGGAGCATTTATTTCTGGCATCCGACCATTTTAAATTCATCTAGAAAAAGCGCGTTCAGGAAAGCAGTTCGATGTTGGGATACTCAATATAAAAGACACAAGTTTAAACATATTCCTGGTATCTTTTTTAGAAAGTGTTGAAAGAGCTGGTGCCGTTTCTGTGCGGTGGTGGCAGTGGTATCTTTGGAATTTCCCACTAATACGTCCAAGGATGATTTCAATAAGTTAAATTCTTCATATAACTCATCTACCGAAATATCGCCTGTCAATTTCATCAAAGATACAGCATTTTCAATCATGTCAAAACTAATCTCACTTTCCAAGTTTATGAATTTGAGCCTAGAAAAAATATTTTCGTCAGAAAAATTATAACGTTTATCTATATATTGTTGGCAATTTGTGTAAAAATGTGCGCGCTTCCTCAGCACGCTGCACGCACGGTCGAGTTATCCCCGAAAAGCGGGACTGAGCCTGTCCCGCGCGGCACATTTGATTTTAATTAAGAAATCGGGACGTCCCACCAAAACGGGACGTCTGGCAACACTGACTACACTACAAAATTATCACTTGAGTTTTATTCATCATCAGGTTACAACAGGTAAATACTGTTAATAGTGTTAATTTATAATTAACACTATTCATTTTTACTGATGGAATATGAAAAATACCGAACAGTACCGAAATTCCTGGAGCGTATAAAATGCTCTACAAAATAAAAATAATTTTAGTTCTTTTATGAACTGAGGTACTGAAGTTGTTAATATAAGCTGGTAATTTATTGTAAATGGCCACAGATAAATTCTGGGACTCTTCTCATAAAGGCACTTTCGGAAAAATTAACTTGTTTCCATTTCTAGTGCTATATGATACCCTCAGTTTAATAAAATAGTCAAAATTTTATTATGACTATTTCAGTGACCCTCACATACATAGCTGCTTTGAGGATAAATATAGATGACAGTGTTCGTATTTTATATTCTATAAAATATTTCCTACAGGATTCAATGGGACGGAGACAAAACTTAAAAAAGACAAAGCCTTATTATTCTCTTTTGTGCAATGAAAACTCTCTTCCAATCAGTTGAAATTTCCCAGAATAGAGTATTATAGGATAGGTGTGTATGTATGATTGAATAGTATACACCTATTGAATCATTCTGCGCAATACTACTCCTCAACTGGAGAAGAGCATAGTAGCCTCTACTGAGTTTTCTGCAAACATGGTCCATGTGAGACTCCCATCTTAACTCCTAGTCGAGAAAACATATCCCAAATATTAGAATTCGTGGTTATTGGTATTTACCAACATATTACTAGGTAGCCTTGTATTGTGAAACTGTAGCTGCACCGTTTTACCCTCATTGAGAATCAATCGATAGCGCTGACACCATGCCTCTACATGGTCACATACTTTCTCGATCTTTACCTTAACTTCTTCAGTCGAGGACCCCCAGAGCACAACTCATATATAAATCCGCATACATAAAAGCAACACCCCCATCCCGAATATATTCAGGCAGGTCGTTCATAAATAAAACAAACAATAGTGGTCTAAGTATCGACCCTGCGGGACACCCAACGCAGCCACACATTCCTCAGACATATACCCATCAACTTGTACTCTTATACTTCTATCTTTCAAATAAGACATCAACCAATCACAACAAACACCACGCAAGCCGAGATTGTAAAACTTCTTAACATCAATATTCGAACACATAAGGTCGAATGCCTTACTAAAATCAAAAAATAACGCTACAACTACATTTCCCTCGTCTAATTTTTTATAAATTTTGTTGAACATCCCGATAGTTGCAGTTTCCGTCGACCTGCCCGACAAAAACCATGCTTCAAGACGAAATGAGGTCATTGGTTTCAAGGAAATCAACAACCTGAGCATAGAAAACATACTCCAGCACCTTAGAAATTGCACCGAGAACTTGTTGATCGACGTTGCCTGACAAATCTGTCGATAATGTCAGGCAACGTCTCATCTCCTTTTTTGAAAACAGGAATCACTACAGTCTGCTTCAAAAATTAGGAAAATTCCTTCACTAAAGGATCTGTTTATCAATTCAACAAGATGACCGGCGATATCCTCCGAAATGAGCTTAATATTATTGGTACCGAGGCCGTCAAAACCAACTGTGCTGCATGCCTTCATATCATTTATCATACGCAGCAAGGATGACTCATTGATAGGTTTCAAGAACAGAGATTTACACCAATCGCATGTTGTGGGTGGAAGATCAAAAGGAATCACACTACATTGTGCGTCCCACCGATACAAAATATTTTACGAAGATATCAGCAACTTTTGAACTCTCAGTTTTCAGGATTCCTCTCCAATGCAGATTTATGGACACTGAATTTCCCTTAAACTCTACCTGCTCACTCACTATATTCCATAACTCTCTAATTCTGTTCTGTTGTAGAGTTCTCTATTCTAAATTTATGATACAATTGCTTAGACCTCTCGATCTGTAATTTGTGATCTCTCTGTCTTCTTTTATATTCAGACTTCAATTCGGCAGAAGCAGACTGAGAAACCAGCCAGAACAAATTCTTCAAATATCTTCCATTATCAATAATTTCCCTTGTTATCCACGGCTTAGAAATGTTCTTATATTTAAAATTCTAAGATTGGATTATAATAGTTGTCTTCTCCAGAAAGTCATTAAGCACATCTATCACTTCAACATCACTAACAAATGCCAATTCAAGACCTGTTGTGTTTATAATCTGATCTCAGTACTCATAGCACCCAACAAGATATTTGAAGGTTGTAAGGTTTTCGTTGGTCCGGCGAAGCCTGCAAACACGCACAGCTGCATCCTCAGACAAACAGGTCAACTGAAACTCCACCAAAACAGAAAAATTATCGAACAAGCACGAGTTCACAACGTGAGTTTTGTATTGTTCAGAATTCAAATTAGTCAATATATAATCTAAGCAGGATCTAGAGCTATAACCTGCATTATTAGTGAAAACCCATGTATAGTCAGATACAGCACTAGACAAACCAAAACTATTAATAAAATCACACAAAATGTTTCTATTCAGAGAATCAGAAATGAAATCAACATTTAAATCAGCCGCAATAAATAAAGAGCTCTTGCCAATAACAACATTCCTCAAAGCAGAAGAGAGGCAGTCTATGAACCGAATGACATTACCTAAGCATGGCCTGTACACAGACAAAACAATCAGCACCCTAGTACAGTTCTTTGTTCTTACAGATATTCCACGTACTGCAACATGCACCTCAATGGAGAAATGTTCCACAGTGAGAATATGTGTACATAAAAACAACGATTCTCTTACATATATACAAGAACCACCATGTGTACTATTTTTGCGACTACAATGTGTAACTAATCTATAATTTGGAAGGTTCAGATTTGAAATATCCTCGTTCAACATCCATTGTTCATTTATGCATACGATATCGATATTATTTGTCATGAGAAATACTTCAAGTACATTTTGTTTATTTCTCAGACCCTGAATATTCAGGTGTATAATTATATATTCATTTTTATTTTCACTATAATTCTCTATCTTGATGGTTTCTGAGAAAAAAATACCTTTTCACTAGTATTCCCGATGGCCAAAAATCAGGATCGTACAATTGTTCCTTTAAGGCCGTATCAGCTCCTACCTTAAACGAACAGTTCTTACCTTTCGAATTCAGTTTTTCTACCTCGAACTCTTCAACAGAATCGGAAATTTTACTGTTTAGATACGTCATTGAAATTTCATATAGAAAGTCACACTTGAAATGTCATACAGAAAGTAAGCAAAAAATAAAATGACATATAAAAAATTTTATCCCTATCAGCTTCTATTTAATGAAATACTTAAATGCATTCTTCTCTGAAGTCTTCTTCATTTTCACAATATTATCAAACAAAAATGATATGAAGTAATATGATTATTTTTCAGTCATTTCATGAAAAAATACTGATTTATGTTTCAAACGTAGGTAGCTAAATTCATACATAGAATACATAGTAAACAGGTAGATAACAAGTATAAGGAATCAAATTTGATTAATGAAAATCATATATTCAATTCTGATTTTGAAATTTTTAATACCGCAAATAAGTGAATGAAGCTTAATTTGTTAGAATCACTTCAAATTAATTAATACAAATATTCTGGCAACCTGTTGAACAGCCAAATTGATCATACCTCAAGCCCCCTTCTCAATATTTTCAAAATTACTCAGCTTCCTATATAGTAGTTCAGTATGAATCGACCCCTTCTACTTGTTATCTAACCTGTTTTCTCTGTATTCATAATTTAAGTTTACCTGTTGTATGTATTCGAGAAATGTCATCAGTCTACACGAACATTTGAAAAAGCTGAATCTCATCGAAACGTGCGTCATGCAGTATTCTTTTTAATATATGTGTAAATCTTGACTTAACAATTGTTTTATTATGTTCATCCATTTACATCAAGTATCGGCCTCATCAATTATTAGTTAAATATCTTAAAAATTATATTTACCTCATATAAGTAATGAAAGGTTTTATAATGTAGGACAACTTAACCGTAACTCTTTAATATTATATACAAAAATACACTTTATTTTTCATCAATATATTTATTATATCGCCACTGCAGTTTAATTGCTCGAAATTTTAGTTATACTGCGAAACTACAGTTGCAATATAATAAATATATTGATAAAAAAACGAAGTGTCTTTTTCTCTCTTTTTAATACCATGCAATTATCAATCCATCAATAAGTATCTAATATTGGACGAATCTGTCTAATATTTTATATTATAACCTATTAGTAGCTTTCATGAAAAACAAAACACAAAAAAAAATTAAAGGTTGGCACATGAATAAAAATTTCCTAATTCTTATCTTTTATTATTGTTCCAATCTCTTTATCCAGATTTCAGTGTTAATTCAATGTTAAACCTGATTTCCATTTATGTTAAATGTAATGTTACAATCAAAGTAAAAAATAAAAAGTAAAATAATATAGGTTCTTCAAATCACTCGTCATGTGATTTATATTATTGAACATTTATTTTGATTTTAAAACTTATGAAATTTACCATAAATATTTAGAGGAAATGTAATTTGGGTTTTCTGTTGTAGTGTACTAAATTATATAGCTTTTTCTCAACAGAAAATATGCTTGGTAATCTCGATAGAAAGTATCTACAATCTTCAAAGCCAGAACATCGACAAATAAACTTATAACTAACACTTTTACTCCAATTTACAACATCTGGAATCTTTCATTACAGTTTGCCGTATTTGAATTAGAACATTCAATAAATATCATTACATAATAAATATTTCGTTATAAATAAAAGACGTAAGTGAGTGGCACATTATGACATTTCTGTCAATATCTGATATGAAATTCTTTATGAATTTTAGGAAAGCAAGTGAATGCATCAGAAAGATAATCAAGAGAATGTGAAATACAAACACTAAAGGATTTTATACACAATTATCATATACACAAGTATCATATAAAATCGAAGCACGTTTAGGCATCATATTGTTTTAAATTGAAAATTGATGCAATTGGGAAGCTACAAAAAAATTATCTACTCAAGTATTGATTTCCAGAGCTTAGAAAGTGATTAATTATGTGGTTTCGAAACGATACAATTTCTCAGACTGCTGATTTTCTTCACCAACATTTTTAATCTTTTTTCTGATATTGTTTCCTAATTTAGAATTACCTGCAAAATGATCAATTATTTCTTGTAGTGTTTTACCCTCAGTTTCAGGTAATGTGAAATATAATATCATTACACCTGTAGCACTTACAGCACTGAAAGTCCAGAATGCTCCAGGCAGAGAAACTAAAGATATATATTTTAACAATGTTTTGTTACAAATGAATCCAGAAACGTAGTAGCTCGTTCCCATCATACCAGCAGCAATAGCACGTATCTCATCTGGAAAAACTTCACCAACTAAAGTCCAAGGAAGGAGTCTGATTCCCATTTGAGCAGAAAAAACCCCCAAAATGAGAGCAGTAAAGGGAAACCACGTTACCTGTCCACTGTGTTCCACGGCAAAAGATGTAGAATTGGTAACTCCATGACTCACATTGGAAGGTTCTTCTAAAGTGTTTATTTTGGCGAAGTGCATGTAAGTACCTAGAACGAAGAAGCAGATCGTTGTTCCACCCAAAGATATAAAAGATGTTTTTCTTCTTCCACATTTTCGTACTATCAGTAGGCAAACTAAACTTCCAATCAAGCAAACCACTCCCAAAACTGCCGTTGCAGAGTGTCCATCAACAGGCGAGTGCAAGGAATTGAAAATTTTAACAGAATAAGTTTGGATTGGAGTCAAACCACAAAAATGAACAAGGCAACAGGCAAACGTTAACAAAGTAAAAGGTCTAATAAAATTTCGACTCATCAATGATTTCACCATAGAAGGTTTTCTAACCATCCGATGTTGTTTCATTTGTTCATTAATCCGTGAATTGGAGAGTAATTCTTCATATTCTTTTTCGACGTCTTGCAACGACACCCAACCTCTAAGCCATGCAAGGCTCTCTTTTGCTTCATCATATCTCTTCTTAGAAATTAACCATGGAGGTGTTTCTGGTATGAAAAACAACAGAGTAAATGAAAGAATTGGAACCAGAAGGCTACAGAGCGCAGCTGATTTCCAATCTAAAAATTTTCCAATAATGAATTGTATCATTATTCCAGCTGCTACTGTTACACTAGCACTGGAAGCCAACGTTCCTCTCAGATGAGGTTGAGATATTTCAGCAACATAAGTTAATACCTGAAAAAATTATCAAATTAGAAATAATGATGAAGCTCATTAAAGAAGCCTAAAAGTAAATGAACTATCTTTATTCAGAAATAATTCGTCTCACGTAACTCTTATGATGTTCTGAATGTAGATTTGTTCAATTTCAATGGGGACTACCGTATTTTGAACCACCAGTTGGCGCCACTAGCGCCTGAGGTCAAGGAGTGAAGCTGTCAATATTAATATAGTTATTTATTTTGGAATTGCTACGAGTGTGTGCTCCTATTTTACTATAAAAGTATAATTAACTAAAATATTGATAATGCCCCAGTGTTGTGCAGTCCCTTTTTGTTCGGAAAGGAAGGGGGACATAAATTTCCGAAAGACAAAACTCTTTTAAAACAGTGGTTGGTTGCGATTCGTAGGGACAATTATACCCCTTCAATACATTCACGAGTTTGTAAAAAACATTTTAAGGCTGACGATTATACGTTACCTAAAGAACCAACTACAAAAAATCGTAAGTAAAATCTTTTTTATCTCTACGAAGAATTTACAGTCATGCCTAATAAAGATTTGATTTACATCGGTCGAGATAACCGAGCAAGTTTTACTATCATGTTCTGCAATCTCTTTTATTTTTCAGCTACTCTTAACTTGAAACAAAAAGCGGTACCTAGTCTATTTTTGTGGAGTGTTGAAAGTGAAGAAAAAAAGGAAATTAAAAGAAAACGTGCAGAGAGAGTTTCACAACGTCAACTGAAACGAGAAACCCAAGGGGAAACACTTCATTCACATGCAGAAGAAAATTCATGTGAAGAATATTTTGTAAGTAAATAATCTTTTTATACGATTTTCAGTCTTTACCAACCTGCATTATATATTTATAATACTTCTAATAGTAGTTTGTTGCATGGTATAACTAAGACATTACATTGTACCTTTTTCCAGAATGTTGAAGAAACTTGTGACGAAATAGTAATTGATACTTCAATGAAGGATGTATCCGTACAGTGCAATTTAGGCACTTATAGTCAGGAAAAGAGCTTCATTAATACTGCCAATGTGTCAGAATATGAACACAATAATAAGGAGTGTACACAAATCATGTTCAGAATTGAGAATCTCAAAAATAAGCCTGATCAAGTACAATTTTATACTGGTTTTAACAATTACAACCATTTTATCTTTGTTTTTAACCTATTTGGAGATGAGGTAAACAATTTAAAATACTATCCATCAATGAAGTCAGCTCGAGGAAAGCATGCATTGTCCCCTTGTAATCAGTTTTACTTAACAATGATTAAATTGAGAAGAAATGTGTGCAATAAAGAATTATCCTTTCATTTTAACATAAGCAAGAGTTCTGTGAGTAAGTATTTTATAACATGGATTAATTACCTTTACAACAAGTTGAAGGCTATCAATATATGGGCTCCAAAAGAAGTAATCGATGACAATTTGAGGTTCCGAGATAAGACTAACAACTGCACTATTATTATAGATTGTACAGAAACAAAAATTCAAAAACCACAAAATCCAGTTTCACAACAAGCTACTTACTCAAAGTATAAATCGGCAAATACACTGAAAGTATTGGTAGGAATTTCAAACTCTGGAAGTGTAACCTTTATATCAGAAGCATATGGTGGATCTATCAGTGACAGACAATTGTTTGAAAAATGTGGAATTATTAATTTACTTCAAAAGGGTGACATTATTCTTTGTGATCGTGGTTTTAACATACAGGATCTGGTTTCTCATATGGATGTTACTGTAAACATGCCACAGTTCCTGAAAAAAGGATGTAACCAGTTTGAACCACATCAGCTCAGAAAATCCAAAAAATTGTCATCAGAACGTATAAATGTTGAGCGTGTTATAGGTTTAGGGAAGACATTTAAAATTCTGAGTAATACTTTAGGATCTAATTTGGTACCACTTGGGGGAAGAATAATATTTGTATGCTTCATGCTCGCAAATTTCAGGAATAATATTATTATGTGAATAACCATTATATATAATTCATTGAAGATATTTGCTAAATAAAAATTAATAGAAATCAATAATACTGTCTTTATTTACTAATTAACAAAATGCTGTATATATACTTTGTTGAACCTAAGACTTCAAGTAATATTTTTTAGCTATTACAGGCATCATATAAGTATTATAAAAATCAGTTACTTGAGGAATTATGGTTTCACAAATAAGCTGGTCATTTCTATTTACAAGGATTCTCTTTTCATCCTTATTTGTCCATATAAAAAATTCACAAAACATCCTTTCAGTAACAAGTAACTGTGTCTGTATTTGGAAATAATACGGACTAGTTTCTTTCAAATGAAATTCACCATTGACATTTTCTATATGCTTATAATTCTGTGCACTAATGAATTCATCTTTTATTGAGAAAGGACATTTCACCTCTAAAATAGTCTGATCTCCAATTAATCTATCTGGTGAGGCACCAATATGAGGATATTTTGTAGAAACAAAGAGTCCACAAACTTTTACTTTATTAAGAGACATGGACTCGTAGGCTTCAACTGCAGTGACCTCTTTTGAATTTCCCCATTCGGTAGCTTCGCTTTTGAATTTTTTCGGAAACACTATATCTTCAGCATATTTTGATTTGTCTCTTCTCTCTGTAAATTTGCATATATTATGAACATGAGAAGCAGTTACTCTAAAACTTCTTTCATAATGCCAAATTTTACTCTGAGACTGTTGCCTTGTTTCCTGCTCTATTGAATGTGCCTCTTCTGGAGTAACCTGAAATGAAAGAAAATATTTATTGAAAAAATATCTCATATGAAAATTTAACTTTATATATGAAATAGAAAATATAATAATATAGGGTATATAGCAACATACATTTATTCTATTCATGATGTATTGGTGTATAATAGGTACTTTGAGGTAACTATGGTCATTTGCTATTCCATGCATCGAAGCAACTTTCAACACACCACTTAATCCAAACCGTACGTTTTCCACAGAACAAAAGTTTATAACACTGTTTCTAATATGGTCATTCCATTGTTGAGTACTACAAGTTGTATCAGGTCTTGGATCAAAACACATATTACCTCGTTTTCGTTTTGGGGTATTATATTTTTCTACGTCAAAGGTGAGATTCTCTGCTGTCTTTGGAGAAGTATTAAGTTTCATTTTTTTTGGCTCATGCCATTTTTGTTTGTTTTCTGTTGGGGTTTTCTTAATTTGCCATACAGCATTTTCCTTGAACCTTAGAATTGCATAGCATACACATGCTACGTGCTTACATACTGCCTTTGGCCCTTTACCAGCAGCACACTCACACATAGACTGAACTATGCTACCTTCCAATTTAAAGACAATACTCAAAAAATATGATAATGCCTTTGTGTTTTCTGATTGTACAGTTGCTTTATAAAAAAATAAATTGTCCTCTGTATAAGACACCAGAGCCAGTAAATACTCATTTACCATCATATTATACCCTTTTCTATGAACTGCAGCGTATTCAGTCGAACCCACATTGTCATTATAGGTCTCTATAAAATACTCGTTGATATGCACAATATCCAACTCAGGTAACATACTTTTTGAAGTTACACTGCTGTACAAATTGTCTGTTGGCCACTCAACAGTATAGACCAAAGAGTTTTGTGGTATTTCATCTTCAGTACTTCCAACAAAATCATTATTTCTATCATAATCTTGAAGTCTGTAAAAGTAAAACACATAGCTTTGAAACTTTTGAACAAGCAGATAATTTATAAAAAAATAAGTTTTAAAAAATTGTTATAAGGTTATTTACCTCTGAATTAGTTGTTCTTTTAGACCGCTTACTTTAGCTCCTCTTTTCCTTAGTTCCGCTTTCAAAGCATTGACATTCATTGATCCGTATCTTTTATCTTCCATTTTAAATGATTATTCAAAAAATTATCACTGAAAACACTGATAAATTTACGTTTAAAGCTAGCAAAGTGAACATTCACAGTAGTAATATCCGATTGTTGTCATTTCTTAGACCTCAGGCTATACCAGCGCCTCTAGCGGTCAAATCATACGCGGTAGTCCCCATTTATGATAGTCAACTATCTACTCTCAGAATTTCAGTAGATACACACAAAGTTAATTAGAAAAATTCTAGTACCTGTAGTTTACAACAAACTGATAACCAATTCATTCTCGAAAAAAATATATCAACATGAAAGTGAAACCTCGTGGTAATCTGAATAATTTGTGTTCTCTGGATAAACTATTTAATTGCAATTGAAAACGTATCATTCTACCAATGTATTAATTTTTGATATCATCATAAATACTTACTGGTGCTTCCATCAAACCTCCTGCGAATCCACCTATAGCAAGATTAACAAGAACATGCCACGCATCGGTAGAAAAATAATATATTAACCAAGTGATACAATAGGGAATGTTGAGTAGCTGCATGGACCTTCTTCTACCTAGCGGCTGAGTTACTACCCCCGATATTAGACAACCAAGGGGTACAGTAATTAGACTTATAGAGCCTGTGTAAAAAAATAGTTTTTAAACTCTTTTTATATACATATATCATTAATAGTATTTTTATTTATATTAAAATAAAAGAAATCACTCATCTAAACGTGAACTACAAAAATTTATTTGATATGCTTCGGTTTGCAACATCAACCACAATTATACATCGTTTGTTGTTTTTATGGTTGTTTTGACGTATCTATCGAGGAAATTTTGTTCCTTTTCGGAGAAAAGCTGTAGTTATTAATCCAAAATTCTTCCTTTAACGCCAATTTCTTGTCAAAACAAGAATTTCGCAATGAAAAGAAAACGTTGGAATCATTTGGTGCCAGGTTCGGACTAGGTATTAGGTGAATGCATTACGTCTTCCTAACAAAACAATTAACATTTGACGGATTATTATATATAATTTAATTTCAAAATTGAAAAAGTAAAGAAAACACTCCTTTCTAGAATAACAGATTTTTATGTTACAATTGCGACGTAGGTTTCAGCCTTACGTCAGTTCCTTCGCACTCTGTAGCGTTTATCTATAGCAATCCAAAGAAGGATAATGAGTAATGGCTAGAGCTCGGAAAAAATGCAACTTGGATTTTTTGCATCTTTTGCATTTTTTTATACTTCTTCCCAAAAAATGCATTTTTTTAATAGAATTGAGCATTTTTTGCATTTATTGCCAATCTATTGAACAGAAAGTTTTCATTATGGATTTTTTAAATCTGTTTGGGTTTTGAAATACCTGCTACCCCAAAATGGGAAAATACCAAATACCATAAACAAGTAAATGCAACTGAGTAACTGTAGGGATGCTAAAACATCGCAGCCGGAGCGGCCTCCCCCGGTAAATATTAGGTAAACCTTTAAATGAGCAGTATCTTCCAACGAAAGCATTACAATTAGTGAACAGTGAACCTATTTTACTTTCTTTTAATCAGGATACAATATACAAGTGTTTGAGCCGAAATGCCTAAAAAGACATTTAATGATATGTGGAAAAAGTGTCACCGAGAACTTACTTGGGATGGAGACCACCTTTTTTGTACAGTGTGTTCAAAAATTGTGAGTATATGTTACATATTGCTATTGGTTTTGGTTTTGAAGTATGTTTTATCTAAAAGTATAAGTATTCATGTATTCAAGATATAGGTAACATATTATTATTTTTCATTTTTTTCTTTTCACTTATTCGCAACTTATTTTTTAACAAATTGTAACCGGAAGTTGTTATTTTGTTGTTTATTTAATGAGTTTTGAGGGTTTTCATCGATTTTGTAAACTTCTCGTTTATAATAAAGGCGTTTAATGATACTTCACAAGATCATAAAATCATAAAACTGTTAAACCTATTTTAAGAGATAATTATAAAACAAAAGGGTGAATGATATGGTCGGACGTGATTGACACGTTCTTTGTGCCTACCAAGTAAAAAAAATTGTCCTTTTAAAGACATACAGGGTGTCGAATTATTTTGCAGTTAGATATTTGTTTTTTTTCGTATGTCTTGGAAAAATAATCAGTAGTTTTCCGTTCCCATTATAAATCCACGCCGAGAAAAAATTCATTGTGGATCCACACGTGAAATCTGCAAAGCATATTTCCAATATGCAGAAATTATCATCACAACAAACTTCTGAAGCCAAAAAAGACGACCAAAATGAGTTTAATTGTGCAAGGCAATGATTGCCAGTAACATACCGTTGAGCAAGTTATTTTTACAATTTTTAGGAAAATATTGTAAACTAAATATTCCTGACGAGTCGACCTTACGTAAAGCAAGTGTCGACTCAATTTATAAATAAACATTAACTTGTATCAAAAACGAAGTTAATTCAAACTATTTCTATATTGAAGTAGACGAAACCACCTATTCGTGAGGTAGATATATCGCACATGCGTTGATGTTTAGGGAAAACAAATCCAAGCAGATCCTATCTTTTTGCTTCAGAAAAATTTGAAAAAGCTAATAATTTAACAATTGCACGATTTGTCCAAGATTCATTGAACAATTTTTTCTTGCCCCAAATTGTTCCCACAGAAAAATTTATATTTTTATCTGATGCAGCACCTTATATGATTAAAGCTGGACAAAATTTAAAAATATTTTATTCGAATCTGCAACATGTAACCTGTCTATCCCATGGAATTAATAGAGTAGCAGAATGTATAAGAATAAGAATGTATTTGACACATTACATGCTATACATCAGTGTCGGTTAATCTGCGGCATAGTTTCCGAAATGTCTTTCAAATTTCTAACAACAAATATGAAAGAAATATGAACTAAATCAAAAGTGCAACGCTGTAACCAATTTCATTTCCGTCTAACTGAAGAATGATATATCTCATCGCGAAAAATGATAGGCCTGAAAGTTCGTTACAATATTGAATAAGAAAAACTCAAAAATAATATGGAAAAAATAGATTGAACTAGAACTTCAAATGGTATCTTCAGTTTTTTCCGAACTCATTTAAAATTAACATAATTTTAGCGAGTCATTTGCACATATTCAAATTAATCGCAATAATGACGCAGAAGAGATATGGCGAATCAAAATTAATAGAGATGCAATGAAATGAAGCTCTACAATCAAAATATATGCCGATTACTGAATTTTGGAAATTTGTAACCGTAACGAAATATCTTGAATTGAGGAAAGCTGCTTGCCAAATTGTTTCAATATTCGGAATAACGGACCTATGTGTATTATTTTATTCCACTTTATAATCGTATTGACTAACCTGCTTCTCAAAGAATAACTGAGAAGTGCTGTCACCAATTCTTCACTAAATTTTAGACAATTATCAAGAGAACTAAAATGAATTTGTTCGATGTTTATTTGTCAAATTCAATACGCATATTTTGCACTTTAATTTATAATTTCAACATATATGATATGTATTTTGTATTCTGTTAGTATCTGATGAAGTCGTTTGTAACGACGAAATGCGTCATACTATGTTGTCAATAAAGTGTAAATCAAAAGTTCAAGTGTTTGAATTTTAGTTTATATTCAGTTAATATGTACTTCTAAAAAACATTTCTCAGTAATTTTTATACGGGTCCATAAAAATTGGAACTTTAGAAAAACGCTGGAAGTCTAATTGAAATTTAATTTCTTCAAAGTCGAATAAAGCAAAGCATGTCCAAAAGGCAATAAAAAGGAAGGAAAATTGCAGGGAAGATTAATATATGTATTTTGAATATGTTAATTGAAATAAATTAGGATAATTTTCGTGAAATTATGTTAGGAATTCACATATTGACAAGTCATTATGATTTTCAAGGATGTTTTTCCATCTATAGACACGAAAATAGAAATTCTATGATGTTGAAGATTAAAATCAGTATCTTAAGATCAGTAAAATAAATAATAACTATGTATTTGGAAATTGCCACTCGGTATGTAATTCGCTAATAGGCTGAAACTTAATGACTTTCAAACATAAGGTATTTTATTAGTTATAAAACCATAATTATATGGAATGTTTCCTAAACAAATGAACACCTTTATTTAACGCGTCTATCATGTTATGTAGAAATCTATAATTATATATTCCGAATTTATGTGAGAATAAACATCAAATATGTTAACACATAAATTTTAACTTAAATATCTATAAATTTCAGGAATATATAACAGTAGGTACATATAAATTGATTTCAAAATAAAAGTGTTTTTTAATGAAGCTTCGACGATGGTTAGATTTTGTATAAAAAATAACACAATAGAAATGTGTTTTAGATTCTTATAATTATTTATAATTATAATTATAAATATATACTCAATTATTTAATTTTATAATTATGTAAATGATGTTTCAAAAGGAAGTGAAACTGAAAGAAAAAGAATAATCTCTCATTGCTCCTAAGGCAGTGGTTTCGCAATGAAAATTGTAGGGAATTTTCCACAGAGACATAAACTAGGCATTCTGAATGTCCTCTAAATTCACTCTATAGCCTATCTTCACTTCGTTTCGTTATGATCATCATCAACTTGAACTTACGATTTAGATCTTAGCATTAGTGCATTCCTTGGAACTGAATGTCAAACAATCTAAATTGCTGCTCTTCAGCAAAAATTAATCAAGAGGTTTGGAAACCAAATTTCCATAGAAAAAATTTAAAGGTTAGCTAGCAAATGTTGATTCCGAGAGCACGGAAAAATTGGTAAGGAAACCCTAATGAAATTTTATTGTATTTTATGGATTTATTGCTAATTAAACCTTTAGTGAGCGCCATTTATGATACCATACAGTAGCAAGTATTGTTTATTCAATATAACTCACCAACCCAAGATATTCCCTCTGGTCCTAGACGTAATGGATCCCCGATGTTTCTTCGAGAAAGATCTGGAATAAGTATTGTAGGGTATCCTACAGACATTCCGTATCCCATTAGAACGATGTTTTTCACGATAACTGCAATTATCTGAGATAGTGTAGAACGACTCAGAAAACAACATATTTTTGTATCGCCTTTCTTGCTGCAATTGAAAAAAAATTTTTTTTTAGTCATTATTCTTACAAAAATATAAACATCAAAATCCCTGTTCTCTACTGTAAATAGTTCAGCTCAATATGAAAACTGTATTCGTTAATTTTTTTTCAACTATTCAGGTCTGTTCATATAAACGAGGTCTGAAAATGGTGAATTTTGAATTTTCGCCGGTTGTGCACATTCGATTATCGAAATTTTTTTTCGTTATGTTGGTACACATACGTTTCTCATATGTTGAAATTATCAGCCATTTTGGATTAGTAGTTTGTTTTTGACAACTGAAAAGGTTAGTCACTTTGTGTGTTCTTCGATTTTTCTTTTGAAAAAAATGGATCAAAGAATCTGTATTAAATTTTTCGTTAAAAATGGAATAAAGTGCTCCAACGCACTTAAAATGTTGACTGTGCATTCGGCGAGTCTACTTTGTCTCAAAAAAGTGTTTATAAGTGGTACAAGCGCTTTACAGAAGGCCGAGAAGATGTTGATGACGATGAGCGTCCTGGAGTTGCAACCACGTCAACAAGCGAAGAAAACATCGAAACAACAGTGAAGAAAATGGTTTTGGAAAATCGTCGAATCACTATTAGGAAGTTGCAGAGGATGTTGGCATATCAATCGGCTCATGCCATGCAATTTTCTCGGATGTTTTGGGCATGAAACGTGTGGCAGCGAAGTTTGTTCCGAAATTGCTAAATTTTGAGCAAAAAGCAACGTCGCATTAGTATCGCTCAGGAGTTGTTGAATGACGTCAACGACGATCCAGATTTGCTCAAAAAGGTCATAACTGGTGACGAAACGTGGGTATATGGTTATGACGTCGAAACCAAGGCCCAATCATCCCAATGGAAGCGGCCAGAAGAGCCAAGACCGAAAAAAGCACGCCAAGTTCGATCAAATGTGAAGGTTTTGCTCACTGTTTTCTTCGATTACAACGGCGTGGTACACCATGAGTTCTTGTCAACAGGTCGTACGGTTAATAAGGAATACTACAAGGAAGTTATGCAACGTTTGCGTGAAGCAATACGGCTCAAACGATCGGAATTGTGGAAAAACAAATCATGCATTCTGCATCACGATAATGCACCAGCTCACACATCAATGCTTGTTCGTGATTTTTTATCAAAAACAACACCGTAATCATGCCTCAACCATAGTATTCACCAGATTTGGCTACCTGCGACTTTTTCCTATTCCCAAAACTGAAGAGACCAATGAAAGGAAAGCGTTTTGCCACAATTGATGAGATAAAGTCGGAATCGAAGAACGAGCTGATGGCCATACCGAAAAGCGCATTTCAGAAGTGATTCGAGGATTATTTGAAGAAGCGCTGGCATAAGTGCATTATATCTGAGGGGATTACTTTGAAGGGAACAAAATGGATATTGATGAATAAATAAATACTTTTCGAAAAATTAAAAAAATTCACGACTTTTCTTTAACAAACCTCGTACTTTTTCTTTTAATGTTTGAAAAATTGAAAAAAATCTACACCTCTAATATTTATATTAGAGGTGTAGATTTTTTTCAATTTTAAAAGTAAAGTTTATTTAGATTTGATAACAAAAAATTCGAATTTAATTTTTTTCAATTTTAAAAGTAAGTTTATTTAGATTTGATAACAAAAAATTCGAATTTAATTTTTTTAAATCCAGGTTTTCCAAATGACGGCCATCTAGTCTGACACAATTTTCGAGACTGGCACGAATGTTTTAAGAAACCTGTTTATAGAGCGACTCGATAATCCTGATGACTTCGGTTCTAGTACTCTTTTTGAGTTTTGTAAACAACTAATTTTGAATACCTCTATCAACTAAAGCCATATAGGATTAAATTGGGTGATTTAGGTGTCGAAATACACAAATGATACCGTGTTGGGATATGTTTTTTCAGGAAATAACTGCAGCACTGCATTCATGGACGCATTAACACTATAAGTCGTATTTCCTTACTGCTGGAACCACCATATATATATTCTATAATTCAACCTGATTCGGTTGAATTATAGAATATTTTTTAGTTCTAGTCTGGAAACTCCATTCAACGTCTGTTCGTATCTCTCCAAATTCATAGCTACAGTTTGATTACGTTGATTTTCTCAGGAATAAAAGCCTGCTCTTGTGAATATACCTTTGAGTTACCTATACCAGTCATAGTACGAAATATCAACATAACTCGGCGTAACTTTTTCTTAATTTGAATCGTGTAAATCTTGGACGATTCGATTTTTTATGAATGGTATTTAAGTTTTTCTCGCGAAGTTGATTATTACCTGCAAAATTGATTTCGTACTTTTCAATATCTATGAGCGTGCACACATTGGTGAACTTAGATTTTCAAACGACCGAAACCATAACACGCTCGATATTTTAGTCCGTGGATACCAATGGTGTAGATCCTCGACTAGGTCTATTCGATGTTGATCTTGCAGCTCTGTATTTTGCTGCATATCACTAAGTAAAATTCATCATGTGATCGACGAATAGAACAGACACCGAAAATTCTCTCAAAATGTACCTATGCCTTTACTAGAAAAGTGCGGTATCACGACCGACTTAAAACTCGGCCTAAACCGACTCGTAAGTCGGCCGTAGCGGTATTTTCGACTCCAGTGTTCCATGGCTACGAAAACATCCACAGCGCTTGTGTCTAACGACTCTCCTCGTGCTCTTCGAACGTATTGCGCTCAAAAACTATATGTTCAACTGTTCTTTTCTAGACTGTTACACTTGAATGCTTCCGATTCGGTAAGACTGAACATGTTCGTAAAAATTGTTTTCGAATTTCGAATTAAAGGAGCAGTGGAATAGAGAATATAATGAATGATGAAAGTTAAAAGAATACCATAGGTACAAGTAGATTCGAGAGTAAATTTGAAAAAAAAAGTAAAAAACCCTTTCATTTGTGTTCGCGTGTTATTCCAATAAAAAAAACATCAGAATAGTTCTTATTTGGTCCATCCATTGTAGCTATCAAATCTGTCTATCTTCTGATAGGCAGATTCTTTTTTTCATTTTAGTTTTATAAATTGAAACCTTGAAGTGATGAAATTTTTCTGAAAATCACTTCACATCAATATATGACTTCACAACAAAATATAGTTAATTCTGAGATTTATTTCTCCCTTAACTCTTGGTGAAACATTGAACATTAAATTAAATTAAACTCTTGGCTAAATGTTTCACGATTTATTTAACAATATGAAATAGTCAACATGTTTCGAACGTTAGCTCATTTTCAAGACTTGTCTGCTCAAGATTTGTTAGCTCATTCCCATGTCTTGAAAATGAGCTAACGCTCGAAACATGTTAACTATTTCATATTGTTGAATAAATCGTGAAACATTAAGCCAAGAGCTTATTTTAATTTAATATAGTTAATTCTGTTTTATTGATATTTTCAGAGAGAAACTCACCGTGCCATATTAGTTGAAGCTTCATACAAAACACATCAACTTATAACTATCAATTCATTTGATGAATAACACAATCGAGTGAAAGCAAATATCTCCTACATGAAAAAATTTTCTTATCGTTCTTTACATTTTCAAAGGATTTGTTTTATTATGTCTCTAATTTCAACAACCAGTTACCTTGTTGATATTTCACATTGAAGTACTTCAGTTAATAAACTAATTTAGTTTCAAACATCATATAAATTCGAAAAGTATATTTGTTTTTTTATTTTCTCGAGCATTCCATAATTTGTTGTTTCTGAATTGAATTTCTAGTTGAAAGTGAAGAAAAGAACACAGTTATGTAAGGATGAGTTGTAAATTGTGGCTCTCTAAAAGAGATACTCCTCTGGATACTTCCTCTGGAGAACGAAATGAACGTTGTGTGTCAATATTGCAAGCCAAAGTTTAATTGTTATTGATAAAAAAATACAACCAATGATGCGACCAAATATTGTGCGAAGAGTCAATTCAAATAGACGCTATTGGTACAGCCACCAGAGCCACTATATTCATTGGTTTCCGGGAATGGACTAAATTCTCAACATTTTTTGACTTATATGCAGCAAATATCTCATATAATTAATGATTCTTTCAATACATCAAACGTGTTAATATAGGAATTTGTTGATAATTCGACTGATTTGAAATAACAGGAAATATTGCAGTGCCTTCGTAAATAAGTCCTTTGCTCCACACGGGATAAATATAAAAACAAGGTAGTGTAGCACAAATAGGAGAACATATCTTTCCGGCTTTTTGAAACATATTCAGATAAAAATAAATGGGCGTACAAAGTTCGCCAGGTCAGTAAGTATAATTTATATATATAATATATATATATATATATATATATATATATATATATATATATATATATATATATATATATATATATATATATATATATATATATATATATATATATATATATATATATATATATATATATATATATATATATTATTAATTCATGTTCTTGAACCTATTGACATTTGAAAACATCATATGATGACATTTGTCAAATAGACGTTGCAATTTATTATATACCTACGTAGAGATGTGAACGTTCGATGCTTAATGTATCTATGATCTGAGAGATGTTTTCTATTGATTCCTATAGATGGTATTGTGAAGTATTCATTACTTGATGGTATTCCACTTGGAGTCATAAAAAGATGCTTGAGGATTGAAATCGTTACTGACGAGTTCCTTGCAGAACCAAACAGCTGTCTTGCACTTCCGTCATGTGTGGCATCGATTTCAATATTTCCGTAACATTTATTTCTTGAAGGATAATGAAGGCATCACATCGTACATGTTCACATAACTATGTCTATTATAACATTCTTTTAAGTAATTTGAATTATTCGAATGAATATTCTAGTATTCTTTTCCCATATATATATATATGGGATGATTATTAAAATAATTTATTTCATAGTTCTTACAAAAGTACATTATATAGTACTAAAAAAAATAAATCATAGAAGCAAAGTCAATACTGGTTAAAGAGCAAAAATGAAAAATATTAGGATTTAGTTCTACAGTATTGATAGAATTCTGCTGTAGCATAGGGTTCATGATCAATCCATAAATCATCGTCTTAAATTTGTTAAAGTCCGTTATAGATTGATATCTCCTAGATAAAACATTGAAGAATTACAGTGACCCATTCTGAACAAGTGTTAAATTATGCCGAGAATATGAAAATGGTTCTATTGGTCTCGTACATAAGATGAACCTATATACGTTGAGAAAGTATAATTGACATGACAATTTTAAATTTATGTTTTGTGTTTCATCAAAATCCGGGGTGATGTCAAACTTGAAAAACAAAATACACTTTTTGACATTTTTTATCGACGAGACGTTTCGAAAAAGAAGACAAAAAGTTCATGGAAAAACAAACATGAAGACGAAATGGATACCTCGTTGAAAAATTCAGGAAAATCTGAAATAATATATTATATTTCAAAAATTTCAATATTGAGTTTTCATACATTTTTGATATAAGTATTAGAAGTTTAAACAATTTAATTAAAAATAAATAGCTTTCTATATAAAGCTTCAAAATAAATTTCTATCTATAACATGAGTTATTCACTTTTCTATATATATAAATTAATTATTCAATTCCTCTCGATGAAGTTTTATAGATAACTCATTTTCTTCTTCTGCTGTAGCTTTTCTTCTGTCCAGAGAATATCCCAGCTGCGATCGACCTGAGAAATGTTCACTTATTTCGAATAATGTTCTACCTTCTGTTTCAGGTAATATAAAGTATAATACTGCTACTCCAAGACCACTCACGGCACTGAATGTCCAGAAAGTCCCTGGTAGCGTAACAAAATCAGTATATTTGAGAAAAACTTTGTTGCATATGGAACCAAGAATATAAAAATTCATTGCAACCATACCAGCTGATATATCTCGTATTTCATTCGGGAATACTTCAGCAACCAGTGTCCAAGGAAGAAGCCTAATACCCATTTGAGCTGAAAATGCTGCCATTAAAAGAGTTACAAATGGAAACCAAGTCTGGGACACATTCATTTCTGTAGAAGAATGTGCAGTTGTATTCAACATATATTTAGTGATATTTTTCGGTGGCATGAGACTATTAATGTTGAAAAAGTGTGTGTAGGTTCCTAAAACAAAAAATGCCACCGCTGTTCCACTTAGAGATATGAAAGAAGTTACTCTCCTCCCACATTTACCTATAATAGTAACACAAAGTAAGCTTCCCAACAGGCCAACAACACCCAAAATAGCTGTTGCTGTATGTCCATCAATCGGTGAATGCAGAGAAGTGAAAAGGTTCACAGCATAAACTTGAATAGGGGATAATCCACAAAAATGAACCAGAAATGATGCGACAGTCAACAACATGAAAGGTCTACGAAAATTCCTCTTTCTGAAGAGTTTTAGTACAGATAATTCATTTAATAACTTCATACGTATGTCGTTTTGGTTGATAGTGGTATTATGATTCTCTAATTCGCTATTTATACGTAAATTATGACGTAGCTTCTCATATTCTTTAGTTACGTTCTCCTCAGATACCCAACCTCTCAACCAGGCAAGGCTTCGTTTCGCTTCTTCACTTCTTCCCTTGGATAAAAGCCAAGAAGGAGTTTCTGGTATGAAAAATAGTAAACTGAACGAAAGAAACGGTACAACCAAACTGCATAAAGCAGCTGATTTCCAGTTCAAAAATTTTCCGAGTATGAATTCTAACATAACTCCAGCTGCAACTGTTACGCTAGCAGTTGACGTTAATGTACCTCTCAAGTGTGGTTGAGATATTTCTACCACATAAGTGAGAACCTGAAAAATGTAAAGAAATGCGGTAATACAAAGTATCTCAAGGAGGATTGACTAATAATGAAATTATTTACTAGAAAGTACGTTGCAGTAACTGGCTATAACGATTAATAAAATAATCACATTTTAAGAATATATATATATATATATATACATTTTTTAAAAATTATTTTATTGCCCGTTCAAAAATGAAAATGTAATTGCTAAAAACATTAAAAGTAATATATATATATACTAGCTGACCTGGCGAGATTTGTTCCACCTTAGAGGCAATGAATGAGCAGACTTTCGATTTTATCAAGGTCAAATTTTTATTCAGATAATTAATGTAAATTAAAAAAGCAAGTATTTTAATTATTCTTCGTTTGCCATGTATTTTAGTGCAGTTCCACTCTTCAGTGAAGCATCTTGTGATAGACGACATTTTCCGGTTTATTATCAGGTGCAAGAACAAATAACGCAGATGGTCTTCCGACATGTGAACATGCCACATATACTTGTAATTGAACATGGGAAAAACATGGATTTTCTAGATTCAGACCGCAATCTTTTATGCATTGGCCATATGATTTGTTTTATGTCATGGCGAATGCAAGTCGGCTCAGAAATTGAAGTCGTTTAAACTCAAACGGCTGGGATTATCGGGATCCTTGGAATGAGAACTTCCTCAACTTGGAATCTTCCTTTGATTATCGTCGCGTAAATCATATTGTTCATCAATTTCTTTCTAACCAAACGCGTTCCATTAGACAATTTTGGTTGGTTTATGTTTCGATGCATGATTACTACGGACCCAACCTTTAGTCGCAAATTGTGCGGTGGTAAGCCCGGAACATCCAAGGAGTGTACAAATTCAATTGAATATTTGGTGGCTTCATCTTCATTCGTTAAACAGTCAATTGATTTGAAAGAATGCAGTGTACCAATGATCACGTTCTGAATTATAAATTTTAAGATATCTACATCTTCATTCCTGGCCGCCAAAATTGCTCGCTCACTCAACCATTCATTATTTTTGTGGTTAATAATTTTGTTTGGGAATACTTTCTTGATGAGTTCGTCTTTTGATGAGACAAATCATTCCGCCCGATTCGTGCTCGACAGGTGCTCGACCATTAACGATAGTCAGTAATTGCTCAGAGAAATCTTCAGCAGATGTATCGTTCAGCAATGCTACTTCAAAACATCTACAGTCATTGCGTAGATCTTTCAATTTTAGGTGAAGTTCTTCCAAATGGACGTTTATGTGTTTTTGTGCATTCGTTCCAGAGGCTGATTTAATGCTGATAAAACTTTGGCAATTGAGGAGTGTTTTGCAATATTACATAATTGCCATCTTCAAACTATTGAAGATTTAACAGCAATTTTAATGCTGAATGAGCCGTACGGCATCCTTGTAACAATGTAATGTGGCTGCTATTCCAGAAGAAAAACTGCAATCACAATGTTGGATCCCGCACTAACAGTGGCTAAACTACTGACATGAGGAATGTCTTACCAGTTCCACCAGGGGCATCCAGAAAATATAAACCACCATTTCATGATTTGTCGCTTTCATTCCTAACCTGACTAATAAATTACCGAACATGAGGTAACACATGTCTTCGATCAATATCAAAGCCAGAATAATAATAATAATAATAATAAGACATTTATTCCCAACAGATATACATCCAATTACAGAGAAAAAATTACAAAAAAACTTACAATTTACAAAAAATTGCAAAATTGTACACAAATAATAATAAATAAGAAAAGAAATTAACAAAAAAAAATCAAAAATAGGGAGTATAAGCTAATATATACAACGAAAAATTAATTCAAAATAAATTGAAATAAGCAGATAACTAAAAACAAAAATGAAATATTGTCCATTACAGAGTTACGTATGGTCAGCAGAAGTTGACCATTTAGTAACGAAATATGTTTGATAAATAAAAATAAAATTAAAATCGATTGCGTTAGTATTATCTAGTAAACAAATAAAATAACTAAAATTAAAATAATATTTATAACTAAGACATATGTGGACAACAGAAGTTCAGGAAAATATCACGACATCCCAATGCGCTGTTCTGAGTGGCATGCCAAGATAACTGCTAGCCGATCAAAATAGATATCACATCGACCGCAACAAACATCATAAAGATTACATATAAAATTGATAGGAGAACGTGACATAACATTTGATCTGCTGTAAGTGACATAAAATGTATTATTCCGCCTCAGACCAGGCCTTGGTACGCGAATATTTATTTTGCTGAGAAGAAATGTGAGTCAATCGAATTCTGCAAAATTTTGAAGAGAAATGTTAGGCCGAACCGTTCACGCCTCAACTTCAATAATTCAATTCCCAAACTATCGGTTAGGATAGAATGGTCGAAGCCTCTAGAAGGATATTGCCCATAACATCTGAAGTACATATACTTCAAACATTTCCTCTGAACTGCCTCCAAGTCGACAATAGAATTAATGTACACAGGAGACCAAATTATAGACGCATATTCCAGTTTACTGCGAATAAAGGAGTAGTAAAGCGTTTTCATAGTGTCAAGATTAACAAAGTTGCCCCAATTTCTAACCAAATAACCCAGCATCCTAGAAGCAGAAGCCGTAATGCAAGTTATATGTTTAGAGAAGGACAGCTTACAGTCGAAAAGTACCCCCAGATCCTTAAACTCAACACATCTATCTAGAATTTGACCTTCCAATGTATAACTATGATGAATTGGAAACAATTTTCGAGAAAATGATACAATTTTACATTTAGTGATATTCAGTTTCAGCCCATTGCTGTTACACCACAAATTAACAGCGTCAAGGGAAGACTGTAATCTGACACAATCATGACGATCGTTAATAGCAGCAAATATTTTCAAATCATCTGCAAAAAGCAGATGCATGCAGTTAAGCTGTGAAGAAAGATCGTTTATATATAATAAACAACAATGGACCCAAGTTGGACCCCTGTGGCACACCAGACGAGGCAGAATAGAGTGCAGATTCATTACCACCATGTTCAACATATTGAAAACGATCCGAAAAATATGACTGCATCAAATTTAACAACTGTGATGAAAAACCTATAGCCTTCAATTTTGACAACAGTATTCTATGATCGATCTGGTCGAAGGCCTTCTGGATATCAGTGTAAATAACATCCATCTGGCCACGGTCATTTAATGTTTCTGACAAGGAAACTGAACGGTATATAGAGTCATATAGAATGATTTCAAATATTTTAGCAAAATTGCACAAAATTGCTATGGGTCTATAATTAGTTATGAGAGCAGCATCACCGGATTTCAAAACTGGACAAATTTTTGTAACTTTCCAAATCTTTGGAATAAGCATATTTCTTAAAATAATATTGAAAATTAGGGATAAAGGTTTAGCGAAAGAATGAATACAGTCCTTAACTAAAAAACTAGGAATGTGATCAACGCCAGATGTAAATTTATTTTTGAGCTTCTTTGATGCTCTGATTACATCATCCTCGGATATAACAGGAAGAGAAATTGAATTGTGATTTGGGTAAAGAATATCATACTTCTCAGGGGAGAATTGTACGTTGGAGGTAGTGAAGACGCTTGAAAAGAAAGTGGAAAATCCGTCAACAATGCTCTGAGAATTATTTAGTTCAACAGCTTCGTATTTCATAATACCAGGAATGCGGGATTTAGATTTCTTTGTTTGTACAAATGACCAGAAGCTATTGGGATCCTCAACATTGTTATAATATATAATTTTTTACAACCTAAACATGAATATTTTAGAATTTATATTGTAGATATATTATATATTATAAAAAAATACGAATCTTTCATTTATAACTTTTATAACCAGTGTTCATCCACCAGATGAAAGTATCGTATATTGAAACAATATTATAGTGGACAACATACATAAAGTTGAGCACTACATTTGATATTTAGGAAATTCTCAAAATGTGTTTAATTTATTAATCGTTCAACATGGAATTTCAACTCGTATCTTCCTCCTCAATGAATGGTTGATTTGTTATAATTTGAATATATATTTTATATGCAAGAAAATAAAATCAACAAAACAAGCACACTTGCAGAATTAATTCAAAACTATATTATGACATCGCTGAAATACTTCTTCTTCATTTTTATTTATTTCAGAAAACCTATGAATTATGAACAATTTTCGATTACTTACTGGCGTCTCTTTTAACCCTCCAGCAAGGCCGGTAATTGCAAGAGTAACAAGAATATGCCACGCTTCAGATGAGAAGTAATAAACGATCCAGCAGATACCAAATGGAATATTGATCAGTTGCATTGATCTCCTACGACCTAAAGGCTGTGTAACTACTCCAGATACAAGACATCCGAAAGGTATGGCAAATAGATTTATAGAAGCTGAAACAAATTATTTCGGGAATTTCATCAGTATATATATATATATATATATATATATATATATATATATATATATATATATATATATATATATATATATATATATATATATATATATGTATATATATATATATATATATATATATATATATATATATATATGTACATATACATGTGTATATATATATATATATATATATATATATATATATATATATATATATATTATATATATATATATATATATATATATATACAAATGAGTTATTTTTGTAGTGAAAATTGAAGTAACCTTTTAAAGTTTTTGAACTCGACTGGGATTCGAACCCAGGTCTTCAGGTTTTCGCCCCACTGCTTTCGACCGCTAAGCTACCGAGGTCTATACTTCGAGATGCAACTTCAATTCATATCTAACACTCTTGTATTCGTTTACCACTATATTTATCATTGTTCCTTAAGGAAAAATTAATACATCTGGGAGGATGGGTAGGTGTTCACCCACTTTCGAATGCAGTTTCAAAGACGACAATCCGAGCGTCGAATAACTAGCTTGACGGATACAAGAGTGTTAAATATGAATTGAAGTTGCATCTCGAAGTATAGACCTCGGTAGCTTAGCGGTCAAAAGCAGTGGGCGTAAACCTGAAGACCTGGGTTCATATCCCAGTCGAGTTCAAAAACTTTTAGAGGTTACTTCAATTCTCAATTTTCACTATGAAAATAATTCATTTGTTCATATACGCACGTGGTAGGTTAACACGAATTAAATTTCTGTATATATATATATATATAATATATATATATATATATATATATATATATATATATATATATATATATATATATATATATATATATATATATATATATATATATATATATATTTATACTGATATACAAGGTCATTGATGATCGATGGCACCTTAGACATGTACGGAAAACAAGACATAAAAATTCTTAAAATTTGGTAATTTGAATAAATGGATATCTCCATTTGAGCTACATTGATCTGAAATATTTTCAGCATTGCAACCTTGTCCTTGATGTCAAAAAGTGACAACACCGTTGATATTTTAAATGAACCCTCATTCATATTATTGCATTTTCCGATTACACATAAAATTTTTGATGAGTTTTAATGGTGGTATTATGTACCAAAAATTGAAGGTTTACCAATTATTGAATTTTTTTGAGATATTTAACTGATGAGATGCATTTATAAGAATCCATATCTTTGCTGTTTTTCCAACCAAAGATTACATAAATTTTTGCAGACCATCATTAAATATTTTTTTATCAAAATATCGGGTTTCATTTTTTATCTACAAGCTGTTCGTAAAGTTTTTCAATTTTCCTCAAATTTAAGGCAGTATAAGTCGCTAATTTCAAATGATTATCTTTGGTATGATATTAGGGTTCCCCATACCTAAATGCAGTAGTTTTAACAACAATCATACACTTGTTGTTATGGATGGAGGTCAGAGTCTTATATATCTTCGGCTGGACCCACATTTTAACGCCGATTCCAAGCGACCAAGAACAACACGTTAGTGATAAAACTAAGCTTCTTCATGGCTCATTCAACATTTTCAAAGTCAAGATTATCTCTCAATTCTCTGAATCTCTGATAACTTCTCGACACAAAATTAACTTTTGAATGACACAAAATGAAAGTGATAAATAAACACATAAAAAGAAATCTAATGGTGTGTAAAATCTAATAATCGTGTTAAATAACACGATCTAGGGGCCAAAACTAATCACCGAAACGAGAGTGTTACGACCTTGAAATGTCTCATACAGTAATTAAACGGTCTGTTTACATGTGGCACCTTCTTGTTGAAACCACATATTAGCCACATCAATTCATCCAATTTCGTCAAAAAGAACTGTGCTGTCATGTCGCAATATCGAACAGTAACAGTTACTGCTCGACCAGCATCATTTTGAAAAAAGTATGTTCCAATTATGCCTCCAGCCCAAAATCCACAACAAATAGTGATACATTGTGGATGCATTTGCTTTTAGACAATCACATGTGGGTTCTCAGAACCCCAAGACGGCAGTTTTCGCGATTAACATACTTATCTGGGTGAAAATGTGGTTCGGCGCTTAGGATGATTTTGCTCGAAAAATCAGCTTCTATTTGTTAATTGTTAATAATCCATTCTGCAAATTCTCTGCGCTGTACATGATCATTAGGCTTCAGTTGTTGTGTAAACTGGTTTTTTAAGCATGGAGACACGACTTCTACTCTTACTTATACTCTTCAGTGAGTACACGCTGTAGAGAGTTTCTTGAAATTTGCAATTTT
Organism: Henosepilachna vigintioctopunctata; assembly: GCA_030704895.1. Taxonomy (NCBI): domain Eukaryota; kingdom Metazoa; phylum Arthropoda; class Insecta; order Coleoptera; family Coccinellidae; genus Henosepilachna; species Henosepilachna vigintioctopunctata. Next base: position 2,103,074 of record JARQZJ010000098.1, read on the forward strand.
TGTCCACGACGCCGAATTAGGGTACTTGGATTGTCACTGACACTCCGACGCACTGCTTCTGCACTGCGACTATTGACATTCGATCGGCATGTTTTTGGAGGACCAGTGGGTTTGGCGTCCAGAATCCAACGGATACTGTCTCTTGAAATTTTTAATGTCTTCTCAGTTGACGAGTTAAAATACTATTTGACCATTTTTCGTATAAAATTTTCTAACTGTATACCATCCAAGTTTTCATTATTTTTAAAATGATGAAAGACACAGTTTTACTATCTTTTTTTTTTAACACAAATGTTCTTCACCATGTGAAATTGTCTCAAATGCTTAAAATTTCTGAGGTAATTTTTTCTTTTCTTAGTTGTAATATTGTAAATATAAATTTCAATAATAAATTTTTGCTCAGGGCTTTTCAAAACTGAAAGTCCTTTGAACTGTCAATAAATTTATTTCTTTATTCATTAATTTAAAAATTTAACTTTGAACTGGCAACTGTCGATTTGTTTTTTTAGGGTTGCCAACACTTTATTACATAAATGGCGGCAAATTCAAATCTTGCGTTGATTTTGGGACAGCCCATATTTTTTCTACTCAGAAATTTGCTCAAACTGTTCAGTGGTGAGTGTATTTCTAAATACATAAATAAATAAAATAAATGAATAAGTCACCTTATTCGATATTTAGTATTTTCCATTATTTCAATTCGCATAATGTGTTTGAACGATAATATATTTGTAAAATGATTCATTATACGTCTTACCTATCCAAGATATACCTTCTGGTCCTAGATATAATGGATCATCCACATTCCTTCGAGAAAGGTCCGGAATTAATAAAGTAGGAAACCCCAAGGACATTCCATATCCCAATAAAACTATGTTCTTCACTGTTACTGCTGTTATCTGGGAAAGTGTGGACCGACCAATTAAGGAATTCATTGCTTGATCATTTTCTCACTGAAAAGAAATGTCACTTAACGAACGTTGAATTCAGTTACATGAGAAAATGTCTTTGATAACTCCCAAAAGTAGTTATTTCAGTTTTATTTTATTAGTTTTGTCAAATGTACAATTTCCTGATTGGTTTAAAATTTGCAACAAAGGCCATTATATAAAACCCTACATTGAAAAATAAATATGCACATGCGAATTTTATGATCATCAGTTGAAATGCGTAAACCTAACACATAAATTTATAGGTATAAAAAGAAAACACACCTGAAATGTAGAAACATACTACATCATTTGTAGTGGAATTCAATATAAATATGTGATGATTAATATGAGATGAAAATCGAATAAATGTATATATATATATATATATATATATATATATATATATATATATATATATATATATATATATATATATATATATATATATATATATATATATATATATATAGTATAGTTTTCAGAGTAGTATTTAATGATATAGTAAGCGAGGTAAGGGTGTTTTCGACTCAATTGAGCACTGGATACAGTGTTGAGGAAATTCTAATGAATTGACTATTTAAAGATTTCATTTACATAATTTACTTACTTCTTGTACTTGTTATCATTATCACAGTTTCTGTTGTAGATGTGTCATGTTTACATTTTAACCTCAAATTCGGTAAGGTTATTATAATTTTACCATTTTAACATGTTCTGTTTGACACTTTTTGTTAATTGTAGAAGTCCTGAAGATGCAATAAAATATTGCGAAAGCTTGGCTAAGAAAAAAGAGTACTAACAATATTTGCTCAATTGAGTCGAAAACACCCTTACCTCGCTTATATATATATATATATATATATATATATATATATATATATATATATATATATATATATATATATATATATATATATATATATATATAAGGAAAAGAAATTTTTTGTGCTTATGGCACTGAATGAAATTCTTAAGAAAATGAACACTAGAACATTCATTCGAAAAATTCAAATTAATAAAGAGAATGTTATAGTAGAGCTAGATATGTGAACGTGTACGATGTGATGTCTCCACTATACTTCAAGGAATAAATGTTAGAGAAATATTGAAATCGATGCCACACCTGATGGAAGTGCGAGACATATATGTTTCGTTCTGCAAGGAACTCGTCAGTCGCACCACGTCCATCGACGTGAGAACGATTTCAACCCCCAAGCATCTTCTTGTGACTCCAAGTGGAAGATCGTAGAGTTATGATTAAAGTAATATTATAAGTTATAGAAGATATGTGAAATTTCGATGCTTGGTGTGTCTATAATCTGAGAGGTGTTTTCTACTGATTCCCATAGATGGAATTGTGGAGTATTCATAACTCTACGATCTTCCACTTGGAGTCACAAGAAGATCCTTGGGGGTTGAAATCGTTGCCTCACTTCGATGGACGTGGTGCGACTGACGAGTTCCTTGCAGAACGAAACATATATGTCCCTCACTTCCATCAGGTGTGGCATCGATTTCAATATTTCTCTAACATTTATCCCTTGAAGGATAGTGGAGACATCACATCGTACACGTTCACATATCTAACTCTACTATAACATTCTCTTGATTAATTTGAATTTTTCGAATGAATGTTCTAGTGTTCATTTTCTTAAATATTTCATTCAGTGCCATAAGCACAAAAAATTTCATTTCCTCAAAAATATCGCCGAATAGGCCCCTGAAATACCGGAATAAACGCGAGCGTACTACTAACGCAACCTATTGACATTTTAAAATATCGTTCGATGATATTTGTCAAATAGACATTGCAATTTAGTAGATACCTACGGGTATAGAAGATATGTGAAATTTCGATGCTTGGTGTGTCTATAATCTGAGAGGTGTTTTTTCACATGTCTAGCTCTACTATAACATTCTCTTGATTAATTTGAATTTTTCGAATGAATGTTCTAATGTTCATTTTCTTAAAAATATATATATATATATATATATATATATATATATATATATATATATATATATATATATATATATATATATATATATATATATATATATATATATATATATATATATATATATATATTTATATTTACATATAGAAAATGGACTATATAAATACAGGAAAATGAATGCATTTACTTATCATGCACTTGCTCATTGCTAAGAGCAATGCTCTATAATAGTTATTGTAATTAAGAATTGTAATTAATAACTTAATTAACTTCCGAAAATATACAATATATAAAATTGTTAATGATTCGATAAACGTCCAACTAGACGTTTTTCTAGATAGATTATCTGATGCTATCAAGCATCAGATATATAATTATAATAACAATAGGCTCTTTATTGACAACAGGTATAATACCCAATTACAGAAAATAATAACTAAATAATTAAATAAATGAAATGTATAGAAATATAACATGTATATTTGAACAGATTAGAGAAATAGTACAAATATAAAGAAAACGTTAATTTGATTTATTTACATAAAATCTTTCAGGAATAACAGATGCTTCTACATAATTTATAATGTTGATAATTATAATTACAATTATATAAAATATTATTGATATTATACAATAAATTATTATATAATTATATATAATTTATATTAAATATAGTTATAATGAATATATATATATATATATATATATATATATATATATCCGGATTTTAATTGAAACTTGATAACAGATACTGAAGATTCAAAACAGTGGATATAAAATCTACCTAATGCAATTATCACCATTCTATACCTGAACTTCTACTATAAAAAATGCTTAGTAATGAGTTATTATTCAAATCTAACTTACTACTAAGGTAAAGTCCTGAATTTATTAATTTGTAATGATTCTAAGAAATTGACTTTGAAAATTGTTAATTTTCTCTATGAAAAAGATCTATACAATAATGTAAAGTTTTAAACTGAACTAAATGCATGATTCTCCTCTATTGAATGGTTCACATATAAGAGTTTGTTCAATTTCTTTTCGAAAATTCGTCTATGTTCAGATACAAATTTTTCATACAGATACAATTTTTCCTGAATAAGATGTATATCATGAAATCTTTTCATAAATTAACACTGATGCAAGCGATTTTAGTACATTTATACTTAATCGATAGCTACGTTTTATTTACTTACAATGTACATCGTAATTCGAACTAACATAAACCAAAATCTGAAAATATCTGTAAATGGACAATCATATTTGAATCGAAAAAATCACGGATTTGTTGATCACGAACAATTCCTATTATATCGATATGTGTGATGTAATTGCTAACTCAATCCACTCATTGGTAATTTGAAAGAAAACTCATAAAAAATAAATTCGATACAGAAATTATTTCAAGGTTTTCTATTTCAATGATATGTACCATATAGATATATTCATTACAAAAGAAATACTTTGCACACTTTTGTTAATGATTGAATTATTAGGATTGTAGTTTCGTGGAACTAAAGGACAACCACAAAAATATTATATTTCAAGTTAAATATTGTAGTTTTTATTCTGGCAAGCTAATGTAAGTAACCATTTAGGGAAACAAGTTCTTTTTTGACGACAGGTTCATGAAGAACTGAAAGAGATTGACGAGGTCATAGCGATATATCTTGAGAATAAACTAAAGAACACGATACACCATTAATTGAAAAATGTTGGATTCTGATTCGGTTCTGTCTGAAGTGGTGTTTGCTCACGATTATAGGCTGATTTGAGTCTTATAAGGTTTTCATACCGAATATTTAAACTTCGAAGAACTGCTTCTTTGAGGGTGTAATACAAAATAAAAAGGTCAGCTACCGATGATAATCTTTACATCGATTCAAAACTCTAAAATGATCTTATTATTACTGTTGAGATGTTTCATGAACAAATTCGTCTTAACCTGCATCGGAGGTTAAGACATGTATTATTAGGAGATGTATCGCTAGAGGTACTACCATATCATCCATGTTACCAAATAAACTGGTAACTTATTTGAGAGAGATATGAGGAAGGTCGAGTATTGGCAGAATCGGTAACTTGTTGGACCAGCATATAGTGAATCTACGTGACTATTTTCATAGAAAGTCTGACTCTCAGTTGTACTGACTGATACCAAGTAACCATCAATCCAACTACGACAAGACAGAGTTGGAGAGAAGATCCCTTGCAATTGAGGCATATTAATAAGACCGCGCAGAAAAATGTCGACAAAGAAGAAGCAAACTACTAGTTAGTCTCAGGCCGAATGTTACCCGAAACTGCAGGCACCCTCCTAGCTATTCAAGGCCAGGTTATTCCAACACGTAAGAACCTGAAATACATAGTTAAAGACCCAACAACGAGGGGCAACAGGCCCGACAGAGATGTCAAATATCGAAGACAATCCAGCAAATAATATAACATAACAGGGGGATGTCAAATATTTGCATCTACAGAATACAAAAAGAGACATAACGCTGTAGCAGAAATTATACATTGAGAACTAATATCAAAATTACTCTTCTACAGAAGGAAATGATGCCTTACTACAAATACATTCTGGAGTCAATTTTGAATAGTGACCAATTTGAAGTCCACTGAGACCGCACTATCTTTACCAATCAAACTGTTCGCCACTAATAGGTCTGACCTTGTTTTGGTTGACAAAAGAGCTAAGAAAACTATTTTATGAAGGTAGTCATTCCAAATGCATACAATCTTGTTCAGAAGAATCCCGACAAAATCTCTGAATATAGAGAACTTGTAGTGCTAGTGTAGAAGAAGTGGGACATGAACGTCTTCAGGACTCTTCCAATCATCTTTGTGTCCACTGGTATAATCCCAAATCCTCTTGTCAAAAATCAGAGAACCAGAACACGGCAAAAATCTCTATATAGGAATTACAGAAATCGTTGCTGCATGCCACAGCGAGGTCTGTCAGGAAGTTTCTAGAGCATAACTGAAATCGACGGTGATAACTTGTTACCCCCATAGAGCATAATCCCTTTGATTTATAATATCTGGGATAAGTGTAAATTTCCCTGTGAGAGCCGTAAGGCTGGAAATCGGATAAATGAATAATAAGGACTCAATTCTTTCATTGGCACGATTCTGGACAATGATGGGCGAAGTTCAGAGTTACTGATCATACTTAAGATCTCGAAATGAAATGAATTTAACACATTAATCAAATTTTTTTTTATTTGAATTGACGTGTCTCGAATACTTGGCAATTGACAATGTATTTTTGTAAAAATGTACCAATGTTGGTACAATTTTTACAGTTAATCAAAGTTGAATGAAATACAGATAAGATTAATAATAATAATTAAGATAGATTAACAAATATTACTCATACTGATGAAAAAAGTACGATAATTAAATAAATATTAATATAATATTTTATTATACACACAATTAGTTGAGGATTTTCACTACATCGAAAAATCACAAACTAATCCAAGATATAGGATAAGTTTAAGCCAAGGATGTTCAATTTTCCTTATGCAATTATATTCCATTAGAAACAACGGTTTTCAACCTATAACTATAGTGTTGATGTCAATGTCATAGTCAATGAGTGAACCTATTTCATTTGATAATTTCAAGCCACCATCAATTTCAGTTCAGAAAAGGAATACTTAATATATCTTATATATTTTTATGAAAACTTATTCCATATGAAATGTAATATCAACCCTAATTTTGTTTTCTTAATCCAATGCGCACCCTTTATAAACACTGTCTAAGTATATTCACGATTATAAAGATGTCTCTACATTCTATTTCAACGTATACTCTATATTCATTCGTTAATAATTGTGATATATTGAGATACATTTGTAATTTGCAATATCATAAAAGACCAAAAACTTCTACTATTTCTACAATCTGGCCGTAACATGTGATTCGCCCTTTTAGTTTACTAGTTATTTACTAAAAAAACTTTTTTGAAATGGAAATATCAATACTCCAACCGCCTCGACAATATTTATAGTTTGGTTGATTTTGACCAACAATTGAAGAATATATATAAAAATAGAAGATCTACCATCCCTTCATGAAATAAGTTAAATACTTAGCCCAACACCAATAAAATAGTTCATTAACTTTCGTGTGTAGCTTCCCAATTCTCGGTCAAGAATTGCAAAACTCGTTAAAATAGGTCGAGGCCGAAATATAAGTCAAATAAACAAACATTTTCAATATAATAAAAATATAATTTTCATTATAATATTAATAATCATTTTTATGAAAGTACAAAATAGTGTTTTGAGTATTCGATCAAATCTTTAAACAAAGTTCAAGCAAATCGAGAGCGAGTCACCATTTGATGTTATCAGAGTACTTCTTTTGTGAAAAAGTTTGAATATATAGAAACGTGCAATGGGAAACATTTTTACGAGGTAATGAGACATTTCACCGAGACCATAAAATGCCAATTTCATAAAAATAAGTTCAAGAGAAGTAAGCAATAATATAAGCATTTCTCCATGTGGACGAATAGATGGACCTTGTTCAACTAGAATAATAGTGTATGCAGATAAGTACAACCAGAATGTGTAGTAGGAACTGATCGCCCGTATGAACGGATGGGAACAATTATTCCTGAAATATTGGACTCGTTTATCATATATATTCCCGCAGATGAAGGTTTTCACTCTGTTTAGACCCTTCTTCTACCGAACAGTTTCTTCTGTTCATAGTTTTCCCAAGTTTCCTTTTGCCTGAAAAATGTTGGTGTATTTCATATACTGTTTTTCCTTCAGTTTCAGGTAGTACAAAGTACAAAATCACTAAACCTGCAACACTAACAGCACTAAAAAACCAAAATGTTCCTGGTAAGGTTAACAATGATGTATAATTGAAGAAGGTTTTGATGCATAGAAAGCCTAAAATGTAAAAATTCATTGTAATCATTCCAGCTGCAATATCTCGTATTTCATATGAAAAAACTTCAGTTACTAGTGCCCAAGGAAGTATACAGATGCCCATCTGAGCAGAAAATACTCCCAAAATAAGAGTTGAAAATGGAAACCAAGAGATGGAGCTACTATGTATCCTTGAGGAATCTTCCGTTGAATTAATTTTAACATCACTTAGATTCTTCAGAATCAATAAAGTATTCATATTGTTGAGATGTGTGTAGATACCAAGTGCCGAAAAAGTTATTGCTGTCCCCGCCAATGATATGAAAGAGGTCAGCCTCCTTCCTAATCTTCCTACAATGGTGATACTAAGTAAGCCTGCAATCATACTAACAACTCCCGAAACGACTGTAGCCGAATGACCATCGATTGGTGAACCCAGAGAAGTAAAAATATTAACAGCGTAAACACCAACTGGAGACACGCCACAAAAATGCGCAAGAAAACACGCGAATGTCGCCAAACCAAAAGCTCTAATAAAACTTCGTTTCCTCATCATCTTCACCATAGATACTCTCTTGCGTAAAACATTTCTCCCATTGTTTTGGTCAACGATATGGCCTTCCAAATGTCTTGCCATTTGCGAATTGAGAAGTAGTTCTTTATATTCCTTAGCAACTTCGTCAACAGGTACCCAACCCCTTAGCCATGCCAGGCTTTGTTTAGCTTCTTCGAACCTCCTCTTAGATACAAGCCATGATGGTGTTTCCGGCACGAGAAACAAGAGTAAGAAAGTAAGGAGTGGTATAATGAGGCTACATAACGCAGCTAATTTCCACTCGAGAAATTTTCCAAGAATGAACTCCATCATTATTCCTGCTGAGATTGAAACGTTAGCAGTTGATATAAGTATTCCCCTCAAGCGAGGTTCAGATATTTCAGCAACATATGTGAGTACCTAGAAAACAATTTCAAAATTAAACGATATTAATATGATATGTACTTACACAAATACAGAATACCACAAGAATATGTATAAATATATATATATATATATATATATATATATATATATATATATATATATATATATATATATATATATATATATATATATATATATATATATATAATATATATATATATATATATATATATATATATATATATATATATATATATATATAATAAGGACTTTATTCACTTTTATACACAAATTGTGTTACTACAGTGAGAGGCGAAGTTTAACATAGCTATTCTTACTCAACCTCTTAAAATAAAAAAAGGGGAAAACAGTAATAATAACAGTAATAATAGAATATAGGAAAATATATATATATATCTGAAGTAAACATTATTTAACAATAATTCAACAAAATGAATATGACAACCATCGTCAAATTAAACTTAATATAATGAAAAAAATGAGGGAAAAAAACAAAACAAAAAAAGAGTTGCAAAGTGTGTTAAATAAAGTCTGCTAAATGTATTCATCCAGTTTTACTGGGCAGGTAAGAGCTGGTATTTGGTTTTTTTTGAAAATTTGGCGGTATGTCTTACTCAACTGCATAGAGCAGATTACTTTTATATTTAATCATTCCTTGGGCTGTGGAACTGTTCCAAAATCATGAAGATTGCCAAAATTAGACCGATACCTAAAACCGCTAAGCTTGGTGGTCTGTCAGATTATAGACAGACCAGCATCCTACCCGTGATCTCCAAAGTGTTGGAAAGGCTGGTTCTAGATCAAATAACTGACCATGTTTACAATATATTACCACCTATTCAGTCGGGATTCAGGAGGCAACATAGCACTAATACGGTTTTACTGGGAATATGTAATGACATTTTGTCTTCTATGGACAAATCTTTGATAACTCTACTAGGCTAACTGGACTACAGCAAAGCGTTCGACAGTATAAATCAATTACTGATGAGGGCTAAATTAATGTACTATTCGTTCCATTCAACGATTGTTGGATGGCTGACTAGTTACCTTAGCGACAGGCAACAATATGTCGATATTGAAGGTGTGGTGTCTCTTTCAAGAACTTTACACAAGGGAGTCCCTCTAGGCAGCTTGCTGGGGCCAATACTGTTTTCATATTCACGGCTGTCCTCAGTAGGTGCATTGAGCATTGTAAAATCCATCAATATGCTGACAATACCCAGGTCTACATTTCAAGCATTCTTGGTGATATAAGCATCGCAATTAACCAGTTAAAATAAGATCTCTCATCTCTGAGTAGTTGGTCCGCACAAAATGGTCTTTTGTTGAACCCGGGGAAGACAGTTATTAACCTTGTGGGTACAGAAACTTCTAGAAGAAAGGCAATTGATTCTAGGACCAGTGATGTGGTGCTTGAGGGATCAGTGATTGAGTTCAGTGGTACTGTTAAAAACTTGGGTGTAGTGTTCGATTCGGGACTCAGCTTTCGTGAACACATTATAAAGACACTTAGCAAGGGATATGCTACACTTGAATATCTTTATAGCTTTAAGAGTTTCATTAGTACGACTTTAAAATGGAGAATAACATAGTCTGATTATGAGTTTGTTCAATTATTATAGCCCACTATATTTCACCTTGAGCACAAAGGCTATGTAGGGTAGAGTGCAGAAGCTGAAGAACTCCTGCCTCAGATATTACTTCAATATAAGCTATACTGAACATATAATAATAATATATTAATAATATATATTTGTGAAATAATTGTTACATATATATCACAAACATATTAAAGTAAATTATTGCCCACTTTGGCGATGCCAGTCTGTGGGGCTACAAGGATTTATATAAACCAAAACAAAATCTTCTTAACTCTTTTTATATTATACTGTATTTAATCGGCTTCCGTACTAATTTTCTATGAAAAAGAAATAAATTCTATACCATAAAAATAAAATAAAAAACACCACAAATCAAGGATCTCAGCACACAGCAACTCAAACCCAAACAATTCCAAGGTGATCCTAAAAAAATTCCGACATATTCTCTCTTGGTTGGTTTAGTAGATAATTCCTTATCTTTCTTTCAAAAACCATCAATGATGGGATTTCTCTCATTTCTGTTTGAAGAGAATTTTACATTCTGTTTGAGAGATGCAAGAATAATCTCTGCGTCTTCGTCCTAAAAGAAATATAACTCCGCACTTCATATCTAGAGAAAAACTCAAATGTGACAAATGTTTTTGTGCCACAATTTTGTGCCACAAATATTTCTCACTGTACCACAGGACTGCCAAGTTTGGGAAGAGTTTTACCTATATGGCCATATATATTTTTAACAAACATCATGATATTTTTCTGGCATGTAATTCTGTTGCTTTTTTCCGGGCTAAATTTAAGAAGTGCATGCTGCAGATGCAGACTTTGTGAGAGGGATGTGGCCCTGCCTGACCTGCGTGATTTGCATTTATTGAGGTTGTTAACGTCATTTAAAGTCTCCTTAATTAGGTTGAAATTGTAGAAGTGAAGACTGAGCTTCAAACCTTCTGTACAAATAATGATAGCGATGTTTTATTTGTGCAACAAAATTATTATTATTAAATATATCAGGGACGGATATATGACGGATATGAATATTATAGGAAAATATTCATTCTAGGTGTATGTTTTCTATAAATATTGAAAAATACTTACTGGTGTCACCTTCAACCCTCCAACAAATCCAGTTACAGATAGAGCTGCAAGAATATGCCAAACTTCTGTTGAAAAGTAATATGTTATCCAACATATAAAAAACGGAATATTGATTAATTGCAATGCTCTCCTTCTTCCTAAAGGCTTGGTTATTATACCAGATAAGATACAACCCACAGGTATAAGAACGAGATTCACAGAACCTGAAAATAAAATGTTGTTGATATATATATATATATATATATATATATATATATATATATATATATATATATATATATATATATATATATAAATAGATGAACACTAGAACATCCATCTGAAAAATTCAAATTAACTAAGAGAATGTTATAGTAGAGCTAGATATGTGAACGTGTAAGATGTGATGTCTCCATTATCCTTCAAGGGATAAATGTTAGAGAAATATTGAAATCAATTCCACACTTGATGGAAGTGCGAGACATATATGTTTCGTTCTGCAAGGAACTCGTCAGTCACACAACGTCCATCGAAGTGAGGCAACAATTTCAACCTCCAAGCATCTTCTTGTGACTCCAAGTGGAAGACCGTAGAGTAATGAATACTCCACAATTCCATCTATAGGAATCAGTAGAAAACACCTTACAGATTACAGACACACCAAGCATCGAAATTTCACATATCTTCTTTACCCGTAGGTATCTACTAAATTGCAATGTCTATTTGACAAATATCATCATACGATGTTTTCAAATGTCAATAGGTTGCGTTAGTAGTATGCTCGCGTTAATTCCCTATTCATTATTTATAGAAATGATTATGTTTAATGCAGTGTTCAGAAAAACCCGTATTAGGTTTATTCAACAGTATTGATCTTTTATGTTCATCGATTCTTTTTTGTATAGAACGTCCAGTTTCAACTATGTAAAAGCTATCACATTCACTGCAAAATATTTTATAAACGTCACTTCTCGAAAATAAGTCAAGTTTGTTCTTGTTATTTACCAACAATGAACCCAAATAATTTTTGTTGCTGCATATTGTATTCACATTATTTTTATGTAATCTACAAATTTTATTGCTCAAGTTAGGTGTATAATTAATTGAATGAAATATTTTTTGTTGTTTTTCTAAGTGAATAGGAAAAATTCTTTGTAATAGTACCTTTCTCTGTTCATTTTTGTTTAGTTTATCAATGAAGAATGGTTTATAACCATTGTTAATAGCAATTGTTTTTATTTTACAAACTTCTTTTGTAAAATTGTCAGCAAAAAAAAAGTAAGTCATAAAGTAAATATTAATGTTTACTTTTTCACGTTTCTTGATATGAATTGTTATTTAGAAGTTATTGGGATGAATAAATAATTCGATGAATAATTATATCGAACATCATCAATTTGCTGTGTTTAGATACTTTAAAAAGACAGTTTAAAACATGAAAATTGGATTCAATGTGGACATTGTACTTCTCGGTTTGATTAGCAACGCTCAAAATATTTGAAAATTGGGTGGAACTTTGTGAGCTATGTGGAAGAGTTTCAGCGGAAAAAAGTTAAATAATATACGTCATACGGACAGTTTGGGTGTGATAACCCATTTCTTTTTTTTTATTTTTTCTGTTTTTCATGATATTTAATATTTTTGTGTATTAAAAATTTTGTGAATAACCATTTTAGTCCAATACAAATTTCATTTCTCTTCCTTTTTTTGTTATTAATACGGGTGAATAACAAAAGGTCGATCATCTCTACCAGAACATCTAACAGCTAACAGCTTTCTCAACTCAACAGCGTCTGATTAGAGTCAACAAATATTACATTTTATAGAGTTGGCGAAAATTATGTTGGGTACATTCAAAAGTTTTTTTTTTTGATTCAGTGAACCTACAAATTAACGCCGGTTCCGAACGGCCATTGGGCTTGTAATCAATATACATTACCGAGCATATATCATTTTTAAACTACTAATCATAGTCATTCACAAACACCTACGCCTTCAGCGGGGCTCGAACCCGAGTTCTGCCGCACCATAGTCGGGTGTTCTACCGACTAAGCTACGAAGACCGGCAATCCAAAAGTTATCGGAACCATCTTTTTAAAATATTGACTATTCAGTTTTTTATGTGCGTGCTAGAATGGTCAAAAACATGCACATATTATTCATATCTTGTTTTATTATTCAGTTTTTTTATGGGCCAAGTAATGGGTCACATGATCTTGTCGCTTGTTCGCTTTCAAATATAGTCGCCAAATTTTGTGGAATTAAATTTTGCTGTCGAGTTTGATGCATAACTCAAAATATTATAGAACAGAGTGGTGTGTTTGACAAGGGGTAACCCAGATAAGTGACTTATAGAAAAATAAGAAATTAAATAAAGGGTTAGTCAAGTTTGGCATTTTTTGCGTATTGAATAGTGCCACCTATCTCTCTATATATAAAAATGAATAGCTGTTCGTTTGTGTTGCTAAAACTCGAGAACGGCTGGACCGATTTGACTAATTTTGGTTTTGAATTATTTGTGAAAGTCCAGAGAAGGTTTAAAAGGTGAATAAATATGAGCATGATCGGAATTAAATAAAAACAACACTTTTGTTTTTCCTTTGATGTATCTTTCTTACTACATATTTATTCTTAGGGGGTAAAAATGAACTAAATTTTAGCTAACTGCAGTTGTTAACTATCTATCAGATTATTTTTATGTAGATTGATAACTCCCAAGGTTTGTCACAAATTGAATTTCTGAAAGCTACCATAATATTTGACATTTGACAACCAACTAATATATCGATCTATCCTCTATGACATAGAGTCTATGTCGATCGATACCTCATACAAAGAGTGCATCCTTCTATCTTAGTGAGTGTCTATTACCGCTACGTGCGCGAGAATTTTCTTTACTTCGGTGATCCTTTGTGATAGTGACATTTCAAGTTATGTGCTCTTTTTTGTTGACCTTTTGTGATAGTGACAATTTACCTCTGAGCGCGCGAGAACTTTTCTCACTTTGATTAATCACAATTTACGATGCCGAGTGGAAGACTTAGGTCGTGGCAGTCAATCAAATGTGCGAAGAGCTACCTAACGATATAATATATTATATGATAAAATAATGGATTAAAACATGTATGTTCCGGGCGGTTATCCCATTATTGAGAGTAATAATTTAATTTCTAAATCAATTTTGATATTGACGAAATATCAAAATGCATCATTTCTGTTTGGAAATTTCTGATTTCAAGTAGAAATTATGCTTTCTGAAATTTCAAAATTATTTCAGAAATTGAGGAAGTTCTGATTTAATTTTGAAATAAATTGAAATCAGGAATTTACAATTGGAAATAATGCATATTGATTTTACGTCAATTCAAAAATTAAATCAGAAATTTAGGTATTATTCATCATAAGGGCTAACCACCCGAAACATATGTAGAGCTGAAAGTGTTTCAATTTCAATTTATTATTATTAATATCTATACTGCAACTCAACGGCTGGATCGACTCGAGTGAATTTTTGTATAATCATTCATTCGTTTATCCTGATAGCTTTGATTGTCATGGCAGGACAACGTCTGTCGGGTCCGCTAGTATGGAATACAATTTCATTAATTTATTCACATTGTTAAGCATAGTGATATTTGCACACTATGTCAAATATGTTGACATTCATTTAGTCTGTTTATGTCACGTAGATTCATTTCGAAAAATATGTGATAATTGTTAGATGAGGAGTGTGAGGTTTACTTGTGCTCATCAGCTAAATTAATGCATTTTGACTGACTCACCTATCCACGATATTCCTTCCAGACCTAAATGCAGCGGATCGTCTACATTTCTTCGAGAGAGATCTGGAATAAGTATTGTTGGGAAGCAGAAAGCCATTCCGTATCCTATTAAAACCATATTTTTTACCATTACTGCTAAGGTTTGTGATAGTGTAGAGCGACTTATGATTCGACTCATCTTTGAACTGAAATTGCAGAAATAATACTTTTTTAGTATTTGTTTCTTCAAAAAAAAAAAAATTTCTTCGATTTCGAGCTCTTTCTCGACGAGACTTATATAGCTCCGATGTTTGTACCTACAGTTGTGGAAACAAACAGTTTGGGAACACTATAGGAATGAAGACCGTCATTAGTAAACCGAAACCGTGTGACTATAGCTACTGTTCGGCTAATGTTATTCAGCCGAACTCGCTGAATAAAATAATATGATTCTATTGAAAATCTAAGGAGCTGCACAAATGTTTTATAGAAATAACAACTATCAACTTTCGAGAGTGAATATTTAGTGCATCTCTGCATGAAAGTAAGCACTAAATTTTGTCCGGATTCCATTCTGACACACTCGAGAGGCTTTATCTTGTTTCTGGAACATAGGAAGATGGCATGATTTTGTCATTAATTTTTTCCGGATTTTGAAAAGGAATAGCTTTGGTGCGTCTGGAATAACATCGAAACTCTATCGTTTGAATGAATGCCACTTGTGATTACCAATAGGATGAAACAGCGCTGTATGGTATTTACCACTAGTTCGATATTCTTCCGAATGCACTGAATATTCTCTATGGGAAGTTGATAGTTTCGATTGACGACATTTGAGTGAACAGCTCCTTGAGATTGTTATCAAAAAAATTATGAAAATTTCAGAATCTTAGGAAATTAAACTTTTTGTGGTTTTCGTGATACAATTACTCATTTTATACAACAGTCCCCTTATTTAAAAATACACATCTTCAATTTGGTTGTCTAAAATCAGTATGAATACATATTCTCAGAAAAACAGTATCCTGTAAGGACTATGAAGAATATCTAATTGAAATTTTAAATATGCAATATTTAGATAAATGCATACATACACACACCTACCTATATATTTTTAATATAAATTAATTATATATAGAGAATCTGTTATTTCTAAATATGAGCAAAATTACTAATGATATTTTCGTTTTAACTACTAAAACATTCTATTCATTTGCTGTGTTCTCAGATAACTGAGGATTTATATCAATATGAGTTAATGTTAAGTTAGACTTCTCAGGCCTGGTACCCCAAACAAAATGAGTTTTTTTCTATGCTTGTATGTATAAAATTGAACTTGGTTAGTATATGAATGTCCATATTTCTTATACAGAAACAAAGGATACAGAAATGGTTTCAATTATTGAAAAACAAAAAACTTTCCAGACTTCTCAAGCAATATGTGCATAAAGTTATACTAAGCTTAAAAATATATATATAAATTATATTTACTTCAAAAAATTCTATGAGGTTTTACACGAGAAGATATTTTCAGATTCTCACCGTCAAACATATACTACAAGCATCATAATTTAATATAAAAAAGCTTCGTTGGCAATGTCAGATATAAAGAAATAGATGTTTGCTTTAGAACAACTAGGTACGTTACTAGGTAGGTACTATCACTAGGCGTTCTGCTCACGAAAAATTTACATTAATTTGAATGGATAACGTTATTAACAATCTCATTTTGCTTTTAGTTAGAAAGAAAATGCACTGAAAGAGACGTTTAAAACAATCTTTATCTAAATATCGTCCCATTCAGTCAAGGATATCATATCATAAAAATAATTATTGAGCTGATGTGCTTTTTATGGTATAAGGAACACTTGCCTAATGCACTGGATATATGTTTGAGGTTACTCCCAAATAACAAACGTATCTTACAACCAATATAAAAAGAAACAATCTAACTATTATCTATAATATTACAATTGCTATTAAATTATTTGCTAGAACTCATAGTCATCAATTTTACTTCTTCATATCCATGATTTCGTAACAGATTGAAAATCTTTTTTTTACATAACCGATTTAAATATATGGAAAATCAAAAAGAGCTACAATTTATTTGAAAATTTTAATACCCTTCTTCATTACAAAATTGATTTCAATTGCTTCTGTAATGGCCAATCGATCAAGGCGTTATGCGATGTTTAAAATCTCATTAATAGCATCCACTCATATTGAAGATTACTACTGCAGTGGACAATGTTGAGAATTAGAAGTGAACATATCGTTATTAGATTCGGTACTTATGTAATCAATAAAATTGATTGAACTTCTCTGAACTGTTGATGAAACATTGTTCAATATATTCAATAAAAAACACAAGGCCTAGCTTAACAAAATTATAATAATTGCTTGACAATTGTTTCGAGATGTTACTCCATTTTTACAAAATAAACGTTACTCGAAACGTTTTCTCGACTTACATTTTTATGTACTCACAAATCTGTACTTGCTATGTACATATAGTGAGAAAGAAAATATCGATGTCATCGAAAGAAGGGAACAAGTTGTATTCAGAAAAAAAAGAAGGTGTATTAATTAAGTTTCAAAGACTTCCAGGATTAAAATTAAGAAGTTAATAGTTAATAGAAGAAAGTAATAATTGAGACAAAGTGGAGGTGCTTTGGTCATTCATTAATTTTTGAACCAGTGCGAATCAAAAATTGCCATTTGTTCTAGAAAAATTTTCCTATCATCTGTGGGAGCAGCAATGTCCCTAAGTTCAAATCAGGGATGTAACGAAGATAAATTTATCGGAACCGAAGTCGGAGTCGGAGTATTTAAATTTGATTTACCGGAGTCGTAGTCGGAGGCAGGGTCAGAAGTGGTGGCGAGAGACTCTTCATTAAAGGGCAAAGAAAAACATTATTTAGTCCACTTTGTTTTTATTTCAATTATAAAATGATAAATATCAACATGTTTCTCATTGAAAAAAATTTAGTGAATTGAATTACTTAAATCCTAAAGGATGATATTTTATTTAATAAACAAAAGTTTTGAAACCAATTAAATCAAATGAATTGACTCCAAAAAGTAGTGTATTATACTTCACAAACAAAAGCTTTAAAGCTTTGTCTCCATCCAATCTATTTCATCACGGGTCGTAGATGAGTCCAGCACCACTAAAAAGTTATTCGCTTGCTACCGAGCCTGGTGGACACGACAAATATTGGCAGGTAATTGATTTAAGTGGCTGGAATTTTGTATTTCCATTTACTTTCCACCACAATAAGGGATCGTAACTGATATTAATAAGTTTTTCTTTATTGTACTCATTTAGTATGCTTTTCATTATAAGAAATTTGTCAAGAACTGGTTGTTTTTCGGATGTGGTATTGTCCTCGTCTTCATTGCTACTCAAAATATACTCGACAAAACTATTTGGACATTACTTTTGCTAGCTTCTGCTGTTAACCCCATCCTTGAACGTTTTTTCACAGGAATGTCTTCACCCTCATTTTTTGACTTATCTACATCGCCAAGTAATGTCAAATAAAAATTTTTTGCTCAAAAAAAATTATTGTTCCTAAAAATTTCCTTTTTGCGTCAAAAGATTTTAAATCTTCCTGAAAAAATTCTTGAATCAAGTTACTTAATATTTATTTCTGTGTAATACATTAAATATAATCCGCATGCATATACCTCATCAAGTTTTATTAAAATAGATAGATAGATCTTTGTTTTGAAATAATCTAATTGAAAATAATTTTGAAACAAATGCACAAAATATTACAACTTGCGGGGTAGCACACCCCTGTATCACACACATAAACATTCTTGTATGAGTTGTTCCTTTTGTATTTTATGCACTTCAGTCACGGCTATTTGAGAATGGTGAAAATGCTTCCAAATTTTTTTGCATTTCGATAGCAAGGCTTTAATTTTACCTTCACAATCTAACAGTGCTCGCACACATAGTTGCAACTGATGTACAGTGCAACTGACATCAGGTATGTCGCCGAATTTCATTGCTCGTATCATATTGGATCCAGAATCGGGTACAAAACAATAAATTTTTTCATTTATTATGCCCCATTCTATAAGCATACTCTTCATTTCATCTAAAACTAGGTCTCCTGTATGTTTTCCATCAAATGCATGGAATTTAAAAATAAACCTTTTAAAATCTCCATTTATGCCACGCGCTGTCAGATTTAAGGTCAGCTTACTACCAACAATTTTGAAAAAATCGAAATTTTTTTTTCATAAATTGCTACTATATACTCGTAGAAATAGTACAGAATTAGTCCCGAAGGTCAGCAAGGCCGAGAAGCAGGTATAAAAGATTAGGGAGCGCTGCAGTAAATCCGGCCGCTCGAACGCCTTCGGTAGCGGCAGCTTCGGCATGCCTTCGGGTCGTCTTATTGTTTTGTTCTTTGTTTTATTGTTATTGTATTGTTATTTTGTTGAACTACTTCTAGACCGGGAGCTGATGACAGAAAAAAGTGGACAATTTTTTCAAGGCTGCCTTCGATAGGAGACATATTTACAGTCGGGAAGTATAGATCAACATAGTTTAGAATCATCGAAACCTGCAAACTCATGTTTAAACTATGCGTTTATTTTGCATTGAGAAATGACTACTCGGAACAACGTTTTATAGTCTGCCATTCATTTAAATAGAAAACAGGGTTGTGGGATTTCTGAAAATCTTATTGGCAGACGATTTACTTGAGTACAAAGGTGAATTATCATAATATTAGTTTGCAATGAACCCGTGTAACTCGAACCAACTTTTTCAAGTCTGCCAATTACACTGTAGTGTGTCCGTGGCCCAAAATCAACAAAACATCACAAGGCAGTCGATTTGCAGTGATATAAATATTACTTACGTATTTTTCAATTAGCATTCATGTTACAATAACTCGGAACAATTTTTTCAAGCTTATAGTTTATTTCAACATAAATTTAACAACTTCAAATATCGATTAAAAAGAATGGCAGCCGATTACATTGTATACATACAATTTTTAAACTTTTTTTGTTTTGCAATAAAAATTAATATTCATTACCAATTTTCTAATGTCTGCCAATCATACTATTGTCTATTCTTAGCCTGAAACTAACAAAAAATTACAAGGCAGCCCATTTGCAGTGATATAAATCCTATTAAAATATTTTTCAATTAGC
Organism: Henosepilachna vigintioctopunctata; assembly: GCA_030704895.1. Lineage (NCBI taxonomy): Eukaryota > Metazoa > Arthropoda > Insecta > Coleoptera > Coccinellidae > Henosepilachna > Henosepilachna vigintioctopunctata. The sequence goes on from JARQZJ010000098.1 coordinate 2,123,422, forward strand.
AATTTTTTTTAAATAACTCAAAACAATTTTTTCAAGTCTGCCATTTTTACGTTGCATTATACATGTATGAAATAGACCAAATATCAAATAGCAGACGATAAATAATCAAACATACATGAATATTATGAAAAAAAATTTTTTTTTCCAAATTTAAATTCTGACCGCTGATGACAAGTGAATGAATTTGTTACTCTACCGTCATTAGTCGTCTTTTTTTAGTATGAAAGATGATACGATCCACGAAACTTCTAATGTTTAATATTTATTCGTCAACAATTTTGTATGTAGATAAAATGTATTAATTGAATATAAGTGTATTTTTGTGACTAATACACATATACGTATACACATACGTATACTCATTTTTCCGAAACAGCTATTTATCGCTGTCCGTTAAACTGTATATTCGAATCATGGAGACTTACTGTAACTGTATGCTCGAATTTTCGAGAAGCGTCCTTTCAGCTCTATAGGAAAAATCAACCAATCAGCGCATGGCATACACGGTACCTCGAGCACACTGTACTTCGAGCCGTGTCTGTGCCGGGAAAAAGTGCCAGACTAAATAATTGTTTCATTTGGGTATTCACATATGTTTGATCATTTATCGTCTGCTATTTGATATTTGGTCTATTTCATACATGAATAATGCAACGTAAAAATGGCAGACTTGAAAAAAATGTTCCGAGTTATTTTAAAAAAATTGCTAATTGGAAATCATTTTTATAGGATTTATATCACTGCAAATCGGCTGCCTTGTAATTTTTTGTTAGTTTCAAGCTCAGAATAGACAATAGTGTGATTGGCAGACATTAGAAAATTGGTAATAAACATTAATTTTTTTTTCAAGTTGAACTGCGTCTGCCTCCATTGTAATACATATGAATTCGTATGCCAGTAGTTTTATATGAAATATTTATTGTCCAAATTTATAATAATTCAAGAGGCAGACTTGAAAAAATTGTTCCGAGTTATTGTAACATGAATGCTAATTGAAAAATACGTAAGTAATATTTATATCACTGCAAATCGACTGCCTTGTGATGTTTTGTTGATTTTGGGCCACGGACACACTACAGTGTAATTGGCAGACTTGAAAAAGTTGGTTCGAGTTACACGGGTTCATTGCAAACTAATATTATGATAATTCACCTTTGTACTCAAGTAAATCGTCTGCCAATAAGATTTTCAGAAATCCCACAACCCTGTTTTCTATTTCAATGAATGGCAGATTATAAAACGTTGTTCCGAGTAGTCATTTCTCAATGCAAAATAAACGCATAGTTTAAACATGAGTTTGCAGGTTTCGATGATTCTAAACTATGTTGATCTATACTTCCCGACTGTAAATATGTCTCCTATCGAAGGCAGCCTTGAAAAAATTGTCCACTTTTTTCTGTCATCAGCTCCCGGTCTATTCGAGAAATGCAAGAATTCTTCAGAATGGTGCTTACGAAGACCAGGAAGGAGTTGTGTATGAAGCTGAAATGGATATGTGAATAAAATTCCCTTTTTTTTCGATTTTTCACAAATAAAAACTTTGAACTGATTTTTCTCCTAACCACGTTTTTTCGCATGAATTACACTCTCATTTCAAAACTATTGCACTTATCGATATGAACCAATCGGCATTTTACTCTTCAGATGTCTGGCTATGGCCTCAAGCAGAACCAGAAATATTCATTATTATTTAAAAAGTTATAAACAATTAAAAGTGAAAAAAAAGGGTAAAAAAATTCAAAGTCCGCCATCTTGTTTTTTCATTGAAAATGTTTCAATCTGCTTGAGGTCATAGCCAATTCGATACAGAACATGAAACCGTTTTGTTTTTGCTTTCAGATAAAAGAAAGATCCAAGAAATGATGTCATTCATTTCCGATTCAGATTAATTTCAACTGCCATTTTCAGGACCGCTATATGGAAGTAATTTCATATATGTGCTTTCATATGTAAATAAATTGATTACTCAACATGTTTTGTACTATAAATAAAATATATTGAAACAAATTACGTTTTTTGGAGTAAGCTGGCCTTAATAAAGACACATTCGAACTTGATTCGGTCCAAATTTCTGTTGTTAAAAGAACTTATCAAATTGTGTCAGTAAATCGTTAATTTTTATAGCTAATGCTGCATATAAATCACCACAAATATTTTCTCTGAAAAAATGTCTTCCCATTAACTGATAATCCGACACAATGAACTGCATAAGTCTCTGAAATCAAATGTCGCCGAATTCCACAAAATTGAAGGGTAGATCTTGCAAAGCAATCATTTCAGAAATCAATCTGTCAATTTCCTTTGATTTAGAATTAGAATTACATCATTCTTGATTTTTCAGTAAAGATTATTTTAGTGAAGTCTAAGGCTGTACTGTGTTTTCTTTTCAGTCTCTAAAATTATTAATTGTTCGTATTCAGTAGCATGGACAGACTTCAAATGACCTTTTAATGACATTGTCGTACCTCCCTTTCTGGAATACTGCTTCAAACACTCCTTACACTTTGCCGAATCTGCACTAACTTCAATAAAGTAGTTACAAATACAACTTGATTTCGGCTTCATGGTTCAAAACAAAAACAGATCACTTTTATTGGTATAAAGCCACTTATGCGTAAAAAATAAACAAGTGCCTTAAGAAACAATCAACGACTGAACGCATGTAGCGAAGGCGGGTATTCCCAGCGCGACAAGTATGAACCTGTTCGCAACGGTCGACGCAGGCCACCGTCCCTATTTGCTATGCTTCGACCTCCGATTTAAAAATTTCGTAGCCGAAGTCGAAACCGAAGGTGTAATAATAATCGGAAGTTCCGACTAATCGAGTCAAAGCTCCGTAACATCTCTGGTTTAAATATATGAAGTGGCTATTATAATTATAATGTGTTGAAAGAGCAGTAGAATTTTTATTATGTAATATGAAGGATAAGGTTCTTTCATTTTAGTTCTGATGTTCACCGGGTGTTCGTGCAAGAAATTTATCTCCATTTTTTTTTATTATCTCCACTCTCTTTATCATTGACTGAAAATTAAATAATTTAAATTTCTTCTAAATATTTAATAGTGTTGGCGTTTACTTGATGTAAATCCATTATAATTGAATATAAACTTAAATTCAAACACTTGAACTTATGATTTACACTTTATTGACTACTAGCATGACGAGTTTCGTCGTTACAAACGACTTCTTCAGATGCTAACAGAATAATAATAACAAATTCGAAAAAACAGGTATAAATATCAGTGAATTTGAGATTCTATGAATTTGGGTTTTACCTAAGATATTCCATTCTGAAATCTAATTTTTATTACCTGAAAAGATTTAACAAGTGTAACTCATTGTAAAATAATAATAAAAAAGGAAAAATGTTGTAGGAAAAAGAAAATGATGTAGTAAATAAAGTGATGTCAGGACGAGTCTGTGTTATCTCTGTGATTTTAGTTATTTCGCGTTGTGGAAATCGTGAGATTATATGTTTTTCGTTATCCTTGAATTACATATTTTCTTCGAAATTAAAAAAAATTCGCCACGCTCGAGAATGTTGAGATGACGTTTTTTATAGTTTGTAACTCTCCAACTTATTTATATCACTCTCAAATTGTCAGATTAGTGAAATATGAACTTTTTAGCATGTAATTAACCCACCCTAACTTGATCTGTCGCGCTCGGGCCATCTTGAATATAAATTTTGTACCTAATCCCTTATCCTTGACGGCGGCCATATGTATGAGACAAATTTGGTGGAGGTGCTTACCGGGTACAAGGCATCCCCGGTTTAAGGGTCGCACTTTTTTTTAGTAACTCCCTAAATTCCCGCTTGGGCTTCCTACTAGCAGAGATAAACCAATTTTATCATCAGTTAGATGATAATATATACCAATGAGTTCAGTTCTATCGCCCTATTAAGTAATATATCACAATTCTACAATGTAAACATGTACGATTTCAAGAACTTTAATGCTCAAGAAGAGTCAATTCAAGACTCGAAAGAGTTTCTTGAAATAATCGATAGTGTAGATCTGTAATTAATATACGATATTTAAAGATTGTGTTATTCAATATCAATAAAACATGCACGTCTCGCTACTCGAAATACCATAAAAATTTAGTTATATAGATGTACATATTTGTTATACATATTTGTATACACTGAAAATCGTTAATATGTCAAAAATCATATATAATCAAAAATATATCAAAAATGTCTGCAAAATAAAATATTCTGGAAAAAAATCAAATTTGGTTCAATTTATTGAGAAAATTATTTACACTCGAATTTAAAGCATAAAGTTGAACTTGTCCACATTACACAGAATATATTTTGTTTGAGTCTTTTTAATTTTGATTTTAGGGTTATTTAGGCTATTTCATCTCAATCGCAGACAGGTCGTTGAATAGAAAATAACAGACGTGAAGGCCATTAAGAAGTCATTCATTAATTAGTGAAGACTATTGGAAAAGAAATCAGGGTAACGAAGTTGTAAGGAAAGTGACCTTCTTCTATCTGGCAGCACTGCTCATTAGTCTTAGACATAATAGTTCTTTACCAGGATTGGCCCATATAGATCCGGATACGAAAAGAAACTAGTTCGCTCCTTTGGTTCCTCAGCTCCAACTCCGCCTCACAAAACAGATCCCTCGGATACGGACCTATTCGGTACCGTACCGACTCCAACTCGGGAGGGATGGTTATAGAACATGAGGTATATTTTAGTGTAAATCTAGTGACGGATTTGAAACTCCCGCTCAAACGTTACTTCGGCCAGTTATAGCGTTGTTGCTATATTATTCTATACGTGGAAATATCAAACGACACTTGTATTGAAAATATATATTTAAGATTATTTACAAGGAACGAACTATTGAACACGTGGTTGTTGTTGTTACTCGATGGAAGTTAGAATGACGGATGTTGAACATAGAATTGACTGTCACGATAAGAGCTCTGATAGAAGAAGGAAGAGATTGTTGTTGGTAGCCCTTTTTATATGTTGACAGTTGAAGTGGGGCGTCCCATTGTGATCACAGAATAGTGATACTATTCTGTGATATGTTTTCTTCCATCGAATGACAATGACAATTCCCTACACAGTAATAAAATGTCAATTCCGCCATGTCCTATGCACCGAGTTTCCGAGCAATTCTTTTTCTTCATGGATCTTTGTTAGAATTTGTACTGCCACGACCCCCTTTACTACAGGCCATGAAATGAGTATTTGACATATGTCATTGCGTGGGCATATATTCCCGCAATTTCTTGTAGAGCAAACAGGACGCTTCCCAAAACTTTCGCAATTTGAAGTTAAATAATTTGAGCTTTCGGTATAAATACTATATTTTTCAATAGTGTACAGTGTATTACAAGTGGTGATGTTGATAATTTGTTGAAATCTCAACATCAAACACTAAAAAACGAAGTGTTTAGTTTGTTTACAAATTTCAGTGAAACGAAATCAATTTCGTGTTGTTCAAGACTTTCGTAGTTTTAAGTAGAATGTTTTACGATTTCAGTTCTAATTCTCTATTCATCAATTCTCTTTAGTGTTATTTACGTGCTAGTGTTGATATTTTGTGGATAACATAACATCAAATTATAAAAACGAAGTGTTTTGTGTGTACCGATTTAATCCAATCGAATTTGTGTTGTGTTTTGAGTACGGATTACTCACAAATAATTTGTTTGTGAAATGTAATGTAGAGGATATGTATTCCGTAGATGATTCAGTAAGTTTCAAGCTTGGGATAGGTGAGTTTATTTATAGTAATAAGTATATTTTCTAACCTATTTATTACCGATAACCATCGAATAAACAGATCGCTATTCACAAATCTAACTAACAATAACATATTCTTTCAAAATCCAAACTTTCCTCAAAACAGAATTTTTGGAAGCTTTGATTTTATTTATTATTGATAATATTTTAATTATTTGCAACGGGGAGGACTGAATATACTTACAGAAAATGTCTTATTTCACATGTGTTCCATATTTGAAAAAATTATTAAAGGTATTTCTCTTGAACGTGCCTTTTTGTATAATATACACCAGAAAGCAATTTTGTGTAAGCTCCCTATTTTAAGAGTGTCATTGGATGAGTCCTTAAAGATTTTTGTTGTTGCTGTTTATGTGATGAAGACAATAAAAATATTCTGTACTGCACTATGTTCTATGTTCCGTGGATTCAACTAAACTAATTGAGTTGGCAACTCTGCACCGTTGGCTTCTCTTCTCACTTCCCATTTCCCATTCATTGCCGGTTGCTAATAGAAGAGTTTATCATAAATTATGTAAAATTGTTACCGGAATATTGTGACCAAAGAGAGGTGATAAAATATTCGTATATTGGGTTCGCCCAATTTTAAGGTTTAAGCTATTCAAATAAAATTTTGGAAGGGCTTTCGTATTAATATTTAACCATGGCAGAATACCTTGCATCAATATTTGGTACCGAAAAAGATAAGTGAGTATAATCATATTAATTTAAAACAATAACTATTTCATGTCTTTATTATATCTTTATTTTATTTTCAGGGTAAATTGTTCATTTTATTTCAAAATTGGGGCTTGCAGACATGGAGATCGTTGCTCCCGTATTCATAATAAACCTACATTTTCACAGACTTGTTTGTTACAAAATCTGTATGTGAATCCTCAAAATTCGGCAAAATCTGCCGATGGAAGTCACTGTAAGTATTTATATCTATGATTTTGTATGATATTTCTTATGTCTGTTGTTTTAGTGGTGGCCAATGTCTCAGATGAAGAGATGCAAGAGCATTATGATAATTTCTTTGAAGATGTTTTTGTAGAATGTGAAGATAAATATGGAGAAATAGAAGAAATGAACGTGTGTGATAATTTGGGAGATCATCTTGTTGGCAACGTGTACATCAAAGTATGTGGCTTCAGTATTTTTAAGATTTTTAGGGTTATACCTTTTTAAGATTAATTGATTGAATTATTGATATACTTTATATATTTACGCAATCAAATTTCATATAATCATTGAGATTAGATAAGTATCAAGGATTTTTATCCAATATCAATAAATTTTTTCCACGCTCCAAAAACACTCATTTGTTCATCACTAACAATTACTTTATTCTTGTCACAGCGTCTTCTAGTAGCATCCACATTCCATAGAATTCCCACATTTATCTGGGTGTAAGACTATCCAAAGATTACACTTGCTAATTTGGTTCACTATTACACAAAAAGAAAAATGTATCATGTGATTAGAAATATTTGACTAAATTGTCCAAGATTTGAAGAATTGTTCAATACACTCGATATATGTTCAAAACAACTTCTAATAATGGGTTAGTAGCACAGCACAAAAGAAAATAGATTGTAATGAACAATTTTTGTAGAATTGTGGCCAGTGATTTCAATTATAAGATACATTTAATATTTCACCAAGTGTTTGAATGAAGTCAATTGACATTAGAAAAATTTAAATTACAAATAGTATTGTCTAGATTTTTGAAGAATATGTAGTAGTTTTAGGAAATCCTAGCAATAATCAATTTTTTTTTAACCGTGTATTAAAGTAATGTACTATAATCTTCTATTTTCTAAGCACTGTGAATATAATTTTTCATACACGTTAAACCTTGGAAAATTCAAAGATTATTTAAGAGGACAATAAACAACTATTTATAACTTTAACATCTACACCTCAATCAATTAAGCAATTTTTGAATTTTTTGTCAATTTATTAAGTGAGTGGTTTCTTGAGTGTCTTTTGTTGCCTGGACGTTCACCTTCAATGCATGATAGAATAGGCTGTGCAGCCCTCTGCTCTGATCTTCATATCATTTCATATAATAATAATATCTATTTATTTAACAGTCATTGTAAATATCAACAAAAATAAATCAGAACAATGAATGTGATATATGTCCAAATTAAGTTTGCAAATATTTTTTGCATATTTCAAAATATTTGGTTAATGTATATGTAAACTGGGAATTTCACATTGACTAGAACAGACACAGTTTATATATATATATATATATATATATATATATATATATATATATATATATATATATATATATATATATATATATATATATATTAAACATTGATTTATTCCCTGTTTGAGATATTTTATTTTATATATATAATATATATATATATATATATATATATATATATATATATATATATATATATATATATATATATATATATATTTTTTGCTAATAGCACTGAATGAAGTATTTAAGAAAATGAACACTTTTATAACATTCTTTTGGTTAATTTGAATTTTCAAATGAATGTTCTAGTATTCATTCTCTTATATATACAGTGTAAACTCTATATAATGAAGGGACTGTACATTTTATGGCGTTATAGAGAGTTGTTGTTAAATGGAGAGAAGAAAAATCAGAATTATGAAAAGAAAAGTTTATTTCAAGTAGTTATGTATATAAAAAAATAATGTTATTTGATCGCTATTGCGTATATTCAGTTATATTTGTCTGACGTCTTTTACAAGACGTCAAAAATATCCTGGATTTTTAAAATTATTCTATTCACGTCTTGCGATATTGAGGCATCTTGGTGATGAAGGAAGTACTTTTCGTATCAGTATTTTTATATCAGTAAAACTTTTTCGGCAATACGAAGTGATTTTCTTTTACTAACCATGTTTACAGTTTGAAAGGTTGTGAGTAACTAAGAATGTGATTAAGTCCATGACTCCTACTTATTAGTAATGGTCAACACCAGTCTACATGTGAAATCCCAATTTGTGAAGAAAAGAACGAATTTCTTAGAAAGTTTGGTTTGTATGATGCCGAAAGTCGAGTTTATTACAGGTTAGGATGATAAAGAGTCAAAAGAACTTACACATCTACACAGATTTCACTAATTTTGGCGTCTTAAGAGGTACTTGTTATTACTTAGTGTTGTCGTTATTGAGAGTGCGTGTAACGCTATATGGAGTGTATCATTGTATTAGAAAACAAGCTAAACCAACCAAAGGCGAGTGATTTCAACGCTTTAGGGAGTTTGTCGTTAAATAGAGTGACGTTACATTTAGTTTACACTGTATATGTATATATATATATATATATATATATATATATATATATATATATATATATATATATATATATATATTGCAAAAAATGAAAATTGCTGCTTAAATTATATAGAATAATTATCTCAGCGATTTGTTGATAGCACATGTTATTTGAACATATAGTCTAATCCTTCCTTCATTATGATTCATAGTGCGGTATTATTTTGTATTGATATTTCTCCCCAAATGCCTCTATTTGTAGCATACATTTATAGCTATATTTTCACATCTTTTACTTTTTTTAAATCGACAATATTAGTATATTTTCTTAGAATTTTTGATTTTTAATTTTCAGTTTCGCCGTGAAGAAGATGCAGATAAAGCTGTTAATGACTTGAATAATCGCTGGTTTGGCGGCAGACCTGTTTATGCTGAACTGAGCCCTGTAACTGACTTTCGTGAGGCTTGTTGTCGACAGTATGAAATGGGAGAATGTACTCGTTCAGGATTTTGCAACTTCATGCATCTGAAACCTATTTCTAGAGATTTGAGAAGGTAAATATTATTGCAACTATATATAAGTATAACATGAGTGGATATTATTGCAACTATATATGTAGTATAACATGGATTATATTAAAAATAATCTAAAGTTACTGTGGCTACAACTTTGATATATCCTCAGAATTGAATTTTTACAATTTAGGCCAATGTTTCCCAACGTGGGGTCTACGCCCCACAGGGGGCAATTTGAAAATGCATTCGAGTTTAGCCCTTTCGCACTTCTTAATTTCAACTTTCTAGCCTTTTTGGAGGCATAATAATTTTAGAAAGGACACGAAAGGAGCGGAGGTTCAAGAAGGAGGGTCCGGACTCGAACTAGGCCTCTCCATCCTTAGAAAACTTTATCTGAAATAAGTAACAATAAGTAGTGTTACATGTTGTGACAATAAGTATGCAATTTTATCGAAACTACTCACAACTGACTGAATTCAACCAGGCGGTCTTGACTTGTATACGAAAATGTGATTTCTGTACAGTCACATGAGTTTTCACACAACAGAACTTTCTGGAACAAGCCAGATAACATTTGGCTTTAGTTAGGTTGAGTACGTGCATCTTAGTTCATCCTGTTAAACGTAGATGGGGCTATTTGCCCTTTTTTACCAATTGGAGCAATACTTTACTTTCGAGCTGCATAGCGATAAATAGACAGAAAACATTTACTCTCTTATAATTATTTATGATGGCTTCAATTAAAATCAATACAAAATATATGTTAGAAAACTTACTGTTCTCTGAAAAAAACTGTCTTTCTAACATAGCTTATCATCTCAAAGTTTCAATATAAATAAATAATTTTAATTAAAATCACTTATACAACAGAACACAGCGGCACACAGCGTGACGAGTGCTGCCGCTCACAGAATAGAGCTCCGGGATAGACAGAATTGAACGGTCAAATTCGGAATACGTGTGTATGTCTATGCGACACTTGTTTCATTTCGTGCATTTTAGGAAACCGTGTTTTACTCTTTCGCGTTCCGCATTTCTGTGTTTACCAAAATTGATTCCGGCCGCTGGAAAGCTCAGTGACCTGCATGTTTAATGTTTCTGATTAATTCACTTCAGAAGTGTTTTAGTCTTATTCACTATTAAGAAACCTCATGGTTTTTTTTTATTCAAATAAGTGATATATTATTTTTGAATTAAGATATACTTTTTAATTATTACATTTACATTAAGATATAAATTCTTAAAATTTATATTTTAATATTATTTTTTGTTTATGTGTTTGAAATTGATGGTCGATTAAGAAAGAATGAGTTTGAGATATGTTGTTCAACAATTGTGGTGTGTTGAGATTCTATTAGTATTATGTATTTGAAAGGTTAATAAACCTTCATAAAAATATCGTTAATCGATAAAAATCGTTATAGATCTGAGATGTTCGATATCTGTTCTTCCATTTATAGTATTCTCTAAATTTTGACTACGAATATGTAACATTTCTCTGCAGGTTTTGTCCTTTTTAAATGCTAAAATTTATATCTGATTTAAATTTTTTTAATATTTGTTTATTTGGCATTAATTCGTTCTTCTAAAATTTGTGATTGTCATATATAGCATTTATTGCAATTATTGCATGGTATATTATATAAACTGTATGAGTTTTCCTTTGAGTTATTCAAGTGCTTTGTGTCTTAGAGATGGTGAGGTTAATTTTAATGATCTATCTACAAAATCAATAATTATTCTTTTTTTTGTGAATAATTTGTGGTTACTCTTATATATGTGCTGTTTACAGATATCTTTATTCGAGGAGGAAGACCGGAAGGAAGCGTTCTCGCTCTCGTTCTCCAAAAAGGCGTTCCAGGTCTCGTGAACAACAGCGTAAGGGTGGTTCCCGTTCGCCCCCTCGGCATCGTGGCAGAAGTGGAAGATATTGAATTGATACTTCTAGGATTGACTTCATTACTTATATATAATTTTTTTTATTTGTGTTGATTTAATTTTCATTGAATTATGATGAAATGTACTATCGAGTTATCAATACTGTTTTATTATCAAATTATTTAGTGTATGGATGATAACATTATTTTGGTTCAAGTATTTCCATAACAGTTGTATTTCATCATGAAATAGATTAATGTAGGATGAATATTATTTTCTCATAAATCCTAAATGGAAAATTTTTAATTTACACTTAAAATTTCTAATTATATTATTTTTCCAGCTTCTAATATTTTTCTTTAGAAGTCCATCATATTTTACTGTTGGTAAAATACAGTAATATATCAAGACATATATCTAATATGTGGCTTATGTTTGGATGTTAGAAATATACCAGCAGCAATTTTGAGAATATTCCTTTCATTGTTTTGTGATGACACCTGAAAAGTATACTCATTGTTTTTTTTTTGTTAACTCAAATGTCTTAAAAGTGTATTTCTTATAATAATTTCGTACTGCAATTAGTTATAAAAAGTTTATAAATAAAATAAGACACGCTCTGCTCGATACTAGGACTTAATCTCCTAGATTCCTCTCAAGGTGATTTCACTACCCCAATAGGTAATGTGGACAACTTGCAAAATAATACAATTGGATTAGAAATCCTTGTTCGAAAGTGTATATCAGTAGACAATAGGGCGGTAATTCTGTGAATATATGTGAATAATTTCTGACAGATTTTGTAGATTCGGTTGAATATTGAATATTCATGACACACCCACCAATTATGAAGACATTATCTGATCATATAGAAAAAATATGAAAACTCCTTGAAGACATCCTGTGCAGGTATGTGGAAACTGAAAAGAAACCAATAGATAGTTAAGCATATATTTAAAGTTTGGTATTTTTACTAGCTATACTTCTATAGATTCAGCAGTATATGTAAAATAAAAAGTTAATTTCAATTATCTAAAATTGAATTTTGAACACGAGGCATCCCTTTTGCTACATAAAATGAATGACTATAATTATCACTTGGATCTTTCACGTTTATAAGATTGAAATTTCCTCAGATCACTTGGTTAGCAAGATATTTCTCTGTCAATATCTGTGTATTTATCTATAATAGCAATATTATGATCAGAGAATCTCACGATATCAAAGAGTTCGTTAGTTAAATTATGGCATGTTATGTCTATTTTCTCTAACTTGGGTACATTTTGAAAGAAGTAATAACTGGTATCAATATGTGAAATTCCTGTATGTGCCAAATCTAATTGTTTCAATTCGGTTAGACCCCTGAACGTATCTGCAAAAATGCTATTTATTTTGTTTCCAGCCAGCTGTAAAATTTGGAGCTTGGGCAACTTCTTCAAGAAACTTAAATCTGTGATTTCTGCGTAAATAAGATTAAGCTCCTTTAATTCACGGATTGAATTAAATATTTCAGGATTTATTTTCAAGAAATTGTTTGCCATTAGCGACAACTTTTCAAGATGACTTATTGGTTCGAAAGCGTTACTATCAATTTTTTTCAAGGTGGTCAGGTCAAGCTTTAATACTCTCAAACTTGTCACGATTTGAAGGTCATGTTTCTTTAGATGCTGAAGTCTTTCAGATCGAATTACCAATTTTTCCAGGTTTGGAAAATTTCTCAAAGTATTTTCTTCAATATGGTTAAGTCCATAATTGAAATAAATTTTAAGATTCACTAAATTTTTGCAATGCTTCAATAATTCTTTGGTAATATTTGGAAATTTGTTATTTCCTCTGATGATTAGTTTGCTGAGATTTGGAAATTTTGTGAAGAATTTCGGATCAATGTGTGTAAGATTATTAGATACAAACTCAATAACTTGAACGTTGGCCATCCTTGGAAAATCGTTTTCCCTGAGAATTCCTGATGATTTCACTATTTGTGCAGCGACTTTTTTATGCGAATCAGGAACATCTGTACTATCGAGACAGAATGTTGTAGTTCCGTAGACGAAACAGTTTGATACTTCTCCATTCGATTTTGCTATTATACATGTCAGTATAATAGGTATTATCTGTGTTATCTTCATGCTACAAATAAAAATGTTAATATTAAGTATTTTGTAAAGTTAGGTAATTTCTTTTCGTCGTTTTCTGCCATATAACTAGAACATTTAGGACTTTTAGCACAAAAACTGGAGGATAATGGGAAAAGATTTTTTTGTTAAAGTGCTCGAAACCTCTTTTATATCAATATATTTATTGATATAAAAAATCTACTTATCTAAAAACCCCTCTATTGAAAATGACGTTCCATAGTTGAAGTAGTATAGTCCATTCGATAGATTGTTTTGGAGAACTATGAAGGAACGGGGGAACGTTTCAACATACAAAGAAGGTATTTGTTTGAAAATTTGTTTTATTTGATATTTAATATACACCTCGTATTATTTTTTTCTTATGATGAGAAAACTATAGAGTTAATAGAAAACTTGAGTTTGCGCAAGGAAATTAAAGATGAAAACAAGGAGGCATCATTTGAAAAACATGATATTTTTAAATTTGCGTTTAAAACCCATTTTCTATGAAGAATTTACGTACCGGAATAACGGAGCTATATAGGTGTCTGACCTCCGATCCTTGAACAATGTAAATAATAAAAAAATAATACCTTTTAAACAGTTGGAAATAAGGACAATAATATAGATACACAAAACTTTTCAAAATTATTGATAACGATCGCAATTGGAATAATATCTATTTGGAATGGAAAGTTTTAGGAAACTAATGGTTCACGTTATTGTTATGAAGAAAGTAGGGAGTTCAGAATTTTTTGAAAAAAAAGCAAAACCTGAGTCCATACAACTAACCATAAAATACTAGAAGTGATATTGTTTCACTTCAAATTTGTATCGGATTTCTTACCTTTAATAGATTCGTGCACGAAAATTTGAAACAAACGTATTACAGTAATAGAAAATGATACACTGATCACTTTTCGTTTAAATTTTTGTTTCCGTTTAAATATTCATTCCAGATATATTGCTACTTTGAGCAAATATTTTTCTTGAAATATTTATTGCGAAGTTATGGCGAATTGATGTTCGGTTACTACTCTTGGGAGTTATCTTGCTCTTATTCACCGGATTGATACACTTTGTTGACCCTCCGCTATCGAGGTAAACTATATTGAATGAAACTTTACGACTACTTGATAACACTCCTTCGACATGGGATTTTGATGGACGGCATACATGCAATTTGATTAAAACTAATACAATTAATTGATTATTGTGTTAAATGATCATACATTATTCTAAGTTATTTTTCTCAATGAAAAAAATTTATATAAAGTTTGAGGATGATAAAAATATGTTCGGTTAACGCCGAAATGAAATTGAGTAACGTAATAGAGAAATTTCATCAATGAAAAATCCACAACATAATTTATTACTGCTCTGATAGGATCTACAGCTATAGGTTTTCATGGAGAGTAGAAAATTAATGCAAGTGATTCCAGCAACTAAAAAAATGAATTTTTTTAGTTGTGTCTTCAGATCAGGAAGTATAACACGGGTACATGAAAATGCCGAATGCAATTTCGCTGATTGAAATCTGGAATGACATATATATATATATATATATATATATATATATATATATATATATATATATATATATATATATATATATATATATATATATATATATATATATATATATATATATATATATATATATATATATATATATATATATATATATATATATATATATATATATTATATATATATATATATATATATATATATATATATATATATGTATATATATATATGTATATATATATATATATATATATATATATATATTATATATATATATATATATATATATATATATATATATATATATACATCCCACCATCATTACGAAGACCATACATTTGCGTTTTACCATCATTATGAAGACCATGGAATTACGACGACCATATACGGTCGTCGTAATTACATGCACTCTAAAACGATTGTTTATGTTATGAAACGTCGTCTAAAGTTGGAAACTCAATTTTTGTTGTGGTCGTCATATTGTTGATCTGATGTATTTTTCGTATATTTTTAGTTCACAGTAAATACGTGGTTGGCCGAGTGGCGTTTTGAGAAGCCGTATAGTTTGCTGTATTTCCTTTCAGTTCACCGACTTTATGACGACCGTTTTATTCGATATTAGACGCGGCATTTGGCAACATGTTAAATTCCAGGAAGATGTGAACTGTATCGGCTGGATGTTTTATTAGCATCTAACTTCAACAATATCTGTTCGTTGCGTGAAACAAAGAGGCAGTATTTCATCATTCTTTCAAATTCATTATTTTGGATCTCTTGGTCTCACAAATATAATTATTGAAGTTTTCTTTATATTCGAATTTATCGAATATATTTTTAGTGATGTTTTATGAATTTGATGTTTTATTTTGATTCATCTCGGTCTCAGGAGACAAAATAGTCTATTTTGGCTCCTTTTGATCTCAGGAATACATACATTCATTCTATTTATTCTCTGTAAAAATATATTTATAACTTAGCATTCCATATATTTTTAGTGATTTCTTTATAAAGCTTGCTCTATTACTTAGGTTCTCTCAGATAATAAATACATTCTTCAATTAATTTTTTATATTTATACGGATTATGCACAAATCGAGATACTTTTTTTGATAATGTTGTTTCCTTTTGAAAATTTCGTTACATTTTTACGATTTCACCCATACAATAGATAAGCGAAAAAGTTCTCACAAATACAATCAGCTACACGTTTTCTTCAGGAATTATTGCTTATCCAAATATAAGTTTTCATGCAGCATATTATACTTATTGTGAATGCCATTTCTCATGATGAACTTTTCAATTAATTTCGAAGTGAGTACCTCCTACTAGTAGACTTGAGGTAGCAAAATTGTTCTTATTATAGCATACTATGAATGATTGCAGACAAGTGTTTTGTCCTTGATGGGTTGCGTACTTACGTCTTTTCGACAATACGCGCTCTCAGAATTACCCTGAACCTTTTACACAAATATTTTTTCTGTTTCTGAGATTGATTCATCTTTCATGGTATCGAAATTTGATTGTGAATATCGCAGAAAAGTGCATTAGTATAAGCGAAATTAAGACGAAATTTATAACCCAAATCAAATCATAATTGTGGAAAATAATTTCTTTATGGTTTTTCGGCAGGTACTCCGAAACAAGTGAGTTGTTTCCGAGACCTATGAATAAAAATGTTGCGTAGGATACAAACAGAAATGTTTCGGTGGTGCAAATTCATATCACAATAATTATGAAATGATATAATCTAATATTAGGGACAAATTGTTCCAACAAATTGAAAAACATTATTTTTCGGGTTAATTATTTCTGCTGATTTTCATAATAAAAAACTTCTTTGAAACTAGAATGAGGATGATATATAAAATTGCCCCAATTAAGTCTTAATAAATTTAAGCACTGAAGGTACTCGAGTTTCATTGGAACATTAACCAAAACTGTAACGAATTTTTTTAATCACTAAAATTTATTTCCACCATTCTGGTTGGCGCTATTCTTGTCAGAGTCGATGAAACTTTTACTATTTTTTCAGAAATCAATTTTATTCAAACCATTATCGGTAGAATTCTCAATAGAATTTCGATGGAAAATTTCTTCTCTCTAATTTTTACAGAAGATATCAAACACATTGGTCACTACCTATCAATAAATTATCGACTCGGCTATTTCAAGTTCATCTTCATTATAAAAAGTTTTAGCCAAAACCAGACGTATGCCGAGTTGTATGCAACATGATTTGTATGCCCAAGATAACAGGTTCAATTCCCAGAGAAGTCCTTGAGAATATGGCGCGATATTTCTCGTAAGGCAAACCTCCAAAAACGTTCCTTCCAATAAATATCCTCGAAAGTTAAAAGAACTTCCAAGTGACTATGCCACAGTCATTTGAAAGAGTGATGTAAACATTTTGCAAAATTAATGTGATAAAGGAATATAAACAAGAATTCTGAACGAGCAAAAGAAGCTGACGGAAATCTTCAGAAGGTGGTTGCTTATGGACAAGAAAAGCAATAATTAGAGTATCAGCAAGATAAGTAAAATCAGACAACCTTTTTACCAAGAACACAAAATCGATGTCACGATTCTCTCGGAAACAAATGAAGATGACGAAAAACTACAAACTAAGAAACTACACATTCTACATATCGAAAAGTACTGAAGGAAGAAGAAGACAAATCGTGATCGAAGTTCAGAGTAGAACGGAACTGAAAATGCTGAAATTACAACAAAAACTCAATACGAAATATAAGGAATTGAAAAAAACAGATTAAATTGCTTGCATTCACATGTATACACGTATAATAAAAACGAAACAATTTTGGGGAACTTTTACGAAGAAAGGTCCTCAAGAAAGCAGCAGGGCACGTTGCTGGAAGAACACGGACTGAAATTGCAGAACAACAAACTACATTACGATGAATCTAGCAAAAATTGAAGAAAAAAACGATAAAGCCTCCGCAGCACAAACTCAAGACTCACCGATATACTGGATATAGCCCTGATGAAGAATATGAAGAGAAATTACGAAATAAAAGCAACATAGGATAAAAAACCTGACCAAACTCAAGTGTCAAAATAAATAAAAACAGCAACGAACGTGCTGAAAATAATTAATAAATGCACTGCATTAAAACGCAGTCATTGTCAGGATTTGCAAGGAATTAATTGAAACACGGAAACGCCAATACGAAATAGGTTGTCAGAAGCAATTCTATACTGAAAAACAGTATAGAATGTCCGAAGAAAACTCAAAAAATCAACTCCACAGCAGAAGGAAAAAAAAAAGCTGATGTACTAGAAGGAATGCAAGAAAACAAGGTATCCTGAAGACGAGAAGAAACCAAATAATAAACAACGTGAAGGAAGGGCCACCAAAATAAAAGGAAAGGAAGTACTTATATACAACGGATAAAGAGTCTTTGCTAGACCAGATGGACAAAGCACTTGCAGGAGGATCGAAGGATAGGGATGTACCAGTAATAAGATACTATAAGACACTTATAATTTCTTTTTCGCCAGAAAGAAACAAAAAGGCAGAGATGTTAGAAGAAAAATTCAAATCCAAAATTAGAAATGCAAAATTTGAATTCAATACAACTTCTTGTTCACCTGTACCTTTTTCTGGTGAAATTTTTCAATAGTCTCCGAAAATTACGAGAAGAGTGTCATTCGATTCGTATTGTTACCTAGATCTCAGGAAATATTCAAAATTGCAAAAAAGTTTCAGAAAGATGAAGAATTTCTAAAAAAAAGCTGCAGATTCTGAAACTATAACTCCAATATTTATAATTTTTACAGAGCCACGAAAATAGAGCTAAAAGCGGAAACTCTGGCTCTGCGCACGTTGCGTCACTCCGACACGAATAAAATTATTTAAATATATTAAATAATAATATTAAGGAACAATAAAATTTATGGAGTGTTGAGATACATAAATAAACAATAATCAGCGGTCAAAAAAATTTTTTCTCAATTTTAACATAAATTATGCTTTTGTTAATTAACTATTTTTCTGAGCTGAAAGTTAATATTAGAGCTCAGATAATTTTTAAACTAATATCATAGAATTTTTTTCACTTAGTAAAGTCATTCTTAATAGTATAAAAAGGAGATAATAATGAAAAATTTTGATTTTTCCCTTTTTTATTAACAATTGAAAGTTACAAAATAAAAAATAGTGAATAAGGAATTTTTTTAAATTCTTCATTATTTGAAGCCTCATCGTTAAAATCTGCTTAACTGCTTACTGTTATTGCTCAAATAGTTGTTATTAACAAATGAAAAAAATTTCATATCACTATTTTTTATTTTATAACTTTTATTTGTTATATATAAAAGTGGAAAATCAAAATTGTTTCATTATTGTAATAACTACTAAATTTCTTATACTATTAACGATGACTTTACTAAGTAAAAAAAATTCTAGGGTATTAGTTTAATATTGTTGTTATATAATGTTGTTATAATGGGTTATGTTGAAATTGAGACAACATTTTTTTGACGATGATTATTTGTTTATTTATGTATCCCAACACTCCATAGATTTTATTATTCCTTAATATCAATATTCAATTTATTCAAAAGAAGTTTGCGCGGAAGCCAGAGTTTCCGCATTCGGCTCTATTTTCGAGGCTCATAAATATTAGAGCTGCAGTTTCGGGATTCGGAACATTTTTTAAGCAAATTTCTTCAACTTTTTGCTTCTTCTGCTTTTTTTTACTTTATTGTTTATAACTCTTGTAATTTTTTTCAGCGCATTTTTGGACCTTGCCTCAAACTTTTTAGGTAACAATACGAATCGAATGACACCATACTCGTAATATTCGGACTCTATTGAGAAATTTCACAAAAAAGGCTAAATGTGAACCAGACTAAACCATGGTCCGGATATGAAAAAGAAGAGACTGGTCGCAGTTCGAAGATGAAATAGAGCTAAAACTCCCAGGAAGATAGAAAAACATAGTAATACGCTGAAAATACGAAAAGCCCCAAGGAAGATACGGAATAACCAATCGAGCACTGAAGGACCTACCAGATGAAAGAATGAAGGCGATAGCAAATCTGGACTATTGAATCATTGAATTTGAAGCACTGCCCGAGAGTTTGGAACAAATCAGAAACAATTAAGATGAAACAAGGCTCGATTCAGATATGAATCGAGTAGTTATAGATCAAACAATATACAAGCGCAAAAAAACAAGATAATAAAAAGGACAATATGTTGAAAGAACAAGAAGCATGCAGAAGAGTGAAGCTTCATTTCACTTCACCAATTTTGATTCAGAAAGCAACACACTACAGAAAATAACAAGGAGAAGATTTTACTGAAAAAAAGAAACATAGAGACATAGAAAAAGAATTCGATAGAGTAAGGCACCAAGGATTAATATACATAAAAGAGCAGAATTCCAGAGCAAAATAGTTAAGTTAATAGTATCTTACTTGAACGAGAGGACAAAAAGAGTTAGAGTCGTAGACCTGACTGTTGCATGCAGAGCAGGAAAGAGAAGAGGGGCAGCAAGGATCTTTCAAGAATTAGGTCTTGGCTCCTGCTGTTAAATATCTCAACAGGGGACAAATAAAAGAGGAAACATTTCAAAATAACTCAGTTTGTGAAGACACAAACTGAGTTATTCGGCGAGAGATGCAAGAGTCACTACAGAATGATTAAATAAATAGAATATTACAGGAGACTAAGATCAAGAATGGACCTTGAGAAAACAGTGACAATTCTATTCGACGAAAAAAGAAGAAGAATCGAGAAGGGCCTAGAAAGTATAAAAATAGCAGTACGAGATATATCAGGAAAACCTAAATTACAATAGGCAAATTGAAGACAACTCAAATATAGCGAAACAACTACATGCTGTTTCATATCCAATAAAGAACAGAGAAAACTAGATGTTGAGGCAAAATACTGAAATCGTGAAAGTCGAAGGAGTCGAAGTCGATGGCAAACGGCAGAGAACCCTTGCACGGACTACGAGGAACGATCAACCGGATAACCAGCAATTCGAATCCCCCAAATGAGAAAATGCTGAAAAAGTTTCAAATTGCGAGAATTTGAGACAAAACAAACAGACAAACCAAGAGGTTTATAGAAGAAATGGAGCAGCATGGGAATGAAGAAGTGAGACGAACCATAGAAATTGAGTATGAAAGGATCAACAAAAGACGAACATTGAAACAATGGAACAGAAAAGGTGAAGGGAGTATTGAAACGAAACATAAGAGGAAACATAATCCACAATATTCGTCACTGAGAATCGAGTCCTCAGAGAAGATAAAAGGATCCTATTAATTCTTAAGTTCAACTTTTGAAAATGGTGACACACCGAAAAAATTGCCAAGCAGTTAAGTAATGTAATTCTGTGGAAGTAGAAAATTATTTCCACAGAATATAATTCTGTGAAACCTATAATTCAAATCAAAATATTTTTCAACGAAATATCAATCAATTTTATTGAACAAAATTGTTAATTTTCTCATTACCTCCAATTTCATACGGTATGCCCTCAAAAAAATATTCATTTTTCGCCGCAAATTGTGAAACTGATCACAGGGGTTTTATTCAACTGAGCAATTTCTGGGTGTTAGAGTACCTATATAATTTCGAACAGCTAGTTAGTATTTCAACCAGAAATTTTTGCGGCAAAGAATTTGTAATTGATTTCATTTATATTTGAGCATAAAATCGTGAATTTACTGTAAAATCATCCAATTCTTTTTTCAAATATAGATCCTAATTAAAA
This sequence comes from Henosepilachna vigintioctopunctata, assembly GCA_030704895.1. Classification (NCBI taxonomy): domain Eukaryota; kingdom Metazoa; phylum Arthropoda; class Insecta; order Coleoptera; family Coccinellidae; genus Henosepilachna; species Henosepilachna vigintioctopunctata. The sequence goes on from JARQZJ010000098.1 coordinate 2,145,248, forward strand.
TGAATATAATTGCAAATTAGGCCATATAAAATTTGTACGAAATGCGTATGCCGAAGTAGGTATCAATCTCAAATGCACTATTTAGTGTCAAAGTTCAAAAGTCCAAGTCAAAGTTACTCAGAACAGAGCTAAATATATATTACGTATTTAGATTTGAATTGAGGGAAGTTTCCGAAAACATGACAACAACGCTGGCCGTTGTAATGTTCTCCTGAAAAATAATTCTAAACTATACGGCTGTCGTAATGATGTGAATCTGTATTTAAACGTATACTGCGGTCTTCATAAATACTGGTTTTATAAGGTCTTCACAATGTTGTTGGGATGAAAAAAATCCAATAAAAAGCGGTCATCAACTGAGGTCGGATTTCGGTATAATAATCAAAGAGAAATGATTTTTGCGAAAATATACACGTGTATACTCACTAGTTCTACCGGCTCTCACAATTCACGTCAATGAAAGGTCGTCGTTATGATACCGGGATGTATATATATATATATATATATATATATATATGTATATATATATATATATATATATATATATATATATATATATATATATATATATATATATATATATATATATATATATATATATATATATAATAATAATAATAATAGAGTTTATTCTCTTCAAATATTACAAATAAGAAGATTATGTCAGTATCAGAAAAAAATAGAGTAATCCATTAATTCCCATTCATCCTACAATGTTCGAAGTATTCTTCCAAACTATATGGTTCACAGCACTTAATGTATTCATATACTTTCTTACTAAATCGTTTATCTTTATTAAATTTAAGTTTTCTGGGAAGAGCGTTATATAATTTCATTGACATATACAGAGCACCATCTTGAGCCAGGCTCAGTGAAAGAAGAGGATATATGTACGAATCCATCTGTCTTGTATTGTTTTTATTCAAGTATTTCTCAAACAGTTCATCATGTCTACTTATGAATATAAGGCACTGGTAAATGTAGAGTCCAGTAAGAGTGAGGATGTTATTTGATTTGAAAACATTCCTGCAGGTTTGTCTATATTTTAGATTGAACATATATCTGATGGCCATTTTTTGTTTCACAAACAGACAATTAGCATACGAGCTATATCCCCAGAAGATAATGGCATATGCCAGTGTTGACTGGAAGTTGGAGAAATATATTGTTTTAATCGTATCAGTGTCAACAGATTTTTTCAGCACATTAATTGTATACAATATTGAGTTTAACTTATTACTTATGTGGTCAATATGACTTTTCCATTTTAGGTTTTTATCAATATATATTCCGAGAAATTTGGTACAACTGGATAGTTCTACTAATATATCATCTATCATGAAATTTTTTACATTTATTGTCGTTTTGTCAGTATGGAATACTACACACTCTGTTTTTTTACTATTCAAGGTTAGGTGATTATCAGTGCACCACTCCTTCACTTTCTTATATGCATCATCAGGTTTTTGTCGATTTATAGAGGAATCCCCATCAGTAACATTCACAATTATATTAGTGTCATCCGCATATAATGTAAACCCCACAGACAAATCAGCACATTTTGGCATATCATTTACATATATAATGAATAGAAGAGGGCCTAAGACACTTCCTTGGGGTACTCCCCTACTAACTCTGATATCATCTGACTTGTAAGTATTCGCCATTTTTGTGATGTGTACACTTTGTATTCTATTTTCTAGGTAGCTTTTTATTAGCTTGAGTTGGTTGTCACGTATTCCGTGTGCCTCTAACTTTATCAATAATCGGGCATGATTGACACAATCAAATATTTATATATATATATATATATATATATACATTTACGTCCACATACATATAGTGCACATTGATCTAGATAAAAATCAAGTAATATTGAAATTTTATTTGATAAAATAATTGATACAAATATAATGCGAATTTATTAATTCTGTATGTCATAATTCAACATATCTGGAACAAATACTCATTCTGGAACAGTAATTAATCACTCAAAACCAATATCTGGTGAAAATGACATTTGAAAATGTCTAGTCACATAAGCTTTTAATGAAATTTTTGAATTGTTATTGGTAAATAGTGTGACGGTGTTTATTATATGGAGAAAAACTGGTATGCATTAAACTACAACAAAATGTATTTTCTAGGTAGTGTTTTTTGTACATTTTATTTCATATAATTTGTGTCATATAATACTAGCAGTATTTTACATTCAAAATTAAATTCTAAAAAATAATCACTTCTAAGTTTAAGTATATTTCAAACTTTTATTTAAAAAAATATACATTCTCAAATAAAAATTCACAGTAATTCAACTTAATGAATAATTGTTTTTAAATCAGTGTAATTCAAACTTTTCTGGTGAGATGAAAATTCAATTATTCATGTTGCACCTGCAATTCTGCTTTTACATTTTCCAGCTCATTTATTAAATAATTTACCTGTTCAAGATTCAACTCAAAATTAACTTTATTGTTTTTGGGTTTCAAATCATCTGATTCTTTTGAAACACATCCCAAGGTCAGCTGTAAAATAGGTTCTCTAACAGTAGATAATTTAGAAGTGCCTAAAATCCACTTCAATTTCCAATCTATATTTTCCACAATATTGTGGCCAGAGTTAAGGAAGCTAGCTTTAATTAAATACTGTTGAATATCTCCTTGACGAATATTATAGCACTCTTCCAAAGCTTTTTTGATAGTTTCTGGAATATCCTCTTCGATGTGAAATGTCTCATTCAATGCACAATTGCAGAAGAAATCTTTTACTACTTTTTTTGCTCTAATAGCATCATCAGTGGTCCATTCCATATCATTATTAAAATTCTCTAATGGTACAAGTTTCCCTTCTATTAATTCATCGCAACAGATGTGCAAAAACTATAATAAAGATAAACACTGAAATCAGAATTATACAAATTTAACTTAATATTGAAATTATTCAGAAAGTGACTCCCATTCTACTATATGAAACCTCATGTTTCATCGAGTAGAGGTATTCATGTGTATTTTGGATAAAATGAAGGTACACCAAAATGAATATATTACGACGTGAATATACCACTCACCTACCTTGTTAAATATTGGAGAATTTGAAACAGTTAATAAAGCATTAGAGGCAAACACTTCTTTAAACATTGTTGTTTAAACAAATGTACAATTGATTACTTTTTACTCTGGTTCAATTTACTGAAGGATATTTATTCCTACATATTTTTTTAATACTTCTTGGAACCTAAGATTGTTGTGATTGTATCACAACATACAGTCAAATACAAATGCCCTTTTTTCTTGCTCTTTCCTGTCCTATATTTCCATTTATTTTTTGTATTGACAATGTTGACAAATAATGACATGTGTCAATAATACACCGAGCACATGAGCCTAGAACCGTTAAGCGGCTCTTACACGGTCATTAATAATGACATTACCAGTAATGACAATTTTTGCGAATTCACTTTATTCCAGATTGTCATTTCTGTAAAAACCACACAATCATTTTTATTGTCATTACTTTCCTTCAGTACAGTGGTGGTCTCTGTCAAAGCAAGACGTATAAAATAAAATGGATCCACACAAAACCGCTTGTATTGCTATAATTTTGGCTTTAGCTACAAAACGGCGAGTAAAACGTAAACGTTGGATGAACGAGTGGTTAAAAAAACGTGAACAGTATTCTCATATTTTGTTATTGAATGAAATTAGAGACACCGAGCCAGAGGACTACAAAAACTATTACCGTATGAATGAATGATGTTCGATAAACTGATGAAATTAGTTACACCTTTTTTTTAAAGAAAGAATACAAATATGAGACAGTGTTTACCGGTGAAGGAAAGACTAGCAGTTACATTACGATGCCTTGCTACAGGGAGAAAGTTTGAAGATCTCAAGTTTCAGCAGTTATGTCACCATCGTCAGTAAGCGCTGCTAATATTGAAACGTGTGAGGTGCTTATCTATGTTCTGCAAGATTACTTGAAGGTAAGTACTCTTCCGCCATTTTCCGTGTTGTAAATCAGTGTCAAACCAGGGAGAACTTATAAAAAACATTTTAATAATGTTTGGGAAATGTAGGGAAAAACATTTTTAGGAACCTTTCCGGATTTGACAAGGACTTACCACCCAATTTTTATCAAAATTGGATATCTGGTGAAGAAACAAGATACAGACAAATAGCTTTTCAATAATTAATGAATTTTTATTTACAAAGATATGTGAACAAAAATGAAACAATCATATTACACAAAATTATTAATGAATGAAATTAATAAATTTGAATTAATTAAAAAAAACTGATCACTCGTATCCGAAAAAAAAGTTTACCAATCTATCATTTTGGGCGGAACTGAATCCTTGCTGTTGGGGTGATGCTATTTGAGGCACACTGTCCACCGGTGAGGCAACCGTTGAACTCTCATACGAAAATCCCTCGTTAATTTTTACCGAATGTCTGTGCAATGTACCCTGACTAGCCTCAAACAAAACATCATTAATTGCCTTTTCCGTTAAAGCTCTTTGCAGGGGGTGTAATTGCAGCAGGTTTTCGCCCCACGCTTTGGCGATAGTGGGGATTTCTGTTTCATTATTTTTGAGGAAAAGTCCAAATAAGCGCATGCTTCATAAAACAAAGTGTAACATTCATAATTATTAAAAAATAAAGATAGCTTACTAGCAAATTTTATTTGAGCTCTTTTTATTATTTAATATTGTATTTTGCCTAGCATTCATGTAAGCCTAATTTTAACATTAATAATTGTTGTCAGGCACAACTCGATGAAGAAAAGGAAAATGTGGAAAATGAAAATTCCTCCCAAATTTAGGCAACAACATCACGTTCATCCATAGTTCCGCCTCTTGAGCCCATGCCCAAAAAAGCCAGGAGCATCGGTCCTATTGCTCGCCAAAATGAGCTGTTGTAAAAAGCATGCTCTCATTTGGACTTTTCCTCGAAAAATAATGAGCGAGAAATCCCCACTATCGACAAAGTGTGGGGCGAAAAACTTCTGCAATTACACCCCTGCTTTACACAACTTTTTTTACATAAGAGCTTTAGCGGAAAAGGCAATTAATGATGTTTTGTTTGAGTCTAGTCAGGGCACATTGCACAGACATTCGGTAAAAATTAACGAGGGATTTTCGTATGAGAGTTCAACGGTTGCCTCACCGGTGGACAGTGTGCCTCAAATAGCATCACCCCAACAGCAAGGATTCAGTTCAGCCCAAAATGATAGGTTGGTAAACTTTTTTTCCGGATACGAATGATAAGTTTTTTTTTAATTAATTCAAATTCATTAATTTCATAATTTCATTCATTAATAATTTTGTGTAATATGATTGTTTCATTTTTGTTCACATATCTTTGTAAATAAAAATTTACTAATTATTGAAAAGCTATTTGTCTGTATCTTGTTTGTTCACCAGATATCCGATTTTGATAAAAATTGGGTGGTAAGTACTTGTCAAATCCGGAAAGGTTCCTAAAAATTTTTTTCCCTACATGTCCCAAGCATTATTAAAATGTTTTTTATAAGCTCTCCCTTGTTTGACACTGATTTACAACACGGAAAATGGCGGATGAGTACTTACCTTCAAGTAATCTTGCAGAACATAGATAAGCACCTCACACGTTTCAATATTAGCAGCGCTTACTGACGATGGTGACATAACTGCTGGAAACTTGAGATCTTCAAAGTTTCTCCCTGTAGCAAGGTATCGTAATGTAACTGCTAGCCTTTCCTTCACTGGCAAACACTGTCTCATATTTGTAAAAAAGATGTAAATAATTTCAGCAGTTTATCGAACGTCATGTAATTTATACGGAAATAGTTTTTGTAGTTCTCTGGCTCGGTGTCTCGAATTTCATGCAATAACAAAATTTGAGAATACTGTTCACGTTTTTTTAACCACTCCTTCATCCAACGTTTACGTTTTACTCGCAGTTTTGTAGCTAAAACCAATATTATAGCAATACAAGCGGTTTTGTGTGGGTTCATTTTATTTTATATGTTTTGCTTTGACAGAGACCACCACTGTACTGAAGTAAAGTAATGACAATAAAAATGATTGTGTAAGGTTTTTACAGTAATGACAATCTGGAATTAAGTGAATTCGCAAAAAATGTCATTATTGGTAATGTTATTATTAATGACCGTGTAAGGGCAGCTTTGAATCAATAATTTGTTTCAGGTAAAATACTTGTCGACAATTGATGGAGTGAATTTAACCCACAGAGTAAATCAAATTTTGAAACACTTATTGTCAACTTCTGCTGCTTCTTATTCAATGTTAATGGGCATAGGATAAAGAGAGAGAACCGTTTTAACCGCTCCATTTAAAGACAGCTGTAACTGGTGAGTTTTTCACCTAGAAAGAGAAAATATAGTAGGTCATTTTTATATATAATTCATCTGAAATTTTTGTGAACACATCACAGCATAATCATAAGTTATTTTTTTATATATTCAGTAGAATTTACTAGCAATGTTCATTTCTTGTATGAATAAGCTCCTGGTTTTTCAAATTTTGACATTGTTTCATTCTCTGAATCTAATCAAAACACTTTCATTCTTTGAATCTTATTGAAAGTATCATCTTTTTTTTGTAATGAAGCTTATTAACAATTTTATAAATTTTTTAAAATGTGTCATAAGTTTTTTGAGTCAGCACTTTCAACTATATTGTAATATTATTGATAATACTCATCTGACTCACCAACAACTTCTGCGCATGATATAGAAACAGTCTATTGATTGAAATTGGCCTTTGAGATATTATTTTTTTAATAAATCTTCAATAACTAAAAATGTTTTATTCAAATTATAAAATGTCTACTATATAGGCTCATTAGTTAAAATATAAAAAACGTCAATGAATGACGCCCATTTATCTCTATTTATTGACGTCGTTTTAATGCAATTGAACGATGTCATGTGAACGTTCAAAATGACGTCTTGAGGCTGTGACATTTCGACGTCATTGCATGATCAGTGAGACGTCTAAGACAAAATCACTTCCGAATCATAGAACCCAAGGTCATATTACCGTCACCTTGCTACTTGGGCAGTTTGATCAACAGGGCAGATTTTTTCTGCGGTTTCACCATAGATTGAGAGTGCATAGAATGCTGACAGAAAGAAAACTGAGATACAGTTTTTTAGGCGTTCCTTTGCTTTAAATTTTGTCAGAGTTCAGAATTATTTTCAATCGCTTTGAAAAAATGCAAAAACCAACAGCTTTCATTATCTTGGTCATCATACAGTTCCATTGCAAGTATAAAATATTTAAAAATAAAACATCATAACCACAATAATTAAAGGTATCCATTTTTTATATACAGGACAAACACTGGAAATTTTGTAGGTGTAAATATAAATTGAATTCTTGAATTTACTCAAATATATTTGCATGCAATATGAATCTATTCAGTCGGTTTTGTAGTTAATAAAGAAGTAAACTTTTTCATTGTATCATTTAAATTAGTGTTTCTTATTAGAAATTTTCGAGAAAAGTGTTAATTTCTCAAATAGACTTCAAGCGAAAGAGTCGGTCTCCGTGGCTTAGTCGGCAGAACAATAGACATGGTTCGGGCACATTCGGGATCGAGCCCCGGTGAAGGCATGGGTGTGTGTTTGTCTATGATTTATGTACATTAATGATGAAAATTGTTGGGTAATGTAATGATTAAAAGCCCATTGGCCGTTCGGAACCGGCGTTAAACTGTCGGTTCACTGAATTGAAAAAAAGCTCTTATGGATCATTATTTCTCTGTGATAATTATGTATTACAGTCATATTACTAGTAATCAAGTGAAAACCTTTTGAGAACATCTCCTCAATCTTATGTGATTCTAATATAACAAGAAAATATTTACTGTCTATTGTACGAAAGAGAGTGAAACAACAAAAACACTGGATCCATTTTTAGCGTTCTGCAATTAAAAAACCTTATGTCATTTATAACAAGTATTGTGCTTTTGAAGAGACATCTCATCAATCTCATGAGATCCTAATACAAAATGAAATTTATCATTCATTCGTATTGTTACGAAAATACCTGAAGCCATCTCTGTGTTATCTAGAATATTCCGCCAAATGTGATGTAACAACGACTCCTACGTTCTGGCAATCGAACCTTCTCGAAATGGAATCTTCTAGAAAAACCCTAGGGTATATATAATGAATCAGGACGGAAGATGTCAAGTCAGAGTTAGATTAAAGTTATCTAGAGTACAGTGAAATAGACAGAAGTGTGACATAAGCGATATTGACATTTTGTTTTGTTTATTTTCTGTTTGTAAATAAAGGGTTTTTATTGATTGTTAAAAGTTAGTTATTGGAATTCATCCCTCGAAACCCATAATCGTAACAGTATGAAAGAGCAACATAAACGTTCTTTATATTTGAAGCGTTATGCAATCCAAATTACACTCAATTGTATTGTGTGACATTTACATTATCTATTTATTAATCAGCGATAAGCTTTTGAAAATATCTTATAAACCTTATGTTATCCTAATACAACTATATGAAATTTTTGATTAATTCGTATAAAGTTCGAAGTGGTCTTGGTGTTTTTAGCGTTATGCAATCCGAAGTGAATATAAATAAATGTCGCAAATTATGTGATAAAAAAACATGTGATTCAGTAACAAACTTTTGAAAATACTTTTTCATTTTTCTGTTATCCTATTGAAAGATAAAATTTATCATCTTTCATTCGTTTTAAAGAACGAACAACCCCTTGTGTTTTCAGCGTTATGCAATCCAAATTACAAGAAGGTGTATTATTTAAAAACTATATATTTTTTTATTAATCAGCGACAAGGGTTGAGAAACATCTCCTCAATCTTATGTGATCTTAACAATTCAACAACATCGAATTTACCACTCTATGAATTGAGCAAAATCATTTGAATGAATAGCTTTGTGCAATCCAAAACACACTGAGATGTACCTTATTATTATTAGGTATTAAGTGATATTATAACCTGTTATTTTCATGAAGGTATTAAATAATTTACTAGCTGAAATGTTTCTTGCGACTCTGCTTTTACTCTCGAGTAGGTTTATCTTACGTCCATTTTAACTCAATGACTCTCGGTGTTATGTATGTACACAGTATATTTTAGTGTAATTCGTGTCTATCGAGTAAATTGTAAACGATTATAATACGTAAAAATGAAGAATCGTATATCAATCTAACTTTGATACATAATAATAACATATTTTATAAAATGGTAAAGTGCTAAATTCAAAATTTTCATTGTTGGTTCAACGGTTTGTAACCTAGTGGTTTTAGATTATAACTAGATGTACTAGATTCGAATGATTAATTATGGACAGCTAGATCGCCAAACTTTAATTAGTAGGATTTTTGTTCTGTGAGGTTATCTCAAGAACAAAATATAGGCAACACACCCAACAAGAAATACAGTCCTTTCAGAAAGGATACTACATCAATACAGAATACTTTGCATCTCAAACATTAAACAAAGTTCAGGACGAATTTTAATTTTAATTATTGTCAACAACAAGTTGTACAGCATTATAAAAATTCATTTCAATCTATTGAAACCATAAAATTGCATCATGAATTTAATGTATTCAATGACTACTACTGAATGACTACAATGACAACTCTACTGTAAATTTGAATTTATGTTCAAAAAATGCGTAATCGACTTATGAAGTTCACATGTCTCGGCGATGACATATCACGAAATGACATGAACTATAAAAATATACATAAAAGTACTATCTTGGACTACAAATTTGAAAATTGGTATTCGAAATCGAAAAATTATCATCGGAACTAGGAAATATTTTTAAAATTCTTATGAATGCCATTCCATGAAGTATTTTACCACGATGATAAGTGTTTCTTCGAACTGAAAGATTTTTTAAATGACGCATATATAAACAGAAATATTGGGGTATAAATAAAAAATGACAAACATGTTTTAATTCAGAAAATTTTAATAGATTGTAATATGTTTATAACAATATATTTAATAGATTGATACTGAATTCTGAATACACAAAATAGTACACATGTTCATAATGACAATGTGAAATAGCAAGGCAAATGGAATGTGAACAAGTTTTTATATAAAATATTTGAAAAGCACTTAAAACAAATTATTATACCGTGAGAAATTGAAAACCAAAGAGCCATGATAAGAAACTCATCAGTGCGAGCTGGAAGAAATAATTTATAATTTCGGAAATATTATAAATGATCGAGCAAATGTTTCACGATATTCATGATATAATCCATGAGAAATTTCATCGATTTCATGCAATATTACAAAAAAGGAGCGTAAAATGTCACACGTTACAAGTGTAACTCTTTTTCAGTTAAAATTGTAAGGTTCATTCTTTCATGTAAAACATTTGTAGAGTATATTCGTTTAAATATATGTATATATGCTCATACAATTGAATTCCAACATGTACTCGATCATTATATATTTGATATGGGCTACAGTCATATAGGAAGAATGTTCAAACATTATACGTATATATATATATACGTATAATGTTATATATATAATATAATATGTTATGTTATATATATAGTATAATGTTATATATATACGTATATATATATATATATATATATATATATATATATATATATATATATATATATATATATATATATATATATATATATATATACGTATTTGCCCTGTTGATTTCCTTTCTATATGATGTAGCCAAACAAGTATATTTTTAATTGCAAACAACCTTTTTTTTTACAAAACACAGCAAATTTCTCAATAACTATGAAATTATTCAATTAAAGTTTTTTTCCATTTATTAGACTAAGGAAAACAATAGACAAGTTTTGAAAATCATTTCTATAGGTGAGATAAAAAATCTACGACCGCTAATAAGAGTTAATGCATATCTTCATGGAGATGGAATATATTCGAATATAAATAGTATCTATATTTAAAAATAATTTTTTGTCGCCAATCGAATACATAAGCGATATTTGTTCCTATATTTAGAAAAATTTTAATCCTTGATTTGAATATACATATAGCTAACCAGAATTTTTATGTATACGTTATAGTTCTCTTGAATATAAATTTACTTACCTAATTCGATAGTACTGTAAATATTTGGTGTTATTATTAATCTTTTAATTCCCATGGAATTTCGTGATTTTAGTAATTTTCATCTGAAGCATATACGCAAAATGAATTTTTAGAGTGTAAATTGATTGAACTCTACGCTATCTGTTATAGACTTTAAATTATTATCTACAAATGAGTACATATGTAGCTAACGCATTCCAAGATTCATGATTAGTAGGTTCAATGATACATTGTTTTGATTACATTCAAATTGTTGCTTCTAGGCATTTCCATTCAGTTTACCAAGTACAAGCAACTTTTTTGAAATATTTGGACTACATGTTATATATTCGGGTAGTATTGAAAATGTATGTATATATTAATTCAAAACTATATGTCGTAGACATGTGGAGTATTTTATATTTAACGAAAAATGTTTCACTGAAATAGCCCCACGAAAATTCAAATATACTGAAGATATAACCATAAAAATTCCAATATACAGAATATTATTATCATGGTATCATAACAGAAAGCCTATAGGTTTGACTTTCTAGAATGAAAGCTGCTAGTAATATATATAAATTATGGTGTTACAATAAAAACTACTACACTTTTAAGTTTATAAGTTTTCTCAAACTAAACCCACCCAGCTTGGGGTTTCAAAATAGTATATAATATGAGTAATTTTTGTATTCAACATGTACATATCATAAATGCCTTAGCCTTATATAGCCTTGGTAATATAGATATTAATTTAAATAGAGATATTAATATATATATTAATTTAAATTAAATACCTTGGCTATTAAACCTTGGGCCAAGTGTTTAATTTGTATTTTATATTTAAACAGCGATAATTCAATCTTAGTAATATAGATATTATTGAAACCGGTTTTTCTATAATTGCTAGAAATTGGGTAAGGCATCCTTTTTTATGGGAAATGACTAGTTGAAATAAATGAATAAATCTTGAATGAAATTTTAACAAATTTCTATAAATGTTGAGAACAATTGAATTTTCATTTATGAAGAGTTGAACCAGTAATTGTACTAATAGTAGGCTATTATTTCTCGTATTTTATTATGAATCTTCAAAGCGAATCGAATTATCATTTTATCAAAGTATATGTGATTGACTTTTGGTTGTCTCATAATAATAAAAGGAAATTAAAAATGATTCATCAGTTTTTCAACTATTATCCCCTTATATTTTTGATGGATACGACTTTCTCAGCTTTATCAAATGTGAACACGTACAATTAGATTGAACAAACAACAAATATGTTCTCATAAGTAAAAACGATAAAAAACATGGTAGTTATTCTAGGAATATTTACCTAACAGTTTGTTTCAGCGTATACAGAAATAATTGAATAAACACAAAACTAAGAAGTTCGACTCAAACAGGTATCACTGAAAATGACTGAGCCAATGTATGAAAAATCTCCTGCAATGACTTTAGCCAACAACTTTCCACTCATTGAATTCATTTTGACATATATAAGCAGACGTATTGCTTCAGATATTCCTATCTACACTACCTCTTCGAATAAACTGATGTAATTAATGTGTTCAGAAAATCGTTCATTTCTACTTATTTCTCATCTATTTTCATTTGAAATGTTTTCAAACTTTCCTGACCTGTACTGACTTATTGTAATATGTACTATATTTTATACTTATCTATAAGAGAATTTCAAAACTACATCATATATGACGAGAGAAAAATTTATGAATTATTTATAATTTTATAACTCTCGTACATCCAGAATAACCATAACACTTGAACTATATAAGAGAATGGATAAATTTTTAAAGATCAACAGCTATTCACAAAAACATACAGAATTATATACTAGAACTTATATTACGAAATATATACTGAATGACTCTGTTAAGTTTAACAAAATATTCAGACGACAATAAGGAATTGAAAGAAATGAAATTTTTTATTTCGTTTCTTTTTTTCATTTATCTATGTAATGGCTTATATTATTTCCATTTACCTCCGAATATTTTGAATTCAAAAAATGCATGAAATAACTATTCATAAAATGATTAAATTATTGAACGAATTGAATAAATGTTAAACAAAAATAAACATAGCTTTGGGTGCTGCCCAATCTCTTCACATATCAATTCTGAATCAATCTGTACTGATGAATATACAGCTACTATGTACAAAAATTCTAAAATACATCAATCACATTCAAATTTGGAGACTCACGAGTTCAAAAATGTAGGTAAGACATTTAACGAGGGATTTGTGGTATGCTACTCTTATGAATATAAAAATTTTCCCTCGAAAAAGTTAACAGGTAGTTCATTCGAACTATTAATTGAAGTTTTTTATTTGAAGAATATTTTGAAATTTTCCAAAATCTCCCATATTCAAGCAGAACATTTTTGAATTAAAGTAATGTACAAATGTGAAATGTTCATTAGACACATTTCAAATTTCAGACGGTTAGTCCTTTCTCCAAGAAAAATATATTAGTCACTCTTAAGAATGAGTTAACATGTCACATATCTGAAATTTGGTTTTTTTTCAGTTGTATTCTAGCCAATTATGAACGGTTTGTCTCATTTTAGTCATTCAGTTATTTATAAAGTTAGACAACGTATTGAGTTCTCTAAATAAATTCTCCACAACTGTATACGCTTATAGATATGATGAGAATTTTTGTACATAACGCTAACTATTCTGACAACCGATTTGGAAAAAGAACAAAGGAGATAAATTCCAAAAAATGGAATTCAATAAATATGCTTAAGAATGAACCATTTGCAGGAATAAATATGTGACTTTTCAGCTCAACCCTGCCTGCAGGTACATGTGTTTTTCATCGAATGAAATTAAGATTCCTAAATTTTAATTGACTAGACTCGACAGAGGGTTATACTTTTGTGCTAAATAATTCCAAACATTGAGCACCAATACCTCTTTTCGGGCAATACACAAACTAATCTACCAACAGATTATGTACATATTTCAATTGTACAACAATATGAATCTATATTTGTACATGGTATTTATTAAAATATTAAATAGAATGATATGTATGAGCAAAAGTTGCGTTGTTTAATAAGTCGGACATTCAAATCGAAAAATAAAAATTAAGGGGGTCGGTGTTTGTGTATTGCTTTTTGCAATAACTTTTGATCCTTCTACTCTAGAGTGTGGCAGTGAAATCAGTTCTACCAAACTGTCTAATCAAATGAACGGGGATATTTTTCCTGGACAAATCACTTTCTTGAATTTTTGAGATCGTACCAAATGAAATTATATGTTAATGAATATATTCTGAATAAAAGGAAAATATTTTAAGTACATCGGGGAATTATGCAGCTATTAAGTACAAACAAGAAATTGAAAATTATCGATATTACGTTATTCAGTGTTACTTCTGCAAAATGTTTTATTGTCAAAAATGAATAAAATATACATCATTACAGTGTACTTCTTTTTTCAATCAGGACGAAATTCTAATTCTGACTGAATGTACAACAATGGATTTTTATATGTTTCTGACAAAAATTTTTCAGACATTTATATGAACATGAATTATCATGTTTGAATCTACTGAATAAGGACAGTGGATGTAATAAGCAAATGGTTTCGACTGAAAGGGTTCCTGAAAATAGCATTAAATGAAGATTAAAATACCATATTTATACGAAAGTATATGTAGACATTTTCCATTTTGATTTGATAGTTTCAAATTGAGCTATTTATGGCGCATTCTTCAAAGATTGCAAAAATAACTTCTTCAAGGCTATTTGGTGGATACGCCTTGTTACATAGTGATCCTTGCATCTACCGTACATATTTTTGAAAATGTTGAATTTTAGGTAATCTTTCGATGAATTTTAAATATATCGGTGAGTTATTGATGAGTATATGCAGTGAAAAATTTTAGTTGCTCATATACCCTCGAGATTAGTAGTAGAAATAGTTCAATACAACTTTAGTTCGATATGTAGAATCAATTTTTCTTGAAAATTTTACACTTTATGAGATGTAATATTAAAATCTTAGGGATATTTGAGCTGAAGAATTATTGCTTGAAAATTGAATTTATTTATAAATAATCAAAGGTCATACTCAATGTAAAAACCTAGGTACTTTTAATTAATTTTTCAAGAAATTTACGTATATGGAATTTCAATGATGTAATGTGTTATTTCTTCACAGATTTAGTGTAATAGTTTTTTGTGAATAATTTTGTGTAAATTACCATGATAAAATTTTTGATATACTTTTTGTTGATTACGGCTGAATGAATACCTTTGAATACAAAACATTCCGAAATTTTTTATACTTTTATTAATTTCAAGAATTTTTGTGTTTTCGTAGACCAGATGAAGTTATTACGGATCAAAATTAAACCTCACTTTTAACTCATTCATTGCTCAATAACATTGAATATGGAACGAAATAAATAGAATGAATTAGCAAGGAATGAATAACCTCGAAAGTTGAAACGATAAGATAACAAGAAAGTAGAAACGATAAATAGAGGACAGTTAATTATGAATAATTATTACGGAGTGAATATTCTGAAGTGAATTGTTAAATGTTGACGAAAATAAAATTATATAAAGCTTATCCGACAAAACGAGATAAGTTCAGTCACAACAAGCAATGTAAATCGCATAAATTAAATCCATTTAGTACTCCGAAATGATATCAGACTTGAGTCCCTTCGAAAACTTCAAAGAAGTAATGATTCATAACCCGATATCAACAATTCTTTGTTAATGGTCTGTTATTTTGATATTTTTGTCGAAAAAAAAATGCTTGTTGCATATTGTAAATTGATTTATCAATTGAGAATTCAGAGGCAATCCTGATGAAAGGTTTGTTTCAAAGAAGTTGACATTTGTCCACTCAGAATAAGTTATCGTATCAAGTTTGACTTAAATGGTACGAGGTTTCTCTGAAATGGTCATTAGAAGATAGATTAATTTGAGTTTTCAACGCGTCGTCTCAATGATTTATGGATGTATTTTACCCTGAATCAAACTCTCGGATTGTTTTTACACCTATAAAGCTTTTTCTAAGGTATAAGCAATTATCTGGTAGAATATTTTTGAAGATTATGTGTGTAATATTTTTGGAATTGTGTTTAAAGTTTCTCAAAATTCGCAGGGTACGAACAATTTTGCAGAATAATAAATTTTTTGACTAGTTTTGATGGAATTTTTATAACTAATTATTATCAATATTTCTTCTTTCAAATAAAACGGCTTATATATATATATATATATATATATATATATATATATATATATATATATATATATATATATATATATATATATATATATATATATATATTATTATTTTATTTTGAAAGTTTTTAGCAATAACAGGCTTTTTTTGATATGAAAAAGTTTATTTTGAGTGAAGATACAAAAAAACTAATTTGATTTTTCTAAAAAATAACTTTGACATTTGATATCTATAGTAACTCATAAATTCAATTATTCATTAGTTTTGACAAAGTTGTAATATAACAACGAAACGTCAACAAAAATAAACTTTTTCATATCAAAAAAAGCCTGTTATTAAACTTTCAAAATAAAATATCTTAAACAGGCAATTTCAAGAAAAAATTACAATTTATGAAGAAAATGCCAGGAAAAACTATATATTGAGAACCAGCATTCAAAATGCACTATTCCTAGAAACCTAATAAATAATAGGTAATATCTAAAAATTATATCGATTACTTTTAGTTACTGAGTGCCTAAATTATATATTATACAAAAGTGTAACACATTTCTTCCCATCATGATATGGGCTTTCAAGGAAATAAAGCACCTTAAAATAATCATTAACGAGAATCTGGAACTTCTTGCGTCTAAGTTATACGAGTTCCTAAAGAAATGTGTCGCCAAGCAACAATCACAGATAAGAAATCGATTTTTAAAATGTCTCACTTTTTTGTCCATCATTTGCATTCTCTTCTTGTAGAGTGCATGAAAATCAGTAATCAGGCAAAATGCATACAAGAACATACTTAATGAGATGATCAATCATTCTACAGATCAAGTAAAGCAAAGGCTTAAAAATAATGTCGGGTATTAATGAAGTCTAATACGAGTATATCCCCTAAGAAAACATCTTAATGTCGAACTATAATAGTCGTAGAGTTGGGTCTTACGGTTTTTTTAAGCATAAACTCATCAAATTGAATCCATAATACGATGTTCTTGGATTATATACGGCCTTCTTGAATTGACGACAACCTTGGATTGAAGTAAAAAGACTTTTTTATCGCCATTCGCTTATCGTGATTATAAGTGGAAGATGCCTCTGGAAATTGTCATTTTTATGGGACATCCGCTGACAGGTCCACCTGCTTCTCTTTTTCTGCTCGTTCTTTCTGTAATCTGAAATTTTGTGTAGTTAGAGTGTGCTAAATCGTCGATTTCAAAACTGTTTACTTGAGTGATGAAGTATTTTTACGGATTGTTTTTCAAGCAACACAAATAGTCCAAAATTTAATCACTAATACCTAATAGCTCTCATCTTTTAACATAGTTCAAGAATGTTATTGATTAATTTAAACAGTCGACTTGATTACATTTGCTGAATATTGGATATAGACCAAGAGCCAGTTACCAATTTTGAGTTGTCATTTTAAAAGTCACCAAAAGTTACCTACTCAATATTTTTCACCTGTTTGACGATAAAAGTCATTTATGGCAATCCCCAATGACCGGAGTTGTCTACCCTAACATTTCGAAAAGGGGAAGAAGAAGATTCAAATTTGTTATTTCATCCATGAAAAAATCGCCATAACTTTTTCGTTCTTTCTAATTGTTGCCAGAACGCTATAATTTTATTAATGTTTATTAATTAATACGAATAGCTGTACTTTTGTCATTTCAGTAATCTTGACATTTGCAGACAATAAAGAAAATGTATCTGGAAAACGAAATGTATAGTGCCATGAATAATGTTCCAACTACCCATCTAATGGAACGAAGAAGTTATTAATCTAATTAATAATAACTAACTTACTTCTGGAACGAAAAATATTACCAAGCGAGTGCGAGAGAGATAGGCTTATTGATTTGTGCAAGTTTGAAAAACAGCATATATAGACAGAGAAATATGTATAAATGTAAATTTAGAAATTGAATGAGATTGTTTATTTTTTAAAATCAGAAAGGGAACATTCATATATAAGTATTTGAAACAGTTTGAAACTCTTTAAATTGTCAGAACATCCCCAAGTCTGGTGCATGATTTCAAAAAAAGTCTATTTCAATAGTCTCTAGTTACATTCATAGCGTTCTGGCAACAATTCGAAGGAACGAAAAAGTTCTGGCGATTTTTTGATGGCTTTGAAATATTATTTCCCAAGGTTTTGTGACTGATAATATAAAAAATCATTTACACTACCCTCTTTGAAATGTAAGGGTAGTCTACTCCGGCCATTGGGCATTGCCAGAGATGTCTTTTATAATCAAACAGGTATTGAATATTGAGAAGGCAAGTTTTAGTCATCTAGCTAACTCCTAAACTTTTTAGTCCAAGATTCCTCAGCGATTTGACATAACATTTGACATAGCATTTTCATAAAGATGAAACCTTAGTATAGGTTCTTAGCGTCTCATATGCTTTGAATACAGGCTTGTTTGGGAAGCTTGCCTTGTGACATCTAGACAGGTACCTGGTGAGAGAGGTGACTGCAAATAGGCGTAAGTGCCCAGGTGTCACAATTCGAGCTCACAACCTGGGAGAGTAATGAGAACCTAGGATTTCATCTAAGAGAAAATAAGTTATGCCAGATCGCTCTGTTCCAATGTTAGATCAATGGTAGCTCAAAATATTGATAGACGACGATAGAAAACATTATCGAAATAGAAATATGTCTCTTTCAGTGTCTTTCACGAAAAATACGAATTTATAGAAAATAACTGGCCAGGAAGCACAATCGCTCAAGTAGGAATAATTTATCCAATGGAAGATGCGTATACTATGAGATAATTTAGATATATTTAGTGAAATTAATGTACTCAGGAAATGAAGAAAACTGTTCTCATGTAGAAAATTTTCTTTTTTTTTGTGTTGCTTGTATATAATATGAGAATGATTATATGAATCCCAGGACTTACCATAGGACTTATGCCATTATCCCATGAACTGTCAGCGATAACAAGAAGTACAAATTTTTTAACACGTTTTTATTACCTTGGTAAAATGTATAGGTATACGTAACAGGATCTATAAATGTGAATTTCACCACTTTCAAAAATCGGATTGATTTGAAACTTTTCACACTTATAAGGGATCGATGATAATCAATTATGAAAATGTAAAAAAATCAATAATTCATGAAAGTTTATCCATTATCCTTAAAAAATTGAATACTGCTACCACACATTTTTAATGAGTCATATATGAGTTAATCATTAAAAGTGTACAACCATCTCGAATAATCAACTAGTGAGTTTCGCAGTATCTTGCAAGTTCAAAAACGAAACTGTATGCTTCAACCCTTGTTTATATCATGAAACAAAAAAAAACTTATTTGATTTTGATTTCGTTGGTTGTTGTCACTGATTCCCCGAAAAAGTGGAAGTGAGGGATACCTGCATGTGTATTGCCTGCATATCCGTAAATTTTACATACACCCTTTACAACCCGTAAATTTAACATTACCCGTTACAACCCGGCTAAAATCCGAAAATGCACCCCTCAAAGCGATTATTTAATTTTTAGATAAATTTGAAGACAAATTCGAGATTCTATTTCTAATCTTAGAATTAATTCATTTTTTGAATAAAAAAATTGAAAGAAAAACATTTATGAATACAAAAATTATTTTGAATTGTAAATTTACGAGAAAAAAGGTACTACGATCCTGGTTTAACACAGTGTAGCTGAATATTCGAATTCATATCGATGCCTTTTGCACAGAATTTAACGTTATAAGTCGAAAAAAAATCATAAAAGACACATGCGTGCAAAATGGAAATATACTCATATCTATATATCTGCATGCTGAGAATGAAAACACATTTTGATTCAATATTGAATAATAAATTATAAAATATACTTGAAAAATGAATGAAAGTTTGAAAGAACTGAAAAACTCGTTTCTGTAGATGATCGAACTAAAACCTAGAGAATAAATATTTGTGTGAACGAACAAAATGAGCAAAATCAGTAAAAAACTGAATTATTGGAAAATACAGAAAAATTTCCAATACATTTGATAAAAGAACGGATTGATTAACAAAAGAGTTATTTTTTCGGGGAGAAGGATCGTTATTAAGAAAAATATTCGTTAAAGTACATTGTTAGGAAATATATCGAAAAGGCCCCTTTCTTATAAAGGAAGGAATTTGTGGTAATCACTATTCTTCTTTTACTTATTTTAGAATATTATATTTTGAAATTATATTTTATATTTGAATTAAATTTTCATTAATAGGTGTTTCTCAGTTTTTTTGGAGTATTATTTATCTGAGGTATGTTTACTACTTGTCTGCATATATACTAGTTATCAGACCATATACTCATACTTACTTGTTCTTGGATTGTCTCATGAATTGCTGAATTTTCCTAGCGGCTTGATGTTGTCGTCTCTGGGAATACGTTCGCCTAAAAAAATTGAATAGTGAATACAAGTAATTTCAAAAAATAACGAGAAAAGCTTGAATGATGAGTCTTATATTAGTTATAGAGTAAATATTAGAATGTTCATTCGAGAAATGTTTTGGATTAATGAAAACAATGTAATAGCATCGCTAGCGTGAAAATGTGCGATGCATTTCGTTATCCATCGAAGGATGAAGTATTAGGGAATACTTATTGAAATCGACGCCAACACTTTATGGAAGAGACAGCTGTTTCGTTCTACGAGGAAAGCATTAGGCAAGTAAGGGAACGAATTCAACTCACAAACACCTTATGTATTATGAAGCACATATGAACTACAACAACATTGCAAACATCGCAATATTATGAATTATTTCACAGAATATTTAATCGCATATTTTAAAATATTATACAGAATCAATAGATCATGCACATATCAAGCAATGAATTCTGACATGTTCGTACGCGTTGGTATCTACTAAATTCGCAACGTCTTTTGACAAGTAGACGTTTTTAAATGTCAATAGATTGCAGTAACAGTAAGCTCGTGGTCTTACTGTATTTCAGAAGGAAATTAAAATTTGATTTTACCAGGATTATATTTAGACTTCTGACCGACTTATTGAGTAAAGTTTAAAACTACAATTTTTGTAATACAATCCGATATTTGTGGCCAAAAGGCTTTCAACAAGGGTCGAAACGAGTGGACAAGCAGAAGTTGTTGACTGTTTGGCACAGAGAGAAAGTATTAGGAAACTATATTTCATGTATGATTCAATATTTTCCAAAGGAGCAACAGATGATGCTTCTTTAGAATATGTATCTATTGAGGTGTTTTTAGAATTGATGATCTCTTAAATTTGGATCATATAAAATATTCAGTTCTGAATTCAAATTAATCTTCGAAACAGACCAATGATAAAAACACTTCGAATCTTATTATAGAATCTGATGATCTTTTGGATGTCTACTTATTGAAATATGTCGATATGAAACTGATATTAAATTAATGTTTGGGTCATTAGAAGTTGGTACTCATCTTTTTGATTCGATTCCATAGCAAACATGAGGTGTATTTACATAAACTCTTTTCAGAAGAGGAAAATCAACAGATATGGTGAGAAAACTACAACATAAGCAAAGCTCAGAAGCTTTTTATTCCGAACTCTTTGCTTATCGAAATTTTTCATTTGAACTTTCAGAATTTCACCATATGACTAATATTCTCATTACGTAAGTGGAAATTATATACTTAACTAATACTTCAGTAGTTTTACTCAATGAACTATTGTGCCAATGAGCTTAAGCAAACTCTGCAATCATTTATACATGATGAAAAAACTTTTTGTACAACGAATTTGAAAATAATAATTATAAGTATAATTATAAGTATTGAAGTAAGTATAAGTACTTACTTCAGACCAGATCCGACGTTCTCTTCCCTGGGCTGTCGACACTCTTGCTCTTTGTAGCTTCTGTAAAATGATTGAATACAGACGGCAGCTTCTTGACTTTTCTTAAAGCGTTTGTTTTCACAATAAGATCGAAATCCATGTTGGATTACTGTGGCCGCCTTAGTAGCCTGTTTGCACCACGCAAACTGTTTATAACGGCGATAGTAATTCTGAATTATGATGGCAGCGGCACGTTCTTTTTCCTGCTCTCTTTGCAGCCGTCCTTTGTAGGATCTATATGCTTTCTGTATTATTTTTGCAGCCTCGTAAAGCTCCCGTTGTTCACGATCTGAAAAACATTCATTGTTAGACTAGTTGATCAAATATTTACGAATAAATCTGAATTGTTTATTAATCTTCTCGAGAATGAGATTTTGAATTCAACATTGGACCATTATATTTATGTCATGAATGATATAACACAGCAGTACAACATACTTTTTTTTTTAATTCAGTGGACCTACAGTTTAACGCCGGTTCAGAACCACCATTACAAGCCCAATGGTGGTTCAATGTACATTACCCATCATATATCATTATTTAAACTACTTAAATTATAGACAAACACGAACACCTATGCCTTCACCGGGGTCGAACCCAATATCTACATCACCATAGTCGGGTGTTCTCCCGACTAAGACACGGATACCGAAAATATACTTATAACACAGAAAATAAGAGATATAAACTATAATCAGTGAATATCCACGTATAAAATTTGATAATTGAATTAATTTCATCAAAAATGTGATACAATAAATTGTAGTTTACAAAACCCTACCAGAAAGCGTTAAGTTAGAGAAGTCCTTCTCAAAAACGCTGCCGGATGCTTGAAAAAATTCGCAAAAATCTGCAGTTGTGGGTGGAGGTGATGGTGAGTCCAGAATGTAAGATGACGGCGATTGTAGACAGCTTGACGATGCGGGACTCAGACTGGAACATGGGGTACTCACGTCATAATATCTGAAAATAATAATATAAAGAAAATTATTGACATGAAACTGAATGAATCCTGACACTGTAATTATAATTATTAAATTGCCTTTAATAGTTAAAACATAACTTATTTCCTCCGTATAGAGTAAGCAAAAAAGTCGAAAAAAATATAAACATTTGAATCTCACTCTTGGCAAATTTCAAGTTTCACAAATATATTGAATATTAAAATAATACTACAACGTTGAGTTTCGAGCTGTCGGCTCATTGTCAAGAGACTTGAGCTGATCGCTTGAAACATGTCGACTCAACGTTGTATATATTGTGATATTCAATATATTTGTGAAACATTAAGCCAAGAGCACGATTCAAATTTTTATTTAATCATGTTGCACTAAGAGTTAAGCGAGAATTCAATCTCGGTTATTAAAAAGTTTTTGTTGTATTCTGTATGGAGGGGCCTTCTCGATTGAATTCGAGAAAACCATCTTACTTTTCCGATGACTGAGATTGAATTCTCTCTTAACTCTTGATGAAACATAATTAAATATTAAATTTAAATTAAACTATTGGCTTAATGTTTCACGATAATATTTAACAATATGAATTTGTCAACATGTTTCGAGCGTGAGCTCATTTTCAAGACTTAGATTTTCAGTCTGAGTTTAATTTAATTTAATAATTACTTTTCCAAGTTATCAAAGTAAATTTGAGGTGCTCTCTCATCTTGTTGCACCAAAACCCACATTTCATCATAGCACTATCCAAGGTTGAGTGAAACAGATGAACTACTCTAATAGTCGTACAAACTTGAACTCGCCATTTTCTCACGATGATAACTCACGTATCTACGTGAAGTAAACGTAGGTACTACACGTAGTTAATAAGGAATAGAAAATGTAGATTGTGGAAAAGATTACCATCATTATTATTGCACTATACCAACTTAGAGGTGGAAATGATAACATTTAAAAAATACTTCGTGGAAAAATTATGATGTATGAAATACAGAACTACTTTTTTTACTTGCCAATTACATTTTACATCAAATTCGAAATTATTAACCAGCAAACTAAAGATGGAGATCAATTGGGATGTTAAAGTGATAGTTCTCATTACACTTCAAATCATACAGCATTAAAAAAATTTGTTGCTGACTTTCGATAGGTACATTGAGATACATAAGAAGAACATAGCGCGTTCTATTTACAGATAAAACAGGTTCTTCCATATTTCCATCTAATTTTGTTTCAAAAACTGTGAGGTAAAACGACAATGAAATTTTATCTTCATAAAAGAGAACTGAAGCTCAGTGATTTATCATAAGACTGGTTGAAATGAATATATGCTAACATTTTTGAAATATTCGAAATAATTTGTTTCTAACTTCATATTGAAAAAATTCGATACAATTAGTCTTGAAATCGAAAATTCTTTTGAAAATTTATGAAAAATTATTGCGAAATAGTTTAGAACTAATTTGATCTTTTCACCTTCAATGCTCAATCTTAAATGTTTTATTTTTGCTGAAATCTTATTCCAAGTAATCGTTTTTGAGAGTATTATATGGTGAGTTCAACTATTGTTAATGATCAAGACTGATAATGGCGTAAAAGGCGAAACTAGTCGAATAAAGAATTGTTCAGTCAGAGATTTTTAGAAAAGTATTTATTATCTCTCAATTAAATTTAATTTAATCTTTGATTAAATACTTCATGAAATTCAGCTTCAACTTTGCATAATCAAGATGTTAATATAAATCAAAAATAGACCAGTTATTACTTCGCTTACTACTTACTAACCTGTAATTGTTGTCAGCAAAGTCGAAATTGAATTCACTTGCATCAAATGCGTATGTGGACTGATCCAGCAGAGATTCTCTGAAGGGTTCGGATAAAGAGTCGTTATGCTTATCGGGTGGCCCTGGACTGTTTCCCAACATCATATCCTCTGTCTCATTCTGAGAAAAAAGGTTAATTGATCAGATATTCGAAGACACAATATTCATATATAATAATTTGAAATGACATAATTGCAACTCATCCTGGCCAGAAACGAGATCAAATATATGAGAAAAATTCTGCAAACAATTTCAATTTGAGTACAATATTTC
This sequence comes from Henosepilachna vigintioctopunctata, assembly GCA_030704895.1. Lineage (NCBI taxonomy): Eukaryota > Metazoa > Arthropoda > Insecta > Coleoptera > Coccinellidae > Henosepilachna > Henosepilachna vigintioctopunctata. Next base: position 2,170,460 of record JARQZJ010000098.1, read on the forward strand.
CGTACTTTTTTATTATTCACGATTTTATTAGGGAAATCACTGATGACAATACTGAAGCAGGGACCTTTTGTTGGCTTATTTTCTGTATAACTTCTATAGTTTTCTAGGAAACACATTTTACTTTTAGCTGGATACATTTGCCACAAAATTCAACAATTTCCAACTGAACATGCTTATTGTGAAAGCCGTCGTTTTGCATGAGATTGTGTTTTATTTGTGATTAATGAATTATTTGAATAATTCTATGGCAGACGACACAGAATTATAAATATTGTTTGCAATTTCCACTGAATAACAGCACGATACTTCTATAGCTATAGTCAATGAAGGCATTCAAATTGGCATTTTTACTGAAAATACCATTTTTTAATCATTTACTTCACGAGCAAATAATATCTGATAAAGATATTTCAATTTCAATGAAATGAAACTTTTCATAAAGGAAGGTCTCATCTGGTTATCAGATGGGTGAAGGTAGAGCTCCCAGAGGCTCTCCTATTATTAGTAAAATGTTAGCTAATCTATATATATATATATATATATATATATATATATATATATATATATATATATATATATATATATATATATATATATATATATATATATATATATATATATATATATATATATATATATATATATATATATATATATATATATATATATACATATATATATATATATAAGAAAGTCGTGGCAGTTACACTATTTATAACTGAAGAACGGCTGAACTGATTTGGCTGAAACTTGGTGGGAAGTAGACCAGGAGAAGGACAAAGGATACTTTTTATAACGTGCCCAAATCGGGAAATGAATGACGGATTCAATACAGAATTTGAACGGGAAAGTGAATATGATCACCAGGAATTAGATAATAGTTCAAAAGAATGTACCCCTGTTGAATCATCAACAAAAGGAAGTTCATGATACACTGCTGAAGGCAATTGATGATGTAAATGCTGGTTTATATTTCCTGGATTCCCCTGGTGGAACAGGCAAGATGATGTCAGTAGTTTTAGCCACTGTTCGAGGGAGATCCAACATTGCGATTGGAGTTGCTTCTTCTGGAATAGTAGCTACATTGTTAGAAGGATGGCGTACGGCTCATTCAAAATTAAAATTGCCGTTAAATCTTCAAACTATTGAAGAACCAACATGTAATATTAAAGAACACTCCACAATGACTAGTTTTATCAGAATGCACAATGGAACATAAACGTGTAATGGAAGCATTTCACCGAACATTGGAAGATCTACTGAATGACTTGAGATGATTTGGAGGCTCAATGATGAGGAGGCTTACTGTCTGCATATTTCCGCCGAACACTACCAGTAATTCCAAGATCAACTTCTGCAGACGAAATAAACGCTTGCCTCAAATCATCATGAATCTATGATCTATGGCGCTATGTGAATATACCTATGTGTATATACTTCAGCTAACAAAAAACATAAAAGTTGTTGCTCATTGCTGAACGATACATCTGCTGAAGATTTCTCTGAGCAATTACTGACTATCGGTAATGAACGAGTAACTGTCGACGAATCGAGCGGATTGATTTCATTTCCTCAGAATTTCTGTAACTTTGTCTCATCAAAAGACGAATTGATCAACAAAGTATTCCCAAACATCATTAATAATCACAAAAATAATGAATGGCTGAGTGGGCGAGCAATATTGGCGGCTTAGAATAAAAATGTAGTTGACTTAAACTTCATAATTCAGAATGAGATCATTGGTACATTGCATTCTTTTTAGTCAATTTACTTTGTAACAAATGAAGATGAAGTCACTAACTATCCAATTGAATTTTTAAACTCCTTGGATGTCCCGGGTTTACCATCGCACAATTTACGACTAAAGGTTGGGTCCGTAGTAATCATGTTTCGAAACATAAACCAACCAAAACAGTGCAACGGAACGCATTTGGTGGTGAGGAAATTGATGAACAATGTGATTTAAGCGACGATACTCAAAGGAAAATCCGAAGTTGAGGAAGTTGCAAGGATCCTGATGATCTCAACTGACATGCCGATGGAGCTTAAACGACTTCAATTTCCGATCGGTCTTGCATTCGCCATGACCATAAACAAATCTCAAGTCCAATCCTTAAAAATTTGTGCTCTGAATCTAGAAAATCCATGTTTTTCCCATGGTCAATTATATGTGGCATGTTCACGAGTCGGAAGACCATCTGCGTTATTTGTTCTCGCACCTGATAATAAAACGGAAAATGTCGTCTATCACAAGCTGCTTCATTAATGAGTGCAAAGTTCGCCGAGTCAGCTAATATATAATAAATGAGAAAAAATTTAAACCAAACTGACTTATACTCTATCCTCAGAATAATAATGGAAAACATTGATTCAAATAAGTTTGAAGTGATATATGCTATAGTTATATATACGTTCATGGTTATACGTATATTAATGAATTAATATTATAGAAATATTTACTGAGAACAAAAATGATTCAAATTTCAAAGATAGAATTACCACACGAAACAGATAACAGCTTGTACTGCATTTTAGCATTTAACGTATCGAAAAAACTCTCTGCTGTCTGGCTATCTAAATTAAACACATAATTATTCAGAGACAACTGAGTCTTCAGAACATCTTCAATTGCATTCAGGAAATAATTATTGCTCACCTTTATCCTGTCAGGCATTGCCGCAATAATTTGCTCTGCTAAAGTGAGAACCCTCGCATCTTGATCCCCTACGAAGAAAACATAATTTTAACACAAATCGAGGAAACGTACAAGAGTACATGCTTAAGCAAATATAAAGCTCATCAAAAACAATATTATATAGCTAATCTTAGAAACAACTGGCACAATAGGTGATTATTTTATCGATATAAATGGAAGTAGTAGTTTATTAGAGAGTTTGTAGTTTGTAATAAATAAACTGGTTAGCAAAAAGCGTATAGAAATACCAGATAGAATATTTCATGAGGAGATAAATTTTATATTATATAAGTATTTTGTGTAAAATCTTTCCATATTTCCTATGATATTTCACGCTTTGTATATCTCAAAGCGTTATAGAAATACCCTGCATAATATGATATTCATGTCGTATTTCATAGGGAAATAATAAGTGATTAAAACAAATTTCAGTTCAATGTGAATTTATATGAGAAGGACCAGTTTGTAGAATCATATTAATGGTAAATATTCATTATATAAGTTTTTGTTCAATTTATTTCACCATAATATATGAGCAAAATATTGAATCGAATTGCCAGTTTTTCCCAGATCAAGATTACCATTACAGAAACGAATAAATAACTGAATACTTTCAAAGCAATAAATCCATACACTAATTTGAAATGGAAATTATATTAAAAAATATCAAGATTCGAAGCCAAGCGAAAATATTTATAGCTAATAGCTGAAAATTGAAGGAATAAAACTGCAGTTTAATTCTTCTAAGCTTTCACTGATATAAGCAAATGAGTAAATCAATGTATGTTAGTTGAAAAGAAGATGTTGAAAGACTGAATAGGAATTGGAGTACCTGACCGTTTAATTGCTCAACAGGTGCAGACTAGACTAAGTTGAAGGTATGTAGTTAGTTAGTTATGAAAGAACAAGGAACACTGAGGTAACATTTAAACAACATCAAAAGACAACAAGTTAACATCTTTCAAAATAGATAACGACAATTGTTCTGTCCAGCCCTTAGCGATAAACTTAACTATAAGAACACGTTTAATTATTCGATTTTATTTCTTAAGCAAAAAAAATTTTGAAAAAATCATATAGATGAGAAAACTAGAATTTTTGGCGAGTGAAAAAATCAATTTGCAACGGAGATGTAGAGGGCTGGTAAGAATCAGTGTCGTACTATGTAGTCTGATATCGCACTGACCTACGCCGGTAGCAGAAACACGTATATCCGACACTTCGTCATCTGACACTGCTTCAACGTCAATGAGTGGACTATTGCTCCTTGGACCGTCGTTCAAATCGCCTAATAACACCAAATTAATTTACCCATTGATGACATAAAGACGCTGGAACACTCTGGCGTGTTGCCGAAGAAACAACGTCAAACACCACTTTGCCTAAGTTGGCTTTGACTGCCAGATAATTTAATAAAATTTACTAATTAATTCCCATTTAGGAAAACGAAAATTATACTCTGACTGTTACTGTAACTTTATTCAATACACTTTATAGATGTTTTAGTCTAGTAACCTGTTATCAAGAGTTTGAGGAAACTTATTTAAGAAAGAAACAATCCAATTATTTATAATTTTATGCGCAAAACTAGAATCTGTAATATTATGGCAAATCTCCATAAGCTTATATAAAATGAGATTTATCATGAAATTGTAACGAAAAATGTTTTTTTGAAGAAGCGATATGTCGAGGATGATGTATTTGGTCGGTTACTGATATAATATTAGGTATTCTCTTAACGTAGATATATCAACTCATTTAATCATTCCCTAAAATTCATTTAATGTAATTAGCGAAAGTCAGAAAAAGGTGATGCATTTCATAAATAACAATTTATTTGAAGAGGACCTACACACATTTATTGGTATTATAAGGAACGAAATCATCGATAACTTGAGTACAATAAAACTTTCAATTCTTTTGTGTATGGATTGTTATCTTTAACGTCTTCTACAGAAAATTTAAAGAAATAGAGTACCTGAGGTAATACGGAAGAATAATGAATTTGAAAAATTCATAATTGAAAAAGCTATATTCGAAAAAAATAATAGATGTCACTATTGAGAATGTTTACTTATCCAGACATTGAAAATGCAAATGAGACAAAATTTTTCTTTTTAAAAGATTAAGTTTAAAAAAAGTCTGAAAAAGAAGTTTGAGACAAATTAAGATTGAAAAAAGCACAATAATATAAATATTAATACAAATTGAAAAAGATTTCTTTCCTTATTAACTGGTAATGAAAATAAACGAACGATTCAGATAAGGTGAAATTTAATGAATTGCAATGTGTAGATTGCTAAACGTTTTTTTAGGGCAAGTGGAAAAAAGGATCGGTACAAAAATAAAGGACGAGACTTTGACTAAATAGAATCTAATGAAATATATTCTACAATAAACAAGGTTATTTCTTTATGTGATTATAATGAATACTATTTTACCTGCTACGAAATCACAGATGAAAATTGAAAGTAAAAAAGAATTTTGATTTTGATTTCAATGATAGGATATTATAGTCAATATTTTGAATAGTTATATCGCCATTTTTCCAATCAGTTGTATTAAACTTTTAAAAATGGCCAAGTTGCCCGAAATACATGTTCAATGGTCTCGAAACAATGAACGCGACCATTAATTTTAATATTAACGATGATCAAAGTGCACTGAAGCACCTAATAGATGCAAAAAAATTTCACGAAAACATTTCAATCTTATTCAATAAATACTGCAGATTTCAATAATATTTACCACATTTCGAATAAATTGAGAAGTATAATCTTACGAATGAATCCCAGCCTAGATGATTATTGTTACCCCTGAAATTATATGCCACTGCAAATTCAACTGATATATGTCACGTTATCTATATAGGTAGAGAACAATATAGCTCAAAGTAAACCTACAGTTTAAGCCTGATTCTAAACGGCCCTAGAGCACTGTGGGTAGAGAACTGCCTGTATATGTAATGTCTGATTTTAGGTACTCAAAGCTCAAATTCACTTTATACGAATCCGTTAATTTCATTATACATAATTGAGACTCTTTTAACTGACATATTCTTCCGTAAAAAAGCGTTTTTAAGCGAAGTGGTGCCTGGCAGTGTTTCGTCAGTTACCCATCAGTGGATGCAGAGGATGGTACACCATTTTCCAATCGAGGTATCAATTTGAAATAAAAAAAAAAACAAATACTCACAATAAAAAGTATAAAGCGTTTCAGTGCAATAATGAGAAAAAAGTACGCTGTCAAATCATGCTAATCAACTTGATCTATATTGAAGACTCGGTATATATGGATACCGTAATCTTCAGAATAGAATACATTACATGAATTGAATATTAATGCGAAATAATCTACTTACCATTAACAATAAATGGTGGGATAAAATGGCAAGGAATGAACTGTTGTTTGAGTTAACTTACAGAAAACAAAGTCCATTTTCTTGGAGTTCAGGTCCATCATGTCATCCATGAAGTTAGGGCTGCTCACTGGTAATGACATACTACGGTCGTATCTAAAGAACGAAAAGTATGTGTAAAAGTTCTGAAAGTAACTTCAATAAGTATAACACCAAAATTGTTTTACTTTTTTTAAAAACTGAAAAACTACTACGACATTTTTTCATTTCGTTTGAAGATATTCATTACGAATTAAGAATGGTTTATTATATTGGATATTGTCATTTCTAGCAACTACGACTTTTCAGTTTAGGTGAAGTAGAGACGAATACAATATCACAAATGAGTAACGTTTAATTAAAACTTTTATTATTCAATGATAATTGAAGCTAACAATGAAAATCAATATGAAATAAGATTAACATCACAAAATAACTGTTATATAAGTTGTTTCATTATAATCTATCCAATATAATATATCCATTAAATTCTATCACTCTTGAATGGGTTCAATATTTTTAAATATTTTATATAATATAAAATATTTAAAATTTTTATTTTTATATAAATATTTTTCAAGAATGTGTGCTAGTTACCCATATTACACTATATTATTGAAAATACTAAAGAGGCAATTATCTACTTAATAACAAAAAGCTGGACTAAAGGAGCAATTCCAGAAATATTGTTTCTTTAAATATTATTAATAAATGGCATTAGAGAAAAAAAACAAACTATAACAATTTATGAAAAACGAATAAATTTTTACATAAATTCATTTTTATAAAAAGTTGCTTTTTATGAAAAAATTTATTTAAATAAAGTTTTACAGAAATGTTCAATTTTTTTCGCATTAGGCTAAAAAAGTTAAACTTTTTACTTCTAGAATTTTTTTCGTATCGCGCCTCGTTTTTTGAAAAGAACTGAAGAAACACTTGATTCCAAGCAATAAAAAATATTTAATAGAAATTGTTTTCATTATTGTGCATGGACATGGAAGAAAAATAGAGACTTTCATTTTTGAGCAGGCAGATTTTCCGGAAAAAACAATTTCACGAAAATATTTCAACTGTTTCAAATATTGAATAATTTGATTATAAATCGCATTATTCCATGTCTATGGAAAGCAATAAAAACAATTTTTGTTTTTACAAAATCAGAGCAAAAAGAAAAAAAAGCTAGAAATTGAAAGCTGCACTTTGTAAAGTAGCCTAATGTAAAAAAAAATTCTTTCGGGATGCCACTGCACTTGAAAATATTAATTTAGTTAGGGTTGAATCAGCCACTTACTAATCAAAATAACAATGCCAAATATCAACAAAGGACGACTGAAACATTATCAATATATTTAGAAAAGAAATCGCAAAAATCTCTTGAATATGCATTAACAACAGTTCAGATATTGAATAAATCGATGAATTGCTCAACTTACTTTGACAACTTTGGAGTATCCTTGGAGTAGCTCGGTTTTGAGGGTTTCGGTCTCTCATATGCTCCAACAAGGTGTATACCACTGTCTACTGATGGACGTTTCACTAGCTTATCAACTGAACGCGTGCTCGATGAATAGTCAGACAAAAGGGGACTAGGGGGCAAACCAGAAGTCTTGCCACAGTCTGATGGAAATTCTGCGTCGATGTCAACATTGAGCATTTTATATTTGTGCGTCTCGCTCCTTCGGAAAAATTGATCATATAGGTTTATATTAATAGCTTCAATTGATATTTAATTTATCTCTGACTAAAACATGAGTTTTATGAAACATGGAGAGAATCTTCGTAGAGTTTCATAACATTGGCACAATAGAATATAAAAGAAAACGACAAAAGAAATATTGTTTTATTAAACTTTTCCATTTTATTCTTTCGAAGTTATGAAAGCCTTCAAAGAGTTTCATCATTAATGAGATGCATTTAACAGTAACAACCCCTAACATACAATCATAACATGTATGTTATGACTGGCCCTCATTGAAATTATCTTCAACAATGAAAACAATTTTCTTTCAATATTTATAAAATAACTGAAAATTAAGTGCGAACAGATTAAAAACAGAATTGATAAGGACTTGATCTCTTAGATTTCAGATTATTAGATTACGTTATATTAGATTTTAGGTAAAATTGAGCATTACAATTCTTCAGCAAAATAATGAAATGCATATACAACGGATTATTTAGTAATTCGGATATTATAGGTTATATCGTTAGCCTTCACTGACATGTAATAATAAAAACAATAATAACACATTGTCTGTTTGTGTATTCGTATGATGAAACAGCGCTCTGATGTATTTCCAATGAGTTCGATGTTCCTCGAAATGCATTAGACATTAACTCATGAAATGTAATTTCGAGAATTGATGGCACTTACCTCGTTACGGCTCCAGGTCTTAAAAAAACACCGTCACGCGATTTTCTCGTGGATGACACAGATGAAAAAGAAGTGACAGATTCAGCAGGAGAAGGAACTCCAGAGGAATTCTCTGTTGGATTTCCAGCTGAATGAAGTAGCATATTTGCCTTCTCTCTCCTAGTCTCTAGCGACTCTAATTCTTGTATCAGGTGAGCATGGTTGTTCACTTTCGCACATTCAAGAGCAGTTTGGTTACGACCATTCTTTACATTAAGCGCAGTATGATTCCACTTGTAAAGTAATACAGCAGCATCTGAGTGACCTCTGCTGCATGCCCACATCTGAAATATTGGATCATGATATTCGGAAGAAAAAGTGAAATATGTGAGTGGAAATTCTACCAAACTTATTTTGGTATCTTGTGATTATTTAGTTTCATATTAGCCCAGACAATGTTTGGTACATATTCCTTTTTGTGATGATATATTTGGATATTTGAAGTTCGGAAGTTTGAATATTTGAGATGAATATTCCTCTCAAAAAAACTTATTGGAGATGCAAAGAAAACTTCTCGTTCGAATTCAGTGCAGATTATATTTCCTGAAACGGATTCCATAACACATTATGATAGATTATCCCCTTTCAAACTCTCTAAAGCCCGTGGTTACTTACGTATCTCTAATCTGCTGGAAAAAGATGAAACAAGAAGGTTTTATTGCATTGTGCCCAAGGACTTTATGGCGTGCCATAAAAGAGCAATGGTATCATTACTAACATCTACAAGCGATGTATTACTGGAAAACATCAACATCAATATCGATAATCACAGAAGCCAAAATAAGAGTACAAGGAGAAACATAATATAGTTGGAAATAACATATTTCACATCCAACTCTATGACCATTTGTTCCTTGAATATATATGTAACATTATCAATTAGATATTTATAGAGAATTACGTGAATAGAAATTCAAAGAATTAGAATAGAGGAAACTGCTAGTGCAATTAATCTGGTTCAACTATAGATTCAAGATTAGACAGCACAATTGGCTTCGCATATGTAGGAATCTATAGTACTTACTGAAAAGCACCTCACTAACAACACATCCTAACATATTTCAAGCACCTGTGTCCCCAATAATGCAATACGTAATTGACGATTATTACTGAAAAGCGGAAAAAGATCTGTTGCTCTAGAGAAATTTAGAAATCTGAACGTTACTGGAGTTGGTGATGGAAAGTAGCAAAGAACACGAAACACTAGAAAAAGTGAAATGTCCTCAAACAATGAGTGTCCTCTCAGAAAAGTGTGACAAAGAAGGCAAATAAACTGTTGATAATCTTACCAAAATATACCATTCATTGCTCCGAGTATTTAGTTGTAATATTAAAGTCAAATACCAAGAAAGCGAAAAATGCAAGAACTGCGCAAATGAGTACTTGAGAATTAACTCACTAGATAACCGAGCAAGCTAGTAGACATTCTTCTGTACTCTATTGATGGTGAATGCGTAAATGAGGCAGAGACAACACATCATTTACTTGTAGATGTGAAGTATTAGAAGAGCAGGTAGTAGGTACTATCTGGAAGCCAAAAAATACATCTCGAAAACAGAAGAATTACACGAAGCACGAGTTTGAATTGGTTCAGGGCACAGAAGTGATTAATTAACGAACAATTTTGAGTTAGGAAAGCTTCAAGGTAATTATATGCAGATGAATGGAAATTGGAACAGACAATCAACAAAATCAATGAATATTTCTTGAAAATATAATTGATGATTGATGAGGTCTATAGTTGGAAAAAACTTATATTCACAACAAAACAAAAAAATTGACAATAAATGACAATATTTGACAATTGTGAGAGTCAAAGTATAATTCTAAATCAATAATGTTGACTTAGTTTTATACTGTATATTCATTTTGAAATTATGTTTTCATGAGAATGAATTCTGAAATGATAATATTTCAGAGTTCATGAAATCTGACGATAAAAAATTGTTCGGAGTTTTATTTTCTCGACACTTGAGATGTTAACAAGAAACATATCTGAAGTAGCAGCAAAGGCATATTTAAACTACTGCTATCGAGAAAACACAATAATTATAGGGGAAACAATTTAATTTCTAGAAAAAAATGATAGAACTATTTCAATTTACGGAAGGCATTGTTCCGTTCCATACTGTTCTGACAATACTTCTCTTTAAAGCTTTTTTAGTTACCAGAGGAGTGTAACCATCTTCATCCTGACTAAGCGCATCCACTTCGGTTTCCAAAAGTAAAGATGAGTTTTCAGCTCTCCAGTGTAACATAGCGGAAAGAAGTCGGGTGTATCCCAGTGCTGCAGTAAGGTGTAACAGTGTCATGCCTTTGTGACTGGAGAACCAAGAGGAACTGAGTTCTTCTCCGTGCCTCCATACACGGGAAGTCAAAGTTTGACAAAAATTAACTAATCGATCCTCGAAATTAGACTGAGTAAACAGAACAGTGTCCTCCACCTGAAAATAATTATAATATAAATGGATTCTATGGTAAGTTAAAACAAGAAAGTCTGTCGTAAAATCATTAAAATCTAGTTTTTATATCATAAGATTCTCTTAAGAACCTCAACAAATGACAGTAGCTAGTCATGTAACAACAGGATTACAACGTTCTACGAATAATTGAAGAGATCTATGGAGGTTATGGGCCAAACATTGGAGGCCTAGATTAGCTTTTATGGAACAACTCTATCGAGTACGAAAAGAACTCGAACGAAATACAAAATTCAAGTAGAAACTACTCGAATAAAGTCGAAATGGGTTCCAATTACAAGCAATCTGAATTAACCTCCACAGATACAGAGAGGTTGATATGACCAAAATTCTCGGAATATTGAATTTAAAAATTTCTTCCATGGCGACTTGAACATACAACATTTAGTGAAGAATCATTTTGCATAACGTGAGTTTATCAAAAGACAACGTGAAATATAATAAAATTTGTTTGAGAAATTTGGAGGAATCGATATAATCAACAGAATTGATTGTATTCATAAGAGATATATTATTGGCAGACAGAAAAACTCCAAACCTAGAATATTTTTACGAAAAATATCAGACTAACAAGACTTTCATCACAAGAATTTATAGCAAGAACAGACATGGGATTTATGATGAGGTGACCGAAATTGACGCAAACATAATGCATAAAGTATTAATCAAAAGACAATGTGTACTATAAGGAAATTTGTTTAAAGAACTCATAGGAATCGATATAATCAACAGAATTGATTGTATTCATAAGAGATATATGATTGGGAGGTAGAAAACCCAAAACGTAGAATATTAAATCGTGTAAACACAGAAGACTGGCAACACTTCCATCACAAGAATTGATAACGAGAACAGATAAGACATATATGATGAGGAGACCGAAAGTAACAAAGATATCAACTGCAAATGCGAAATCGCTGCACAATAGACGTGTATTCTCAGGCATATAAATGTCTGAAATGATTGAAAATGAATGTCAAGGACATAGTGGAATTGACAAGATACTGACAAGGAGTTTCTCGAGACTTTTGGACTGAGCAGGGGAACTGAAAGATGTGTGAAATGAGCAAATACATTCCAACGCGTAGAAAAGAATTTCTACAGAATTGTACCTCCATCTCAATCAGCATTTCATCCAAATCTGATAAAATATTCCATCGAAAATTAACAAACCTATCAACTTTGTAACACTTCGCATAACTTGTATCTAGATATTTGGTTGCAATATATCTAGCAAGGTGATCACTAGGACGAATAGAATCATCCTTTCTGAAATATATGGTTGCTGATTCACGATAAGTATCACTGTTTGTGTATCCTTATACAAAACTTACAATATCACAGCCATCAGGAGGTTCCTGCTTGATTTGAAGTCGATCGTCCATAGCTTCCAGCCTCTGGAGCAAAGTGAATTTGAGTAAGTTATCTGTAGTTTTCTCCATTTTCAGTTCTGGGACCGTAATTTGTTGCTCTCGAGGTGGCAGCTTGTATTCGAATATTACAGAATTCGAAATGACGTATCCGTCACATGCTACTTGCAGCGTGGCTAATCCTGCTTCGTGTGCTGAAACAATTAGTAAAAATTCTGAATTAGTTTGAATATGCTGTAAAATTTTTTATGGTTCCGTTTTATTGAATGGACCACTGGATTGAGAAAAAAATGAATTTTAATGATGTTGGCTACAAATGCTGTCATAAAACGATGTTGCATTCAGTTCGCTTTTGTGAGGTAGCGCATGAAAGAGTTTAGTAGCACTTTTTAATTTACAGTCTCACTAAAGGCAATTTCTATGCTATAATTTTCTATCATAAAATGAAATTCCGTAAAATTTGTTTGGGATTTATCACGTTGAGGAATCAAGTAACTTATCAATAAATGTCACCATTGGCTAATAAATTCAGGCAACTGTTCTCAATTAAATCTCTGTTAACTGCTGAGAATAATATGGGTCAAATTGAATTAAGGGTGAAGTACGAGTAAATCACAGTTATCTATGTTATTACTGAATTAATTGATAATTTTCCTTGATGTACACATAGAGAATATAAAGATGAAAATACCTATGTGCAATATATCTTAGGTTGAATACTGAGTTTTGCTAGAGTAGAAGTAGAAAATGGTACGTGAAAAGTGAATAGACTAAAAATCATTCAAACAGAAGAATTCGATTCGTATGCGGAAATTTCATTGATAATAAGCGTTGTATAAACCTGGCATATAATACAATCACTTGTTTTCTGATGGAAAATTCGAAAAAAATGGAATAGAGCTTACTACGAAGACTAAAAAATTCATTACTAAATCGCCATTTCTTAATTTCTTAACTGTTCAGGTATACATATTTCAAAAATGATTGAAATACTACTAGAATTCTTTGAGACTACGGTCCACCTTTGCCTTTAGAACATAAAGTAAATTGAAATGGTCATTTCGGGTCGAAAATTGTTTTCTTGGACTTTCTACTTATAGAAATATTCTCGTACATCTTCGCAGTGAAATAAATAGTCCAATAGAACAATCTCTACAGTATTTTTTAACATTTCTAAGTGTACGAATCTGCCAAAGGTATTGATGAAGGTAATAACAAAAATGATCATATCTACCAATAGCTTAAATATAAGTCCTAAGTATATACTACTTAGTCAAAACGTTCAGGAGGTGTTTGAAAGAAAATGATTGTCTATTTGAATGGCAAACATGTGAATAGAAAATCATTTAATCTTTGGATTTGATAATAATTATAGAAATTTATGTATGTATTCAATTCTAGATCATGTTGTATGACACTAATATGGGATAAACATACATGGTAATGGAGCTGAAAGAGAAGACCTTACCTGGACAATAACACCTCAACACACCACTTTGCACCAGAGTGGTTGGTACTGGGAAAGTATCGAATAAGACGCAGTAAGTTCTATTAGCGTGCCAAGGTCCAGTTACCAACACCTTGACGCCTCCTTCAGGATATGCCCACTCAGGAGAATAATCAGTGATCTTGGCCGAGCCTTCCGCAGATGACTGTTGTTGATCTTGCTGTTTGTGACCACGTTGCGAATCTGCTGGATTGGGGTCTAGGATCATGCTCGGAGCGGATTCCAAAACCTCCAGGTCCGGAAACTCGCCTAACATATCAAAGGCATCCAGGTTGACAAACACGTCGTCGTCAACGGCGTGAGTAGGGAACCGACAACGTCGCAGTTATTGATAAAATCCATAGGGTTTATCTGAGGACTACTGGAGTGGTGTTCTACGTTTTGGTTTTGTGATGGACAGTTATTCATATTAATTTTTTCTGGACGGTGACGTTGTTGATGGTTGAGATCGGCGGAGCATAGTGGCATGTTTGCGGAAAGGGTGCGCTGGATGTCTTCCTGTGACAGATCTAGCGTTTCGTTGAAGTATCCGTTGATTGAGGAAGGATTATCTGCTTTTTTGATTTGCGAATCTCTTAATTCTGAATCTGAAAAAATCGATTGAAATTGATATCTGTTACAAAAAAAAGTGTGTTTTTGTTGCAAATGTCCTTTTAAAAGACTACACTGAAAAAATTGAAGGAATTCAAATTTATTGGTTTGTCGAATTGCGGATGAAGTGGACAAAATAGTAGGAATACTTGGAAAGATAAGAAAGAATATTTGAAATTGAAATAAACTATGCGTTACTGCATAACTATTGAATCCGAATAATGGTAAATGAATGTAATGTACCTAATTGTTTCGGATGCAATAAATGAAATATTTTGATTTCAAATTATTGTTATACTCAACATACAATGAAGTTAGGTTTTTTCAGAATATTTGGATGAGTTTTGGAAGTTAACTTCAAGTATTATGTAAATGAATTGAAATTTACTTTGATGAAAACAAGTTTTGCCTTGTTTCTTCAGTTCTTCTGGGAATATTTAAAAACTAACACAAACAATAATGCTGTCGTTAAATCTTACCAACAACCACAATGTTTTCATAACCTTGCCGTTTGAATTCATCCCTCTCTGCGTTAACTCTTTTCGTTGGTGTAGGAGGTGCACTTGTCATAACCACTTCTTGATGTTGACGATTCATATCTAGCATACTATGTTGCAAATTATCACTCACTTCCATTTTTGTTTCCCGACGGCAGAATGTATCCATAGCCTCTTGTTTGGTCATGACCTGACCATTTTTGAAATGTCTTTGATTATTGTTTAGTGAAAAATTTGCCACAGGAACAGCGTTTTGGATATTTTGATTGTGATTAGAAGAATTACTGTTCAAGATCAACAGTCCACCTCCACCTTGGATTTGCGACAAGCTCAATACCTATGAAAATATAAACACTATCTGTTGTTGGGTACAGATGGAAATTGTATTATTACACTAATTACAACGAAAACTTTGTGAAACTTAAAATAAACCTCAGTGAAATGTTTATTTTATCCACAAGAAATAAAAAAGGCAGAGAGCTTTTTCTGTTCATTGCAAAGAATTCTTGAATTTTCTCAGCACACTAAAGGTTTGATGTTTCACTCTTGTTTCTGTTTCTTATGAATCTGAATATAATATAGACTTAATGGTGTACAAATTGTTATAAAACCGAAGTAATACTGAAGACATCCATTGAACGCCAAGCCAAAAAATGAATAGTCATTACATGAAATGACATGAGTCAGTATTCATGTTTTGGCTTGTCGCTGCTTTATGCGGTTTTACATTGATATATATCGGGATGCCAAAAATTCTTTCACTGTTCACATAATGATACAATACGACATATTGAGTAACTAAGGTAAGAAATAGCAAGTAACAGCGCTTTTTAGGAGTTCCCCAACTCAATTTATTTGGTGATTCTGAAGAAATATAAAATGAGTGCAACATCAATTACAAAGAAATTAGTGAACTTTATGCTTCACAATCTTCAAAATTGCTGATAATGTGGAAATTTGCACACAAAATTATACTCCTTGTCATGAATGTAGAATCTTCAAAAAACATGAGGTATGAAAAGTTTCCAAAATTCTGAAAGATTAAATGACTCACACAGGATTGTAACTCAGGAAACTGTTTCAGTTAAATCGTTAGAGTTTTCTATATTTTTTCGATATAGCGAAATAAGATTATATTTGCAAGATAAATCAATTGAAGAATCGAGTTATTTAGTGAAGGGATCATGCAATACTAGTAAATACTGAGATTCTCAATCGAAATATCGAAATATTTCAATTGACAACGTGTCATTCGTGTCAATGACAACGAAACTCTCGAAAGTGATGGATTTTTTCTCATTGACAACATTCGTGTAGATTTCCGATTTCCCCCTGAGAGTTTTATTTGAGATATTTCTATATATTACTATATATATATATATATATATATATATATATATATATATATATATATATATATATATATAACATATGACGAGTTATTAAGTCGATTCAGTTTTATCTCATTGAAGGACTGGAATGAAACATTATCACTCAAATTTTTGTACTAATTACTGTGCAACATTATTGATTGTCCTCCTCTTTTGTCCGCTTTGAAATTTCGTGTTTCTAGGCAAAACTCTCGTACCAGAGAATTATTCCTCCTAGAGACTCCAAGGACCAACTCACTAATACAATCCCCCATTTGGTATATGGAGTCTACGTTCAATACAGTTGCTTATAAATGTGACATTCACTTGACTTCATATTAATTATTATGAAGAGTTATATGAACAAGAGGAATTGTCTAAAATTAATTGAATTATATTATGTTCTTTGTATTATTTCATTTAATTTTATTATTTTCATATTCATTTGCAATACTTTTCAAATGAATGGCGAGGGAGGTCCATGCTTTCGTTTCACATCCTAGATTCTAATAGACTTCAATAATAATAGATTGCTAACTGCCAGATATTAAGACGTGTGACATTTTATGCTGAGGATATCTCATTCGGAAGTACATTGAGGTCAAAAAATAGTGCTAATTAATTACCAGAGGTGGTGCATTTGCAGTATTTGTTGTATGTGTTGTTCTCTGAACAACCTGTGGACCTCGTAGATCTCTGGAGTACACTCTGTGTGGTTGCATATTACTCTGAAGAGGACCCGAGCCTGTAGTTGATGACACTTGATTGTTATCCTGTCGGCTCGGAGGTCTGCTGTTTGCCAGACCTGGACGGTTTGTTTGTCTTCTAGTCGGTTGTAGACAGCTCTTTCCGTCGACACATGTAGAGTCGGCACATCCACATTCAAGCTGCTTTACCAAAGCCGCTTGCCGAGCTACTCGCTGCTTTTCCATTAACTGACCCACTATGGCTTCCACAGTTTCAGCAGTCTGAAATGAGGGTAGTAAAGTAGTTTTTGTTCAGAAGTTGTTGGCGAGGCAATGAAAAGAATTTGAAATGCATTTGTCAAGAATACAATATTTCTCCAACAATATTTTCATATTAGTCTATACTAAAAGTATATATAGTCTCATAATATAATTCAGCTTATATAAGTTTTATAGTCTATGGCTAAAAGTCGATAGACTACTATCTACTATAGATTCATAGAAGTATAAGGTATAGCTACTACGATTATATGAGTAGTACAAGATGAAGGCATGCTTTTTAAAATTTTTTTCACTATGTAATCTGTCTGATATTAGTATCAAATTTCCTTCCAATGGATCTTATATTCTTCTTCACGTTTTCACTTTTTCACAGTACGTTCATGTGAATGCTAATATTTTCTATCGCCAGATTGAAAATTTTGTTCTCTGTGTAGAGTGGTTTATTACCAGCAAAGTCATATCAGTTTCAGGGTTTTTAAGGGCATCCCTTATTTGAATATATGTTGAATAATTTGTATTTTGATGCCGTATATTTTCCGCATTTCAGTATGTTTTTCTGATATTTGGAACTCCTTAAAAATCGCAGCATTTCAGGTTTGGCACAATGCTAAACTATGACTGCTATACAAACTAAACAGAATTCTTCCACAACCATATTATATGATCTCAAAATCATATTTAGCAGACCGCCATTTTGCAGTGAAACACGAAGAAGCAACATCCACTCCTTTTGAAGTGAAATCTGGAGTGCCACAGGGCAGTACTACTTCAGACATACCGGAAAATAGGAACACCACAATAGTGTCTTTTGCAGACGATACAGCCCTACTTGCATCGCACGAAAATCCTGAAACATCTTCTGAAAATATGCAAATATGCAAGCAAAGTATTTCGGTATGCATTTGGATCAACGCCTTACTTGGAGACAACATATTAATGCTAAGACAAACCAAATATATCTAAAAATCAGACAAATGTATTGGCCTATAGGCAAGAGATCCAAACGGAACATTCGAAATAAATTACTTATCTATAAATCAATCATCAAACCGATATGAACATACGGTATCCAATTCTGGGCTTGCACTCAGGAGTCAAACATTAAAATCATATAAAGATTACAATCAAGAATATTACGCTCAATAGTTAGCGCACCTTGGTACGTATCCAACCTCGCTATCCATGATGATTTAAAAGTTCCATATGTCACCACTGAGATACAAAACCCAAAACCTCTCAAGAATATACCACCAGAAACTGGAAGGACATACAAATCAACTAATAAATCAACTCCCTGAAAATCCATTCAACCTACGGAGACTAAAACGGACCTGGCCAAACGAGTTAATTTGAAGTTTTAATAACGCAGTATTACATTTCAATGCTTCTTCAAAGACACAACATATATCACATTTACTTAATAGTTGAAAGTAGATTGTAAATCTCAATGAATGCTAAAAAAAATAATTTTCAAGTTTATAATTTTTTTGAGTTGAAAAGAGCTAGTCTGCTTCAAAATTTTATTTGAGGGATACAATTTTTTTCAGACTGTGTATATTTCTTCTGCTTTCAAACATATTCCATGTATTGGCCACTTCACCTGGTAGCAAATCATAGCTGCCACTTTAAGTTTACATGGAAGCTTTTGATTCCTTAGGTGAATTGATAGAGCATTCGCTAGAGTGAAACATTGTTCAACATGAATTGAAAGAAAAAACATTCCACTGAGCTTCACAGAATTATATTAAATCCTCAACCTGTGTTTTGAAGTCACCTCACCTTGAAAATGTAAATGAAAGGTACTTTCCATTAACTTTTATCCTCTCATGAACTTCTGGATCAATTTCGAAAAATGAGGCAACACACCGAAATAATTTTGAAACAAATAATTCAATTCTGTGAAAACAAGGCAAGTGCGTTTTATTCATTGTTGATTCATCAGTCTTTCATTTCTATTGAAAATCTGATATGATGATTCATTTGATATCATTATTGCTATACTCACTATACTATACTCACACAGTAATAATAACTTTAGAGATCTTAAACCACTCCATTTTCAGTATATTTAGTATATACTCATTTTTAGATTCCAGTTCGATATAACTTGTATTCATAACTGATTGTTTATTTCCTTACAATTGTGAAATCAAAAATATCAAAAAATTATGAAATATAACTGTAATTACGATTTGGGTCACACGGCCATGTGATTTTCTATGAAAAAATGGTTTTTATTAAATTTGAATCGATTTTAAATTTTCATAGAAATTTTCGATGTTTTTGTATTAGGTATATGAATACTTGAACAGCCCAAATAGCACATTAATTTCAATTTGAATAATATATGCATAGCATACCTACAATACGATTCAAACTTAAATGAATAATTCATATTTTAAAGTAGTTATAACAGTTTATTAAAAGAAATTGTCACAGGTAAGCCATTAACTGTGAAAGATATTAATGGATTTCTTATTTGAATCTAACTCAAAGCCTCAAAATAGTACTCGTATATTCCTTACTAAAGCGTTTTGAATTACTGTTGACTGACATAAACATATAAATTGAAATTGCGTGCAACAAATGGAATTGAAATGATGAAATTAATATTTTGTTACTTCCATATCAGTATTTGCGAATATTTCCTCCTTTCATCAATAAACACATTGCTTGTGATGTTCCTAATTCGGTAGAATTTGAATGCAAAATAATTTGAAATAATTTATATGAATACCAAGACAATTAGTTCGTGGAATTACCTCATTTTCAGGGTTACACTGAGAGTTACTTCTGATTAACTGATTAATTAATTTACCAGTAACCTTTCAAATAGTTAATTGAGGCGGGAGAGATGTAATGGAATTCTATTTCACACACTGAATACTCAAAACAATTTCAAGAATTTCAAAATTATTGTACATATTCCCTACTACAATATTGTTTCGGTACACCTACTATATCTCCATCAGGTAGATGAAAACTCATTCTTTAATCACTTTCATCTATTCGATAAAGCTATTGTATATCGAAACAATATTGCAGAGGAAAATATAAACCTAACTTTTGGAATTCTCTTCTCACAACTAAAACTTCTTTGGTTTTGTGTGAAATAATAAATTAGCTTTGGGTTTGGAGTGTTACCACAAATTCTAGAGTCAAACTGAGAATAACTCCTTATTTATACTCGTTCATTATTAATTTTTCAGTTTCAGGACGTTGCCCCATCTTGAAACGATTAGCTCTCAGTTTATCTTTTGAAGAAGGCGTAACACTCCGAAGCAAGCGTCAAGTATTTATTTCAATTTTGTGAAACTGAGTCAAGTGTTTTCAATTAAATTTATATCGAACCATGTTCCTGCAAGAGATCAGCGAATCATCAATTAATTTCATTGAAAATGATAGAAATGTGGGATAATCAAAATAATTCGTTAATTGCATTTGTGATATATTAATTTTCTGTAAAATAACTCTTCCAAAAATGTATTCATATCGGTGTAGTAATTAGTTGATTACTTCAAAAAATGTTCTCACCGAGATCTCAAGTTCGTTGTTCAAGTCGGGCTCTTCCTCGCTGAAAAACATTGGTTTCAACTGGGAAATGAGTTCCTCCTTAGTCCATTCTTTCTTGTCGGCCCAAAGAGCTAGGTTAGGGGTTATCACAGCCAATTTGTTATCATCTGGGTATGGAACGTTCAGGTAATGGACCAGAACTATATCTGGATTCTAAAAAAGGACAAGTATGTTTCAAATATAAACATATCATTGGATAAATTTCGCCAAAAACATTTGAAGAATTAAAAAATGTGCCTCATTGTTCCTCAATGAGTAACTGAATCTTTCATGATCAATTTAGTTTGTGCGTTTTCATTTGAATCGATTATAAACATATCGATCACCTTTTACAAAGAAGATAAACACATTTGAATTTCTTAAATTCGAACGAGAATGTTTTTTTTATTCAGTGGACCTACAGTTCAACTCCTGTTGAGAACGGCAATTGGGCTTGTGATAAATGTTCATAACCCAGCATATATTATTATTTAAACTACTTAAATCATAGACAAATACATACACCCATGTTTTCACCGGGGCTCGAACTAGAATTCTACCACACCATAGTCGGGTGTTCTCCCGACCAAGCCATGGAGACCGGAAGAACGCGAAGGTATTTGGGTGAAACATTTATGACGCACCAATTCTTATTTCTAAAATGTGATTCACGAAAATTCTCACATCGATTTTCCATTATTGATACGTAAGTCGGTCGTTTTTTAATGAAATCTAAATAACAAAACTGTTAACAGGTGAACACAATACTTATAATTCGGTTTTAAAGATGAGTGATTACTTTACCCCGCTTCGGATATGTGAAAAACGAAGACAAATTATATATTTATTCGATGAAATTTTATAAGTTTATAAAATATTTACCTGAAGGAGCCAATAGCATCTTCTATGGAAGGTTGGTAAGATGGCGGAATGCACGTAACATCCATATATACACTGAAAAATAATGAAATTACTATAAATAAAAGGTTTACTCGTAAGGGAAATTGAAATAAGCAGAATTACTGATTTTACCTATCTTAGCGGAAATTCAGAATGAAAAATAACGATCAAACGTAACTAGCAAATAATCGGAGTTACACTTGATAGACCCGATGTTTTCGGTATACTCGGAACGTTTTTGTACCTTAACCAAAAAAATTAGGCAAAACTATAAACTACAATACTTGCAAAAACTATCTGAAACTCAGATGAAAACCATCTTATCTTAGGAGATGAATCTTCAAGTTTCTCGTGGACTTATATTCGCAAATTAAATCTCCCCCTTCGATGAACTGGTCGTGTCTACGTCAAAAATTTAATTTCAAACAGTTTCGCAAGGAGAGCCAAAACAAATTCACAACAAATGTCTCCTATATTCTACATAATATGTCGAACAACCGAGATTTATTGATGATAAAAACGCATTGCCTATTATTCATTTATGCAACACTCAAACCAACTGTTCATATAGAGGAATTTGAGAAAATGAATAAATATTTAGTAATAGTAATAGATGTAATCGATACTATATTTCGATTATTCGTGACAAATAAAGTGGCTTTTGTAAAGATGTTTTTGTTGTTGAAATAAATGAATATTGGGATGGACTCTTTTCTGAATTACTTCGAGAAAACAGCTCAATCTCACGTTCAATATTGATATCCATTACTGATGTTGTTAACAGTTGTAACAATTAATTAATCTACTAAAAGATAATTTTAATATGTGTAATATGGTGCATGCGCCGGGTGTGCTTTATCAAAAACAATTCGTGAAACTGAAAGCTCCTCTGAAAGCAAGAGTTAAGAGTCTACATCTATTATGAAAATTCAAATAGTTTTCATTGAGAACACTTAATAGCTTCCCAACTAAGGAATTTCTGGGTAAGTCGATTTCCTTGCATAGATTTATATGGGTAGATCCTTCATTAGTTGCTTATTACAGTATTTATGATTTTATATCTATATAAATATATATTTGGAAGCTGACATACAATGGATAAGAATGCACTACTTCAGACTCTTCAGGAGCTAACTGAAGCTTACCATTCAAATCAAAGGAATTCAACGAAGAGCTTTTACTAAGGTATAAAATTTTAAAGTTTTAATATAACTAACTATATCTTTTATCGATTCACATTACGACAATATTGTTTGGAGTTGATCAAACAATATTGTCGTAATTAACAATTAATTAACAATATTGATTTGGATGTTTCTTTTCAGTTCTTTTCATGTTTTAATGTTTCTTTTTCAAGAAACAACTTCAAAGTTTTCGGTTCTAGGATTAAAGTTGTTTCTTGAAAAAGAAACAACTTTATAGAAAACGATTTATTCTCATTCAATAATTAAAAGACATTCACGAAATTTTCGAATTCAGAAATTCCACAAACAAAACAAAAAAAAATTGAACGAATTTTCTGGAAAATACATATTCGATAGAGTTTCAAGTGATCATGAGAATTCAATTAGTAGGTATATATGCAGATTGATATATTTAATAGTGTTGGCGTTTATTTGATGTAAATCCATTATAACTGAATATAACAGTATTGTCTTAGCATATGAAGAAGTCGTTTGTAACGACGAAACGCACCTTGCTATGTGGTCAATAAAGTGTAAATCAAAAGTTCAAGTGTTGGAGTTTTAGTTTATATTCAATATGCAGATTAAATTTAATTCAGATAATCAACAAATAACAGCAGGTCCATATCAACATTGTTAGATTCTTGTATGCAATCTCTTTAAACTTCGATTTCAGATTCCTCAACAACCTGATCAAATAGTAACTACAAACAAAATGAATTTTCGAATTCCTCATTTAGCTCTTTCCTTACCATTATTTTCGGATCAATATTACTAACTAAATCATAAAGATACTAATGACTAGGTACCTTTCCAATATCGTATGAGAATTCACGAGTTTATCTACATAATCTAGAATTTCGACTTGATATATTTATTGATAGTTCATATGAATATCTATGTTGAAACTATAATCAAATGAAAACCGTTATTGAAGTTAATGATCAAGCAATTTTGTTGAAAATCATGTCATATTCGATGAATTACAATAACAATCAATTTCATATAATAATTAATTTTGTACAACTGAATATAGAATGCAATTGAAACAAAAAACCACGCTGGCGCCAAAGCCCTTAACGCCACCAAAACAAGCAAAAGTTGGGAATGTCCAATTCGCACATTTGTTGTTTTCAGTTAAAAGGAAACTGCTAAACATTGGAGTTTACAAACGTAGATAATTCCGTATCTCTTGGAGCATGTGAAGTCGTTATTTTAAAACAATTCTCTCAGAGTTGATTTTTTGAGTATAAGAAACGGATCTTCTTCTTCTTATGTGAGAGACATTGTGCCTTCTCGAGTCAGCAGAAAACACAAATACTACAAAACAACTAGAATTCAGGAATGCATTGAATTTTATATTCCCTGTTAAGAAAATGTCCCCGATAATACTAGTTGTATAAAACACGGGAGCAATTTATTATTTCGAATTTTGTGTGAAATATTTATGTAATGAAATGAATGGGTGGAAATAATCTATTGAGATATCGAAATCAGAAATGTATAGTGAAATTTGAAGCTAGTGATCACCATATGATTCATCTTTTTTCTGAAACCTGCGTAGAAATTAAGTGTTAATTAAGGATCTCCCAACATTAACGCAATGTTTGAATTTGCCACTATTTATGTAGTAAGCTGTTGTTAACCCTAAAAAAAATAAATCGACAGCTGACAGTTCTCAGTTGACGAAAATGGAGCGTTACACGATATATCAACCTGTCTTCAATATTGAACATTATTTGAAGAATAATGAAAGCTTGGCGGTCGTTGCTCGACAATTTTTTACTAAATATCGTCGGAATAGTGTTTCAACTTCGTCAACTGTGGACAGATTAATGTGAAAATTCCGGGAGACAGGATCCGCTGGAGACGCCAAACACACTGGTCGTCCACAAACAAGCCGTTCAAATGTCAATATCGAAGCAGTGCGTCGGAGTGTCAGATATAATCCAGGATCCTCAATTCGGGAACGTGGACAGGAATTGCAAATTTCAAGAAGCCCCTCTCTGCAGCGTATATTCACTGAAGATCGGTATCTCCATGTTTACAAAAAAAATTCAATTAACACAAGATCTGAAGCCTTATGACCATGTACAACGAAGAGAGTTTGTAGATTGGATTCTTGAGCACCAACAAATGAATGCTCATTTCTCAAGCAAAATCTTCCTGAGCGACGAAGCACATTTTCACCTAGATGGGTTTGTTGATCGCCAGAACTGCCGTTTTTGGTATTCTGGGAAACCACATGTGATTGTCAAAGAACAAACGCATATACAACGTATTTGGTGTGTATTTTGGGCTGGAGGTCGTGATGATACGCAGGCATGATTGGTAGGCTATGATAGTTGGATCATATTTTTTTGAAAATGAGGCTGGCCAAGCAGTAATTTCCAGGTCGTGATTTATCTCGTTTGACAACAAAAAAAAGTTTTTTTCTATCTCCAGGTACGTACACCTTGAACTTCACTACGCCGTTCTGAAGATAGACAACAAATGTGAAACACGTGTCAACGGCTGCTTCCAATTAAGAACCGGGATATACCGATGATTTCTTCTTTCGTTTGTTCTCTTTTTCCCCATTGATTTTTTTTTGTTGTTCAAATTTCTAGGTTAGAAATTCCGTAGATTAATATTCTAAGGATTAGAACAGAGTTCTAATCCCGGAAACCCGGAGAGTTTATGCGGAAGCCCAACAGCGGTGACTTCCTTTGCAGGAGTTTATTTTGTTGTAATTTTTCAATCTGCAGGTTCGTATGCATTGAGTTTGGCTACGCTCTTCTGAAGAAAGCAAAGAAGCTCGAAATACTTGTCAACGGCTGCTTCCATTTGCACGCTATACTGATGATAGGCTTATATATATATATATATATATATATATATATATATATATATATATATATATATATATATATATATATATATATAGTAGTAAATACTGAGACTCTTAATCGAAATATTTCAAATAAAACTCTCAGGGAGCTGTCTACACAAATGTTGTCAACGAGAACGAACCCATCACTTTCGAGAGTGAATATTAAAAGCGTTTCGAAAAATTCATCGATCTTGTTGAATGATAATTCATTTACGATAGTACATACCTATGACGTTAAGCGGGAAATAGATTATAAATTAATGCAATAACCACCATCCAGATGAAAAATAAATTTACGTGAGTGCAAAATCCTGAAGACTATGTATGTCTGAAATAACAATTCACAAATTTCAATTTGGTATAGGACCTATGTCCGTTTTGAAAGTCATCGATTCTTGATTGATAGATTAAATATGGACTGACGTTTCATTATAATGATGAATCAATTGTATCCTATTATCATTCGACAAGATCGATGAATTTTTCGAAACGCCCTCAATATTCACTCTCGAAAGTGATGGGTTCGTTCTCGTTGACAACATTTGTGTAGACAGCTCCCTGAGAATTTTATTTGAAATATTTCGGTATTTCGATTAAGAATCTCAGTATTTACCATATATATATATATATATATATATATATATATATATATATATATATATATATATATATATATATATATATATATATATATATATATATATATATATATATATATATATATATATATATATATATATATATATAATTCGTAATTTGAATATTGGAACGACTCTTCAGTTCTAATCAGATGAAAATGTTTCAGCTATCCGTCGGTATCGAAAAATATTATCACCCAACCACATCAGTAATCTCCATTATGTTTCGCTTCTGCAAGTTGAACAAAGAAAAGAAGCCATGTAGCTTTCGTAGAACCGCTTTGTATCGGAGCGAAACAGCCCAATAAATAAATTTCGTTGTGATTAAAAAAAAATCCAACGTCGACGCTCCTTTTATTCGAATAGTAACGCCAGAGGCACGCTTTAACTGCGGCGAGCGGTAATTTTAACGAACGGATGCATTTTTCAAGTGCGGAAATCTCAACAGAGCAACTCCATATTCAGTGCTGGCATTCGCAAGATTTACGACACCTGTTAATTCGTTCTAAGCCATTAAACGCGTTTTAAAAAATCATAAGCGTCTCGCGCCGCGCAGCGACGACGTTCTACGGCTGCCCTACTCTCTCCCGTTCCCATTATCAGAAAAAGTTGATCTGGGAGCTGGGGTGAGATAATTGGGGGCAGATTAGTCGGATTTAAAGGTTGGCTTGCGAATTTTTCGGTCATTTCTCTTTTCTCTCGGTTTCAGGGCGACGTTTGCAAAAAGTGAAAGGACCAAGAGGTGGAAAATTTTATCCGAACCTGGCAGCTTGTGAACGTATCTCGAAATTCTGCCTGAAAGTCTACAACTATATTATATCAACAAAAGATGATTCTTGGAAATGTTTCGAAATGTTTCGGTTCGAAAATTTTCAATCTTATGAAAAGTAGTTAAACTTATAATTTCCTCGAAAAAATTTTTTTTCCAGTTTTCATACCGATAAATATGTACAGATTTATTCCTTGAATACGTGAGACGGATATAATCCAAATAAAAGTCTTTATAATTTAATAATATAAGTCGTTCTCTTCATGCCCTAGTTTTTGACATGTACAAAAAGCCAACTAATTCAAACATATTAATATAGGGTGTTTGCTTAGAGGTATAAAACTTTCAATTGCAATAAAACAACGATGGATCATTCGACTGGCCATCATAGTTTTTGAAGAAGTACGGACCAATGATTCCACCAGCCCATAAAGCGCACCAAACAGTCAGTTTTTCTGGATGTAACGGTGTTTTGACATACACTTGAGGATTATCTTCACTCCAAATGCGGCAGTTTTGTTTGTTGACGTAGCCCATTTTTGGGCCCATTCGACGAATCTACGCCTTGCTTGATGATCGTTTGGTTTCAATTCTTGCACGAGTTGGATTTTGTAAGCACGCAAACCAAGATCCTTCCGCAAAATCTTCCATAAAGTGGATGGACACAGATCCAATTCTTGTGCTCGATGGCGGATGGACTCATTCGGGTCTTCCTCAATGCTACGCTCTACAGTAGCAATAGCTTCTTCTGTACGCACCGTACGGCGTCTCTAGGGATGCCAGTTATCAATAATAGTAAACGTGTTGCGAAAACGTTCCATTGTTAATCGAATTAACTGCTCTGATGGACGATTTTGTCAACGATAAAATGGACGTAGTGCGCGATACGTAGTCCGCACAGAACCATTATTTTCGAAACGAATTTGCACTATTTGCAAGCGTTGTTCAGGCGTGAATCTATTCATGATGAATTGACAAACAAAACTGAGAATGAATCACTTCTCAGATGTTAAATCGGTCGCCATCTTCAACAGTAATGCCAACTTGAAGTTCTATACGTCTAAAAAAACACCCTTTACATAACTCAAGTTGTCAGTCGTACAAAATAAAAATGAGTGCTTTTCACTAATTAGTTGATAGATTACTTTCGCTTACGTTGTCCGTTGATAATTTTAGAAGAGAAGTTGGTTGTTTTAATAAAAACAATTGCTATTAACAATGGGTATAAACCCTTCTTGTTGATAAACTAATCAAAAATAAAGAGAGAAAAATATTATTACAAAGAATTTTTTCTATTCATTTTAATAGGGAACCAACAAAAATATTCCATTCAATTG
Organism: Henosepilachna vigintioctopunctata; assembly: GCA_030704895.1. Taxonomy (NCBI): domain Eukaryota; kingdom Metazoa; phylum Arthropoda; class Insecta; order Coleoptera; family Coccinellidae; genus Henosepilachna; species Henosepilachna vigintioctopunctata. The sequence goes on from JARQZJ010000098.1 coordinate 2,199,000, forward strand.
ATTATATACCTAACTTGAGCAATGAAATTTGTAAAAGATTACATAAAAATAACGTGAATACAATATACACCAAAAAGAAGAATTTGGGTCCATTGTTGGTAAAAAACAAGGACAAACTTGACTTATTTTCGAGAAGTGGCTTTTACAAAATATTATGCAGTGAATATGATAGTTTTTACATAGGTCAAGCTGGACGTTCTATACGAAAAAAACTCGATGAACATAGAATATTAATATTATTGAAAAAACCTTATACTGGCTTTTCCGAACACTTCGTTAAACATAATCATTTCTTGAATTCCATTAAAACCGAAATATTACACTCAAGGAGTAAGGGCAAAGATTAGATACCCTTGTATCTTGTCTTGGTCTTGGGAATTTCGATAGGCATAAAGAAAAATTTACCTGCTTGCAACGACCAGGTGGATTTTTCCTTGAAACCGGTGTTAAATTCTGTGGTTTAGGATATATAAGTGAAAGCTGTACATTTTGAAAATCAGTAATATTGTATACTCTTGATAATGGTTAACCACCCGAAATATATGTAGAGTTTTTGATATATTTAGTGCAATGTTAGGCAAGTGTGTTAATTTTAATTTATTGATTCCTTTAATAGTTTGGCATCTCTGCAACATCTAGTCCTAGCACATCCAGCAATGCAGAATTTTTGCTTTTTGAATGAGATTGTCGAGAATTTTGACCAGAGCTTCAGAATTAATCATCATTTGTTGCTTTTCCACATTAGAATGACAATTCAAGATTTCACTGTTGAAAGGGAATGGACAATGTGATTAATCGGTAGTATGTAAGATTTCCATTGTCGATAAACTTGAAAACACCTGAAATAAGCGAATATTTATCATTTGAATAACCTGAAATAAAGTGAAATTGACGTTTAGGCGTTTGAGATATTGGAATAACAAATTTCTGAAACGGCTTGAATTATGATTTCAATTTGTTTCACGTCATTTTCAACTTGAACTATGCAAGTTAATTTTCCAAAATAAATTTTTTGTTTTAGACATTTCATTTCAATAGAGAAATCAGTATTGAAATTTATAGACATACGATGTCTCTCAGATATCTAGAGTCACGATATCTCTCAGTTTGCAATGAGAATACTCCTTCCAGTGTGAACTTGACAATATTACTACATTATCACGAATACTCGTACTATATTTTACCCTAAAAAAGCCATTACTTTCGCCTATAATTCTGTATAGGATAAACCACTCAAATCTACTTACAACTGTGAATAGATTAATTTTTCCACACATTCACATTTGATTATTTTAGTCATTCATATGCAGCCCCTTTTTCTGTAATAAATGATCAGCGGGCGTTTCTACAACCGTAACCAAGATGGCATTATTCCATCAAATTAGATGAAACTGTTCAAAAACTAGAGTTCTAAAATGTAGTACTTAATTGATAAGGACGTGTGAAAATTTCAAAGTTAGATTTCTTCATGTGCTTTCATTGATCCTTAGGCTTTGATATGTACATTAATCTATGTGTTATAACGGGTGTTTTTCAATAGAGGTATGGAACTTTATGTTGGCATTACTGTTGAAGATGGCGACCGATTTAAGAGCTGAGAAGTGATTTATTCTCAGTTTGGTTTGGCAATTCATCATGAATAGACTCACGCCTGAACAACGCTTGCAAATAGTGCCATTTTATTTCGAAAATGATGGTTCTGTGCGGAACACGTATCGCGCACTACGTCCATATTATCGCATTCAACCAGAAGCGCACTTCTGGTTGAATGGCTACGTCAGCAAACAAAACTGCCGCTTTTGGAGTGAAGATAATCCTCAAGTGTATGTCAAAACACCGTTACATCCAGAAAAACTGACTCTCTGGTGCGCTTTATGGGCTGGTGGAATCATTGGTCCGTACTTCTTCAAAAACGATGACGGCCAGAACGTTACCGTCAATGGTGATCGGTATAGAGCCATGATTACTAACTTTTTCATTCCTGAATTGAACAACCATGATGTCCAGAAGCTATGGTTTCAACAAGACGGCGCAACATGTCACACAGCACGTGCCACAATCGATTTATTGAAAGACACGTTTGGTGACAGCCTAATTTCACGTTTTGGACGTGTGAATTGGCCTTCAAGATCTTGTGTTTTAACACCACTAGACTACTTTCTGTGGGGCTATGTAAAGTCATTGGTCTATGCGGATAACTCACAAACGCTTGACCATTTGGAAGCCAATATTCGCCGTGTTATACTGCCACAATATACGGTGATATACGGCCACAAATGTTGGAAACAGTCATCGAAAATTGGACGTCCAGATTGGACTACATCCGAATCAGCCGTGGCGATCATATGCCAGAAATCATATTCGAAATGTAATGCCACAAGATCATCTTTCGCATAAAAAAAATTCTTGTGAATCGAATGATCCATCGTTGTTTTATTGCAATTTAAAGTTCTATACCTCTGAAAAAAACACCCTATATATGCATACGATATGTATACGAACAGTATACTTCTATCTTATGATCGATAGGAAAGTATGCGAGGATTGAAGTCGTTTCGATTTCATAACATTCTTTCAAAGAAAATGAGGCATGAATATGAATAGACTTATTGTTCTATATTCGAAAACAAAACAATTTGTAAAGGGATAAAATCGCAGAACTATGGCTGAATTAATTGATAATAACAATGTTAAATAAGTATAATTCCAATTTTGACTGTCACGAACGCAGTGAAATATAAACTTATGCAAATATTTTGTCAATTTCAATTCTGTTTTTTTCTTCTCAATTTGCTTTGGTGAGGTGCATGTCTTTTATTGCAATTCAGACATGAGAATTTCAAATAAGACAATTTTAATAGTAGTGTATTGTTGAATGTATTTTATTATTAACCTTCAATGAAAAAAAAACCAAAACTAACCATTAATGGATTAATTATATATCCAAATATGTAATACTTTCATACTTGGAATGTCATTATCAATATCTTCAGCGAATATATTCAGCACAATGTTTTCTAGAATAATTTCAATGAAAATAACAATTCTAATGTGATTTGTCAACGAGCTGCTTGAAATGTTCGATTCATCGATATGTGGTATTGCTATTACGAATTGATTAAAATTGGACGAATTACGTTCGTTCACAAACGTAAAATAAATTGCACAATTCATTTATGAGTAGCCAAAACATGTTGAGCATAATATCGAATGAATTAGCCGACATGATTGATTATGAAAACAGTAATCACGTAATAATCACGTGCATGTTCTGAACGTCAAATTGCTTTGTTATTTTGAACGAGAGTGAAATAATAAAGCTAATATAAATTGGCGAATAGCGTACAGATAATTATAACCTAGAATGGATAAAATCGTTTAATCCTGTGCGGTGTTTAAAATGTATTCATTCATTATTTGGTTGGAAAAATGTGGGTCGGTTTAGTTCTTGTAGCATTGATTTGCTTATAATATCTATGATAAAATTCACTATTCATATTAATAGAATTTTTCGGAAGTTCAAAACTGATTATTATGATACAAAGTACGAATTATTGATTCATTCCTTGTTGACACTTGCTGAAAATTCTACTATTTTCCATTAACATAATTCGACTGAGCGCAGACAATGAAGATAAGATTCATATTTTTAATTATAATTCAAGTCATTCATCGATTGGGCCGATACTTGATGATAATCTAAATACATAATTTGAATAAAACTAAGTCGTTTTTTGATTTTCACTATAATTAAGTGTCACAGTATCTTCATCAGATGTAAATGATAAACTGAGCGAATACATTGTGGTCTGCCAGAATTTATCCTGAAGTATGTGGCAATGACTATAGAAAACTTTTTTTCTGAAGTAGGGGAATGACCATAAGACATATTTCTACTGAAGTGCGTGGAATGACCATAGAATACTTTTCTTCGATTTCCTTCTACCGGAATGAATTTAATGAACGAGAATTAACGATTGAAAGGTGATTATTTAATAAATTATTCGATTTCTTCCTCTTAATAATTTTCATGGCTTCTAACAGGGTTAGTTTATGACCTTTTCGTTCGGTATGCAACATTTTGAAGTTGTTGACGACATGTTTCTCTTCTATAAGATGAGATGTGTTGCATACGTCGAATTGGTTCAATCTTTTTCAAAGCATCTTTGGTGTTCAGATATTTCAAGTCTGAAATTCCTGCCAATTTGACCAACACCTTGGGACACGTACCGCAACTCCACTCATAGATACCCGATTTATCTTCAGGCGAAATTTTATTTTTCGCATTTCTGATGTGCCTGCCCACGATATTCGGAGTTTTGAATGTTCTGTAATGATTATCTGTTACGGATACACTTGAGAAATGGCCTTATTACATAACCTTTTCCTTAAAATTTTATCGACGAAATAATGATGATATCCATTGTTTTGTGCGATCTGTTAAATGATATTCAATTTCGCTAGGTCGATATCGCTAACTATCAGGAAGAGCTTCCTCTTTTTTTGTCAACTGAACGTTTATATATTCGCTGCGATAGTTCAAATCATACGAATGAAAGTATCCATAAAACTTTTTTTTCTTTAGAGAATTATCACATATAGGTTCTTCAGAGCGACATTTTTTTCAAGTATTGCTATAACTGACATTCTCAGGAATAAAGTTATTGAGTAACTATTTATGGAATTTCTCAATCTTCTACCTTGAATCATTGAAAGGAGACCTAGTACATCACAAACTATCCATATGAAAAGTGTCCACAAAATAAGGAGATACGAAAAAGTTCTATTTGACGAAGGTAGAATGTATTGGTACATATTTATCATATCTTGAAAAATGATAGATAATTACGCATGTAGGCATCATTAAAGGTGAAATTCAGGAGCTGAACGAGTAAATGCAAAAATTATTTGAAGTTGAAAATGACTTCTGAAAAAATGTGTTATTTTAAGAATTCCTCATTTGAATTTCAATGTAGAAAAAAAGATTCTTATCGATGTTAACGTTTGTTTTTCATATACAGATCCAAATACTTTTTGGCGATATATGCAAGCTTCAATGGTAGGATATGCTGAACCTCGCCGAAGGAGTTAGCAATAACTAGAACAACTGGCATCCTTCATCATTTCTGACACATACTATCTGCAGAAACATCATATTGAATCAAATCATCTGTTGTTGATGCCGTTATCTCCGTAGAGATGATTAACCATAAGATATTTGAAAATAATGAAATTACTGCAAGTGAAATGAGATGAGTTAGTGGCTTCAAATAATAGGTAATTTTTGGCAAACTCTTCTTCCACTCTTTGGAATACCTCGGATTGCCATTACCTTTCGCATATATATATATATATATATATATATATATATATATATATATATATATATATATATATATATATATATATATATATAAATAATCGATCGCTGTAGAGTTCGTTAATTAGTCAGAATATTGTTAAGACTCGAATATTAGAACTTATATTCAAACACTCGAACTTATGATTTACACTTTATTGACTACATAGCATGGCGCGTTTCGTCGTTACAAACGACTCCTTCAGATGCTTACAGAATAAAAATCTCAAATTGCCTTCATATTCATACCTATTTTTTCAAATTTGATGTCAATATTCTGTAACCATCTAAAGAAATCGTTTGTAACGACGGAACGCGTCATGCTATGTAGTCAATAAAGTGTAAATTATAAGTTCAAGTGTTTGAATTTGAGATTATATTCAATTATAATGGATTTACATCAAGTAAACGACAACATTATCAAATACAAAAAAAAATTGTTTAGACTCTTAATTTATTGTCTCAGCTCTACTTCATGTAGATGTTTTCGTATACGAACTTCTACTTCAAGTGCAAAAGCTTTTACGTTAACAACTGTAAAATGACCTTTATCTGATCAACATGCTAGAAAATTTCTTGTTAGCAAATCTTAACGCGAAAGAGCCATAGTTTTAATAAACTGGACATAATAATGATCAGGAGATGTTCTTTATACCTGAACAGAGTCCATGTGGCCCTTGAGATCAGTTTGTTAATGACGATTTTACGTTATCTGTATGTTGTTTTCAACGAGAGCAGATGTTTTTCCTCTCAACTGAAATGTTTAATTGTCTAGAGACTCAAACAATCGCAGTATTAGGAGAGACAACATTTTTTCCTAATGTGAACACGGAATAGATGAAGCGATTGCTCATCAAAACGTTTCAAATGTAGCATCTTGATGAAAAATGCTATTGGAATATCAAAGAATCTATGCACAACTCTGCGTTTGTTGGAGGTTCTTGAAAATTGTTAACAACAGCAACATTTCCGAATGAGATAGAAGAAACGTGATGAAAAATTTAAATTCTTACCTCAGTGCCTTGTACTTTCAATTTCATATGATCTTCTCGAGTGGTTTTGCCGTCTTTCCGTTTCTTCCAGCAGTATCCATCACGACGGTAGCGCACTTTCTTTCTACTATACAGCAGCATTGAACCGCTCTTCGGTCTGAATTGAACAATGATTATTGACTGAAGAAGGGTGCTCTCAAAATAAATACAAACCTAATTTTGACTTCTTTACTCTGCCATTCTGAATGTCGATCGAAGCTGATAAGTGTGGCTGCGATTTCCTGAAAATAATGTTAGGTATTAATTGACAATGAAAATATACGTATGATGAAGGCGAGATTCATTCCAGAGAAAAGGTGATTCTGAATTTTTTCGAAAAGAATTTACTTATTGATGAATATACATTTTGTCCCCTTGAAAGTAACCCCCCCTCAGGATTAAATGCACTTATCCCAGAGCTTCTTCCAATCGAAGCACCTCTGAACCCTTTTCGGTATGGCCGTCATTTCTTTCTTTATTCTAACTTTATCCCATAAATTGTGACAAAACGCTTTCCATTCATTGGCCTCTTCAGTTTTGGGAATTGGAAAATGTCGTAGGTTGCCAAATCTGGTGCATACGGTTTTTGAGGTATGAATACCATATTGTTTTTGCCAAAAAAATCATGAACGCATTTATGTGTGAGCTGGTGCATTAACGTGATGCAGAATTCATTATTTCTTTCTACACAAATCGGATCGTTTTAGCTGTATTACTTGTTTAGCCGTAACTTCCTTGTTGTATTTCTTATTATTTCTACGACCTGTTAGCTAGAACTCTCAGTGCATCACGCCGCTGTGATAAGAGAAAGTGATAAAAATCGTCATATCTGAGCGAACTTGGTTTTTTCGATCTTGGCTTTTCTGTCCGCTTCAATTGTGATCATTAGACCTTGGTTTCGACGTCATAACCTTATACTCACGTTTCGTCAGAAATAATGACCTTTTTGAGCAAAGTTGGATCGTCGTTGACGTCATCTAATAACTTCTAAGTGATACTAATGCGACGTTGCTTTTGCTCAAAATTTAGCAATATCTGAACAAACTTCGCTGCTACACGTTTCATGGCCAAAACATCCGAGAAAATTACAAGGCTCGAGACGATTGATATGCCAACATCATCTTTAACTACCCTTATAGTGATTCGACGAACTATTTCCAGTTACAGAACTATTTTCTTCATTTGTTGACGTGGTGGCAACTCCAGGACGCACATCGTCATCAACATCTTCTCGGCCTTCTGTAATGCGCTTTTCCCACTTATAAACACTTTTTCGAGACTAAGTGGACTCGCCAAATGCCACAGTCAACGTTTTTTCGCAAAACTTAATACAGATTCTTTGATACATTTTTTTATAAGTAAAAAATCGAAGAATCATAAAAACGTGACTAATCTTTTCAGTTGTAAAAAACAAACTACGTAGAGAAACGTGTCTGTACCAACATAACAAGAAAACTTCGATAATTGAACGTGCACAGCCTGCGAAAATTCAAAATTCACCTTTTGTTTTGAACAGACCTCGTAATACAACTTCATCACGAGATTAAAAACAAAATATATATATAATATATATATATAAGAAATTGAAATTTTTGTGCTGATGGCACTGAATGAAATATTCAAGAAAACGAATACTAGAACATTAATTCGAAAATTTCAAATTAACTAGGAGAATGTAATAGAAGAGCTAAATAAGTGAATGTGTACGATGTGCTGCCGTCATAATCCTTCAAGAGATAAATGTTGAAAGCGATAACTGAACAAAATAAAATCTACTATAACGTTCTTTTGGTTATTTTGAATTTTTCGAATGAATGTACTAGCGTTAATTTTCTCAAATATTTATATATATATATATATATATTATATATATATATATATATATATATATATATATATATATATATATATATATATATATATATATATATATATATATATATATATATATATATATATATATATATATATATATATATATATATATATATGTTGTTATGGTAAAATTTCATGCAATCTTTAAAATGATATATAAATAAATAAAGTTCAATTTTTCTCAAGGTGATGCTTCTAACTTGTTAAACTGATTGTTTCGACAGAGTCATATTTCAGGCATTTTACTTTATTATGAAAGATTTTAAACATACATACAGTTTTGTAGATATAGGTAATTCTATTCAAAATAATATGTTTATTTATTTGAATTTCTTTCCAAGTTGATAATTCATGTTGTGTTATTCACAGTTCAACACATCACAATTTAATAACATCAATTGTATTTAGTTAAGAATGTAATGTTCATTTATTTTGATTTTTATAATTATGTATTTCTTGTTTAACTCATTTCTTCTCAAATAATAGTATTCACATAATGTAATTGTAAAATCCATTTCCAAAATTTCATGAAATCGATCTAATTATCAAATCAATAGTAAAGAATAGTTAACTTTTAATGGTAATCTGAAAATTGAAATATATATAATAAACATAATTCAAAAATATTCCACCTTACCAAAATGGTATAATTATTTAAGATATTCAAATATATTGTATACATGATTTCATTTATAAATATGAAATTTGTTGACATGTGTAATATCATAATATAACCTCAAATATGAAGTTCGGACGTTCGGAGGCAGAAGCAGACCATAGATAATATCAGATTAAAATAGATGAGAATCACAGAAATCAACTTTAGGCACGAAATTCGAAAATTAGACATCAGAGATTGCTTTGAAATATATGAGACTAAGAATCAAGAGCAATTGGAGAACAATCGAAAGAGGGACGCCAAGATTAATTTGGAGAAGTTGAGTTGAAAAATTGAAAAATAAAATTTGTAAGAATAAATAGAAAAATGAAAAATAATTTGAAAAATATAAGTATAACAAATTTATAAGAAGTATAGAAAAGTTTCGAAGAGAAGTTGAAAACAAATCGGAGCGGAAATAAAATATTGGAAAATAAAATTCGAGCTGAAATATAAAAATTCATGAAAATTAGAATAAAGAAGAGAGCTCGAAGAAACAAGGTACCTCCATTAACTATAAAATTAATTATCGATTGAAATAAAAAAAAGGCCATTTCGCATCATATTTTAACTCTATTTTAGTTGTAAGAAGTTTAAGAGTTTGTTCAATTTTTTATTTCTTGTTGTAATTAAAGTTTGTCTGTTTAAAAATTAATCAGAAATATTATTTACAAACATTTAAGATTACAATTAAAAAAAGAATCCACCCTGAGAAAGAAAGTCAACTAAATTAAAATTCAATAAATTTCAAAATTCTTTAGAAAATTAATTCAAATAATTTTAACAATAAAACTTTGATAAATAATATCATAACAATAAAATCATAACAATATATATATATATATATATATATATATATATATATATATATATATATATATATATATATATATATATATATATAATTCTTTCATCGATTTCACTTGTCACAAACGTTTGGCTGCAAATTGTAACTTTGACGTTTATTGAGAAGACGTGATTTCAACTCATCGAAATCGAAATGAAAAAGAATTATCTAGCTATGGGATTACTCCATAAAATTATATATTATTGCCAACGCCACTCAGATATTTTAATTTTGTCAATAAAAATACCTACTAATTTCCAAAGGAGTATTTTAAGGAGAAAAAAAATATTGTTTTGTTGTTAAAGTTCCCACTTGAAAACATGCTTGTTCATTGATAATTCAATTTATGTTTTTCAATGATTTTGTGTCGATGTGTGCATATTTGTGCACTTCAATTCTTTCTTCTGAATTTTTGTATACAAATGAATAAAATGCGTGAGACTTAACTATAAAAGTTTCGAGAACATAAACATGCTCTAACAAATGATTCAATTATATCATTTCAATTCGGAAAAAGTGATTCAATCAGTAACAACGTGAAAAATGTTTTCAATCAATATAATTCACGTATATGAGATCGAACTATGAGGGAGAACAACATCTCTGCAGTTATTATTGAAATCAGAATGAAATTTTTCCAACATGCTGAAAAATATGTAGTTTCTAAAGCAGATACAGAAACAGATGCCGATAGATAAAACACAGTCAGAAATACAACATTCGAATAGGTCTCTCATAAACGTATTTATATCGAACCGAAACGGACAGAGATTTTACTTAAATTCGAATAAATGTGGATACAATGCCGAAAATGTTAGAAGTTCATATGAAATGAGGTTGTTCAATGAAAATCCTTCCCTCCCAACATATTTCTGTATTTATTTTAATATCAAATAGAGAATGCGTTGAAAGATCATCTTTACATTTCTAGAATTGAAATGATAAATTTTCATATCCGGCTAACATTAAATACGAAAAATGTCGCATAACTAAACGAATTATATTTACATCTATCACTTCAATGTCAAAAAGCCTTTCACCTGTTACATAAATTGTGAATTACATAAATTTCTTGTGAAAACAACTATACGTTGCCAGGAGCATCCCCACCTGAAATATCCACCTGCTAATATTATGAAATCATAACGTTTCTCTCTGAACATCACAAGAGAATATTAAAAGGGATCGACCAACTTGGCGAAAGATCATTATTACAATCAACGTTAATGAGATGAAGAATGAATACATTTCACAGGGAAGTGAAGATCAAATTATATTTCCATTTCATTGTTTGTTTATTGTTGAATAAGGGAGCTGTTATGAATTCAGCGACTCCTCTGTTTACTTTTGATATAACAGATTTCTCATTTAAATTAGATTGAATAAACGAGCATGATTTACAAGATATATTATATATAATTCTTAAATAGACTGTGTAACATCCATTGTTCAAAATTTTCATTTGAAATCTGAAACACACATTTGAGAATTGAACCCAAAACACACAGAATTGACGAAAACAGAAATTTTAAGAACATGATATTCTGTGATTTTCACTATATTCTGCTCAACATAACAATATTTTTCATCAAAATGGCGACTTCATCAGATGAAAATGACACACCGAGTGTTTAATTCATTTATTTATTTATTTATTTTTATTTTGCATGTCTTATAAACACCCATACAGTACTTACATATAAGACAGATTAGTAGTAAACCAAAACATAGATCACTACCATAAACATCAACTAATGAAACTAAAACTAAACATATACATACATACAAATACCTCATATAGAAATCATAAAAATTGCTATATAAAAAGAAACAAATTTATAATGAATTTACCACATCTGCCTCAAAGGTTCTGGGATCATCACTAAAAAAATCAACGTTTCTGTTACTGTTCAGTAGCTTGTTACAGATACTTAACATACAATTTAAAGGAGACAAACCATTACAACAACCAGAAATAGATCCCAACTGGAGCAACGCAACCAAACTTTTGGAACTTTCAAATGAATAAAATCTATAAGATTGCAATTTTCGTACTTGATGGAATTCAGAACATAATAAATGAAAAGAATATCCTGAATATTTCTTCTCACTGACAATCTTTGCAGATTAAAGCTAATCAACATAGAGCTATATGATTTTTAAATGGATAACTATTATGTCTTTTATAATGTAAAAACCTCAGAAAACGTTTTTGAACTTTCTCTAGTATGTCTCCATTAGTAAAAGCTTTAGATGACCAAATATTGGAGGATACTCCAGGTGAGGCCTAACAAAAGAGCAATACAGTTTTATGATAGTTGAAACTTCAAAATTTTTACTATTTCGGATAATAAAACGCAGTACCCTAACTGCTTCACTAACGATTTGGTTGTAGTGATCGTTAAATCTCAAGTTGAAACTAAAATTTACACCAAGATCCTTAATATTACATTTCCTCTCCAATAAAAAACCCTCAATGAAATAATCGCAAGAAAGATAGTCTTTCCCACCTGTATATGTAATAACAAAACATTTACTTATATTATGTTTCATTTTATTATCATGGAACCAGTTTGACACCGAGAATAGGTCAGATTTTAATTTTAAAAAGTCACTGGTGCTTTCGATTGTTTTAAAAATTCAAAATCGTCAGCATATAGTAAGCCAGTAGCATGAGAAAGGACAGACGGCAAATCATTAACAAAGAGAATATACACAAGTATCAGCTGGAATCGATTCTTCTTGTTTCATAAGTTGTCTATTCCAAAATTTATATCATATTTCTACTCAAATGAATGTTTTTTTCCAATCTCCATTCTGACGTGGGAACTATATATATATATATATATATATATATATATATATATATATATATATATATATATATATATATATATATATATATATATATATATATATATATATATATATGAAATCAATATCATATTGACATTTCATACTAAACTGGTTAGTGTTGAGAAAATTCTAATGAATCGTTTATTTTGAAAATATATATTTATATATACATGTTATCATTATCATAGCTACTGTTGTATATATATATATATATATATATATAGATAAAAAGGTAATTTCTCGACCGTAGTATACTTAGTAGAATTTAGGTAACGGGAATAATTGGTCTTGTGAAGTGTTTGTGAATGTGATAAATGCTATATAGATCAAACCAAACAGAATTTAATATAACGAATCATACAACACAAAAGTGACTGTCGTATTCGAAAACGATCTTGTGCTTTAGCATGCCACTTTCAAGACTCGGATCACAATGTTGATTACGAAAATATTGAAATTTTGGATAGGGAAAGCAATCACAAAAAGTGATACACAACACGGACAATACGATTAACTAAAGATCAAATATTGAAAAATTGAGCATCATTTATAATAATATTATAAAATAGAACGAATAAAAACATTTTTCTACGCCAATGGTTTGAAAAATTTACGATCAACTCATTATACACAATAGCCTGGCCTTAAGCCTTCTATGGTGTTGATGTTTTTGACCATTCAGTTTGACAACATGTAGTGAATAAGTGGCAACAAAATAAGAGACGTTTGTTATGAAAAAATGTTAGTTAGGTTATCTTCATTGCATAAACTCTCATTGTAAGTGATTTTATTTTTTACATATTGAAATTTATCATTGTACTCATTACTTTGCAGCTTGTTTTTTCTCCCGAAGAAGACACAAATAAGTGTCGAAATATAAATAATTGTAACGAATAACAAATTCAAATTGTAATTTAAATAATATATATTATTTAAATTAATTTATTGCCTGTTGAAGATAGTTCATTTTTATGCTTTTAGCAATAGTAATTCGATTTTTTCAAAATATTAGTTTGACGTATATAATTGGAATAGCATTCTAAGGGTTAAATGAGTGTACTCTTTTCCTTTTTTACTCAAGCTTTCGAGAACTATATTTGTATCTTCATCAGGAACAGCTGTAAAACATACGATTTGAGATTCAAACCAAGATGTTAAAATTTGCCAGTTAATCATAAGAATGAACCAAATTTTCAATTCACATGAAACATGAACCGGCGATGACTAGATATTGAGATTAGCACTTGAAGGTTATGTAAACAATACATGATATATCAGAATATGAAGCCTCCAATCAGAAATACCACAGAATTCCATAGTTAGTGGTAGAAGGCTTTCGACATGTGATAATGATATTTCTATAAAGATATTACAGAACTCGTATGCTGATGATGTACACCATACAGAAGTATCAAATTATTTGAAAAAACCAAGAAAATGAATGAAAAATTTTCAAAATAACATGAAATGCATCATTCATCATGAAGATTGAAGTAGAAAAACTAAAATTTCCAAACTTCTACTTCTACATGTTGTGATAACTGTCAACATTCTACAACGCAATAAAAGAAGAATTTTCAAATCCAATATAAATGAGGTAGAGATTACCGAAATTCGAATAAAAAATTCAAATATCTTAGCAGAAAACTGGGCCATACCAGGTAGTCATCATTAAATGCCTTTTTTGAATATTCATAAGATCTCTATTGTAAATCAATTAGTCAATTCTAAGGATTAGAAAATTTTCAAATGGAACAAAAATTGGAGGAGAAACAAACAAGAAACTGAATAAAATTCTCGTTAGTTACTAAAAATTTTGTACCTACATTTGAGAAATATGGAGTCTATCCACCTATTGAAGAAATTATCTGAAAAACTGAAATAATGTAACGAAATATGATATAAGAGCATTAAGGTTTTTGCCCAATAGTCAATCGACGTTTCCTCAATATATCAGATATGGAGTCTGTCTATCACAGGTGTTTTTATTTCATGACAGCAAAGTTAAGCTACAAGAAAAAGTATTTCCAACGACGTAAAATCTATAAGATCCAATGAAGCATTTCGAGCTAACCAATCTTTGAACTAACAGAAAGGCATATTTGAAATGCCCATTATGGCGTTGATTTTTGAAGTATAATTTCTTCCAATAAAGAACGATATATCTAGATTGATTTCTGAAAATAAGCTAATCAACTTCTCTACTCCTTTAATACTACGAATTCACATTTTCCAATAATTTATCATCAACAATTTTTGTCTGATCTCAAAAATATTTGAAGTATTTTAAAAATTCTATCAATAAACGAGAGCAAACAGAGGGATACATTTTTCATATCAATCATTCAAAACTTCGAACATGGGAATAAATGAAACAAAATTATCTGTTGCCTTAATTTCTTAATTGATCATAGAGATTGAGGTGACGATAATTGGGTAGAGCCAACATTTTTGGTTGCGAACAATGGAAAACATTAAGCATGCCAAACAAATTTAATTTCTCTCCAATACTTGATGGAAAATTCCTAAATGTATCACAAAATTCTCCAAAATTATTTGAAGTTCTAGAAATTACTTGCCGGGTGCTATTCCATTATTAGGATGGTCATAAACTCTTGATAATGGATTGGTAGTCCGGAAAAAGAGCGGATAGTTATAAACAATCTTGAAAAAATTGAGTGTTTTTCATCACAGAAGTAAACTAAAAATTTGAATATATTCTCAAATAGCCTTGCAGTGACATCATCCTTTATATCTTTCTCATAAAACATAAAATATTTCATATTCAAGGATGGGTTGTTGGGAGAAAACATGCATATCTGAAATAAATATATGTATATTCATACATATAGTAAGAGCTGTTGAAATATTTTGATATCGATGAATATTCTATGATATAAAGAACACAAACAAGTTGGGAAAGCACTGAATCCAATGTACTTGATATAATAAAATCTATACGAGTATTTCTTATATTTATGTAAGCAATTTGCAAGAGATTAATTCTGGTTTATTACTCAATAATTTGAAATTATAGGAGTCACTGATATGCAAAATGAAATATTTATGGTATAACTGAATAACGGGACGGATTTCAATTATACACTATAATAAAGACAGGCATTATTTAAATTAACAGAAAAAAATCCATCAAAAACAAAACGCAAACGAAATATTTCGAGTATAATGAAATTGAGGTATGCAATATGATTCATTTGATTCCTTCCGATTAATTGTTGCTTTTCTGAGAATTTGCAGAATTAAACAATTATAATTTGAAAGTTTCACGGTTAGGGTTAAATACTCGGATAATTTTCATTGAAAATATTTTTCGTATCTATACATATATACGTTGTTGCCCCGAAAAATATGTCGAAAGTTTTTATAATACTGATTCAAACCAGGTGACATATTCAAATGTATATGAAATCATCAAATATATGAAAAACCGAACGATTATTTAGATTTTCAACGATATGCCGTTTGATTTTCATTATATAAATTAACACTCGAATTTTTCAATATGATTTCTTGTCAAGATGGCAGTAATAATAAAAAATTATAAACGAAAAGAAAAACATATTAAAATATTAAATCAGTCTTGAAAATGAGCTAACGCTCGAAACATGTTGACTATACATATTGTTAAATAAATCGTGAAACATTAAGCCAAGAGTTCAATTTATTTTAATATTCAATTATGTTTCACCAAGAGTTAAGCGAGAATTCAATCTCATTCAGAAAAGAAAAACACTCAATATTATAGTATTGAAATTTAATTTGTATTGTTTCATGTATAACAGTGGCGTTATATAGTTTGCTTTTGAATTCTGATGATCTTTCATTTCTTCACTGAATTCAATGGACGGATACGATATATTTAATAAACACAAATAGAAAATATATTTAATAAAAAACACTTGCTGGGTTTTATGAAAAACATATTAAATTATTGCACAGTTCAAGCAATAATTTGATATAATTTTTGTGGCACTAACAGAAATTCTTCTAACATGTTAGCTAAGTTATTATTTTTAAAAAATCCGAAGATTATGTTTGAAGCATTTCAAAAAAAAGATTCAATGATTCGACAATTCGACTGGAATTGGAATTTTTTAATTATCAGTTTTTGATAAAGAAGAATATTTGTATAAATTATGAAGCACCTTAAGTATTTCTTTCTGCTTTTTGAAGAAATTACTTGGCAAATTACGTCTAGCAGGATATTAAACTAACTAATATCGTATGTCTTTTATATTTACTATTTTCTAAATGTTAAGTTTGAACATATCGAAATTTTCCCCGAAAATTTTTGATTTCTTTCTGAAGTTGCAATTTGGAAAATATATGGCTTCGCCAATATCCACATTTGTGTAGCCAGGAGGTGAAAATATTGTGAAAATACCTGCTTCAAAAGCTCACCACTCAGCTCTCTTACTATCAATCCATTAGAAGGACATGAAACTTTTGGTAGAATTTTTTCGTGAGAAGAAATCATTATCAAATCATAATATAATCAATTGATCAAGTTTATATATAGTCTCGAATAAGAAATGAATATAATAATTTCCATATATTCTAAGTCATTACGGAGCCAACACTGATGAGTGAGAGAATATTTTACGTTACAATCTTTCATTCGCACGTCGAAAACTTACATTATTCATTCTCATTTAAGATATGTTTGAATGGAATATTTTTGCATATTTTCGAAACGAATATTGAATATGACGGTATGAACGAATAGATAAATTGGAAGACAGACGCTGTCGTGTTTGGTTAAGATCATTCAGCACCTTTCATAGTTTCAGTCAGTCGATAACTGAAATGAAAACATTTCATTCATTGCTTTATATTTCAACACCATATATGAATTCATCGATTGAGAAGGCAGTAGTTTTCATACTATTTGAAGAGCGACAACTGAATTCATCTCAAAATATATGAACAATAGATTATTCAACTTCAGTGAAAAAAAAATGATTTTGAAACTTCAGCCAATAAGAAATATATATTCAATAGTGTTGGCGTTTACTTGATGTATATCCATTATAATTCAATAGCAACTTAAATTCAATCACTTGAACTTATGATTTACATTTTATTCACTACATAGCATCGCGCGTTTCGTCGTTACGAACGACTTCTTCAGATGCTTACAGAATTATTCTGTAAGCATCTGAAGAAGTCGTTCGTAACGACGAAACGAGTCATGCTATGTAGTGAATAAAGTGTAAATCATAAGTTCAAGTGTTTGAATTTAAGTTTATATTCGAGAAACGTATATCTGAAAATCACAATTACATTGCCATCTCACTTTCGTTAACACAATAATAAGCGAGAGCAACTGACCACCTTCATTTAAAAATTACACGAAGCACCACGAACAAAAAATCGAAGGTTACTACATCGAAAACTACAATTCCTAATCAATGAACGAGATCAACAACGTTGATGAATATACTTGAGTTATAGAATCGAACTTGGAAAATCTAGGTTTTACGTGGGCTCCTACTTATGAACAAGAAGTCCCCTATAAATGTGGGGGTGGATGTGTACAACAGATTCATACTTAGATTAAAATATGCGGATTTAAACAACGAGTCTTACGAGGAGCAGTCTGCACTCCCTACAATATACACAAAGAGACAATAAAAGACAAATGGCGATAGTCAGTTTGAGAGATCATATAAAAAATGAATATATGAAAAGGAATGCTAGGATAACAGTGGGAGAGGGAGAAAGAGTGAGAGGCGGAAAAAGAGACAGGCCAGACTGGCGTGGAAGTGGAAGCATGAAAAACCTATATATTGGTGTTTGGGGACGAAGGGGTTTGAAATGGAAAACCTAGAAAACATATGTTTATTTGGTACGCCAATGGCGATGAGGACCGATGATTGATATTGAATCCATATAGGGAATACATTCACTACAAAAGTCCCAGGATAGATATTTTCGAAGAGCTTGAAGAGATCTATCTTTAGCAGTGGAGTATCTTTAGTTCAGCAGAAAAAAGAAGAAGAATTGATACCCTATTTGAGAAATGAGAAAGGACATAATTGTTTTGCAGATTTACCCAGAAGGCATACTCAACTATTAGTAATAAACACTCAAACATAAAAGTGACAGACGTTTATTCTTGAAGTAAAAGCCTTAATAGAAGTGAAAAATGAAGGCCAAGCCTATGCTTAAGTTTACCTGGCTGAGTGGGAATCTAGAAATTTTTTTGTTTTACACACTTTTCTGGAATCTTCTAAATTGAATTAATGATCACTGAAAATATTTGCTTCAGAAAACATGAAAAACTTAGGAAATGTACATATAAAAATAAATGCAATGTGTTAATTAACTCGTTTCAATTTAAGATCGTGGTGCGTTTTGTTGTCATTTTGTTGGACCAACGTGGGTGTTGAGCTTAAGTTCACTTTACATTAGCAATAATCCTTTAATGATATATTCAATAGTGTTGGCGTTTACTTGATGTAAATCCATTATAATTGAATATAAGCTTTAATTCAAACACTTGAACTTATGATTTACACTTTATTCACTACATAGCATGACGCGTTTCGTCGTTACAAACGACTTATTCAGATGCTAACAGAATAATGACAACAAATTTGAAAAAACTGGTATAAATATGAAGGCAATTTGAGATTCTAGGAATTTGGGTTTTACTTAAGACATTCCATTCTGAAATCTAATATCTATTACCTGAAAAGGTTTAACAAGGGTGAATTATTTAATTCTTTATGTTCATTGAGCAAATTTCCAGAATTTTTATGCCGATTTATTTTTCCACTCTTCCGAAAAATCTAGTAAAAATTAGATTTCAGAATGGAATGTCTTAGGTAAAACCCAAATTCATAGAATCGCAAATTGCTTTCATATTTATACCTGTTTTTTCAAATTTGTTGTCATATTCTGTTAGTATCTGAAGAAGTCTTTTGTAACGACGAAACGCGTCATGCTATGTAGTCAATAAAGTGTAAATCATAAGTTCAAGTGTTTGAATTTAAGTTTATATTCAAGTTTAATGATATGTTAGTATTGGAAAACACGTTTACTGAATTCAATAATTTTAGAAGTAGAATTCAGCCTAGTGGTGTCTAATATACTCTAGAGCAGTGTTTAGAGCACACTCCACAGCAGGGGGCAATTAGATCGTTAAGGGGAGCAATTTGAAAATGGAGTGGACTCGATCAACCCTATCGCACCTCTCAAGTTCAACTTATTTACTATTTTCGGGGGGACATAAGAATTTTAGAGAGGCTCAGGTGAGGCATGGCCTAAAAAAGGTTGGGAAACATTGCTCTAGACTCTAGAGGCATCAAGTGCATTGGGAATCAATCGCTATATTATAAAGACGAGAATGGAATTACTTCAATTACTTCAATTAATGGAAATGTCAGAGGGGCAATTCGATCGTTAAGGGGAGCAATTCGAAAATGGACTGGAATCTATCAACACTATCGCACCTCTTAAGTTTAACTTATTCACCCTATTCGGCGGGACATAAGAATTTAAGAAAGGCTAAGGTGAGGCATGGCCTAAAAAGGTTAGGAAACACTACTCTAGAGGCTTCAGGAATCAATTGTTATATAATGAAGACGAGAATGGGATTTCTTCAAATAACAGACCAGTTGGAAGTAATCATGACAAACTAGACTATTTGGACTCTCAAATCAAATGGGATAATCGAACAACACATTTTCCAAGATCTGAATGTATCAAAGAAAAGGAAAATATATAATTCCCCAACCTCTCACAATAATTAAACAATATTTCACAAGTTTCCGTCCTTAAATGTTCTTCATCGTTACGAATTTGCAAGTCGGTCTGATATCCGAATAATAATTCCCTCTTTATCCTACAAATAATGCTGATAGGTTGCATTTTCAGCGACATCATATTAACTGGGGAAATAGTTAGAGTTTAATAAGTTAATCGGGAGGGGATGATTAATCTCTTAATCGCAAACTCTGAATATGTGAACGATGTAGATACAGGAACAGATGAATATGCAAAGGGGGCAATTTATTAAGCAGTTAATATCCGATTTGCAATTCAAATCGTCATGCCTGAGTGCAGATCGCGACTGGCTGATATTCAGTTAAGGCGGCTTGACACGGCAAGGCCTACTGTGACAGATTTCGTCCTGCATGGATATCTTCAATCGATAACCTTACATTGCGACTTATTCTATCCGATTTTAATCTTACTTGCCGTATTACACGGTAAGATTTGACGAATTCCTACCATATCGTAGTGTTGCATTTCAAACGAATATACAATTCACCTGAAATTTATTTAAATAAACCACTTTCTCGGAATGTATGCGTTTGAATTTTATGTAGGCCGAGAGAGAATTGTAAAGTGGCCAAAATGAGGTGATTTGCATATGTAAGTTTCACTGAAAGGGCTGAAAAACGGGAACCCCAAGCGAGTAAAGGGGTTTTTCATGGATCAATAAAAACTAATCCGAACTCATCAGAAATTATATTTTGAAATTTTTCACTTGAGGGAGTCCTAATGACGAAAGGTGATATAAATATATTTATATTAGCTTGATTTATAATAATTGATCACTCAATGATGAAAAAAGATTAACACGATCCATTTTCTGTCCGAGGATTGATGATATGAATTTTATTTGTTAAAATCTAAATATAAATCTAAATTTGAGAGAATAACATTTTGTTTTTTCGTATAGCATTAAATCGATACAAGGAATTTCAGGAATTCTCCTGAAAATAAAGACAGTACTATTTGTAACTGTGTGAAAGAAAAAACTAGAATAATTATTCAAAAAATTGAAAATACCAAATCAAAAACATAGTTGGGCTAGCAATATCTTCATGTGAGCATGTACGAGATGATATGGATCCCCATGGATCCTTTAAGGGAAAAATGTTATGAATATTATTGAAGCATGATGGAGGTATCATATCAAACAGTCATATTGAATGTCAATTATGACATTTTTATTGAATGACAATTATTTAATAGTGTTGGCGTTTACTTCATGTAAATCCATTATAATTGAATATAACTTAAATTCAAACACAACGACTTCGATTTCCGTTTCAAACGACTTATTCTGTAAGCATCTGAAGAAGTCGTTTGTAACGACGAAACGCGTCATGCAATTCATCGCCCATAAGAATTTAATTTTTATTGAATGACAATTATAAGCACAAAAGATATGCAAGTGTGTATTCACGTTTATATATATATATATATATATATATATATATATATATATATATATATATATATATATATATATATATATATATATATATATATATATATATATATATATATATATATATATATATATATATATATATATATATATATATATATATATATATATATATATATATATATATATATATATATATATATATATATATATATATATATATATATATATATATATATATATATATATACAGCCAATATTTCGTTACTAGTTCGTGACTGCTTCAGGAGTATACTAAAAACAAATGGAGATATATCAGTCATCATATTTTATGACAATAAAATTATCAAAACTTACAGATCTGAAATACAACAAATATTAAAAACACATACACAGTTCATACTTTGCCAGTAGGTGAGAGGGCACTGTCTGATACGAGCAACATATTATTAGCAGTGGTCTGGTTTGAAATTTTTATATTTAATAGATTGCAGTAAATGTTACTCAATTGACCAGTGTCAGACTTATAGTTGAAACAGTTCTCATCTTTTTTTATGTGACACATTTCGAGGAAAAACCTAGTCTTGTAATTGCAGTGTTAGTCAAGAATTGTTACGTTGGAAAAATCAAATATATGCCCTGTATTTTTTGATGTTGAACAACAGCACAGGAGTTCTTCAACAACCCGCATAAATCAATTGGGAAGAATCGACAAATTGGGAAATCCCTACAAAGAACATTCAGAAAGCCATTACACTAGGTCAATCACATCGCACCAGGAAACATCGCTGGTGGATCGCAATTTGCGACCAAATAGAAAACAAGTAGACCAACAGCGTGAAAAAAATTTAACGACCATAAAAATTAGGAAAACTGGGATAATTTTCTCATAACTCAAAACAGGCCTCCAAAATAAGTAGAAGAGAAAAGACAATAATATGTGTCACGAAATACAAAAGGATTTCACCAATAATAATACTAGAGATTTTCACAAAACTTTCCGAGAAAACTTACAAGGATACCAAGCGCCCAGTCTGTGCTTGAAGAAATCCAATGGCAAGATGGAAACTAACACAAAAAATAATTCCAAATGTTAGCCCAATATTTTGACGCCCTTCTCAACTGCAATCCATCCCAAGGAAAACTTGAGTTCTTTTCGGTGTTTAATCATCCATACGCGCAAGCTCCTGATATGGAAAACTGAACGATACTATTCTAACGCATAAACTTCATCATTTAATATCAGAAATCTGGAGGACGGAACATATACCAGAGAATTGGAAATGCGCGCTGATACACCCATTCCACAAAAAGGGGGACAAGGAGGATATCAATAATTACAGGGGTATTTCCTTACTCCCGTTTGCTTACAAAATACTTTCTAAAGCACTTCTGAATAGAGTGGAATACCAAGCGGATCCACTAATTGTGATCATAAGGCAGGATTCAGTAAAGGTCGATCATGTGCTGAACAGATCTGGACATTGAAGAGATATTACAGATGAGGAAATGTAGAAATCCATTGATTGCATTTATTGACAAGTGAAATTGATGGGCGAAGTATCAGATCCCTTTGAAATTCAAACCGGTGTGCGGCATAACAAACACAATAACGGAAGATATAAGAAAACGACGAGCAAAGTTTTATGCACATGTCTACAGAATGAAACAGTCCAGAATACCGAAGGAACTACTCGAAATGATTATGAAGGGTAAATGCGGAACATAGCGGCTGAAAGAAGTCCAATATGATCTAAAACAGATCAATATAAAAAATCTCGAAGATGGCACTGAGTGTCGCTATGAAATCGTACATGTGAAGTAGGGGCAAAAATCAAGGCGCCAACTGAAATAAAATGAACAGATGAACGGAAGAAAGAGCATTCCAAGAGGATAAAGCGTTTAAAGGAGGCAAAAAAGATGAAGCAAAAATCCTAAGAATCGCGAATTCGAGTTCAATCGTCCTCCTCATGGATCACAATCGCTATAATATATATATATATATATATATATATATATATATATATATATATATATATATATATATATATATATATATATATAGGAATGAAGAAGTTTCTTGCGGTGAAAAGTATTAATGAGAAAAAAACACAATTATCGGTATAGCCCGCAACTCCATTGGAAGCAGCCGTTGACACGTGTTTCGAGCTTATTGGCTCTCCTCAGAACGGCGAAGCCAAGTTCAAGGTGTACGAACCTGGAGATGGAATCCACAACAAAAGAACACACCTGCAAAGGAAGTCCCCACTACTAGGCTTCCACGTGAACTCTCCGGGTTTGGAGATTTGGTCAACGTATCGCCAATGTGGCGCCTATTTATCCTTTGCGGAGTCTTCAACCGACTAAGTAAATAAGGAATGAAGAAGTTTCTTGCGGAGAAAAGTATTAATGAGAAAAAACACAATTATAATTGGGAATGAAGAAGTTTCTTGCGGTGAAAAGTATTAATGAGAAAAAAACACAATTCACTTTCGAGAGTGAATATTAAGAGCGTTTCGAACAATTCCTCGATCTTGTTGAATGATAATAGGATACAATTGTTTCATCATTATTATGAATCATCAGTCCATATTTAATCTATCAATCAAGAATCGATGACTTTCAAAACGAACATAAGTCCTGTACCAAATTGAGAGATATTCTACAGAGTGAAATATTCACGTAGGCTCCCTCTATCTATAATTTTTACCTATTGAATGACCTGTAAATCTTTGAACTATATATATATATATATATATATATATATATATATATATATATATATATCATCACGTATGTATCATATGGAATATGCGGTTATCCTAATAAATCATCACATTTTATTATGAGAATTAAGGAAAAAAGTATCAAATTCTTTTAGCACACATAAGCAAGAGGCATGAGGCAGAGCAAGAGGCAGAGGTTTTTTGTGCAAGAGCACAAAAAACTATCGTGTTCTTCTTGAAGACACTTCAAGTCGCCCTAAAAAATAAATATTTTTTGCAGTTTTTTTTGCAGTAACTGTCTCTGATCATTTATATTTCAAAAAATGTAAAGATAAAAACTTCTTTCTTTGTCAATTCGTTTTTCTAAACCCAGCATTAAGAATAAGAACTGACTCATGAAGTAAAGGAAACGTTCAACTTTTATTTTGTGGCAATGTAATTATTAAATTGAAAAATTTCCATAAATGTCATCATCTGGCTTAGCATTGGTTTTCAGAGGTTTTCTCATAGCGGACAATATCGTTGAGAAAAGTGTTTCTTCTTTACTAAGGTCAATGAACTCCATTCAAATATTTTGACAAAAGATGCGATTAGTGACATGTCTCGACATGTATTTCAATAGAAAAATCAAACCATTCAATTGCGTTCAATCGGTGATCTATGAATATCGCTCACCAAAATTACAAAATATTCGGACATAGAGTCAACTCGCGGCTATTATCGTAACCCATTACTATATTACAAAATTGAAAAACTTTCTATATACGGTATTGAGCTCATTCCGAAGCAAGCAGGCAGAGTATATATCCAAACTAATGTTTATAAATATGTATGTTCCGTAAAATACAACTAGTAAAGTAAACTTTGGCCACGATTTTTCTAGTTGCTCGCCAATGGCAACAATGGTCCCGGCTACTATTTGCCAACTATATTTTCTCCCTTTTCATCTCTTTTCGTCGCGATTGTTTTTATTGTTTCGCTCGTGGAATAAAAATCTGAAAATCATTTATTCATCGGTCCACCGTTGGATTTTATGCGATCGCAACGCATTGCTTTGTTATTCATGGGAAGAAATTGCTATTTTCCGAGGTAACTGCAATCCGAATTCTAATTCGAATAACTGCCCTGTTTTAAATTTTACTTTTGCAGTAACCGTTAAGTTGACTGAGGCGTAGTTTGGAATTATTAGGATGCTATTAAGAGATCACTTAGATGAGTAATGGTATAAGTGAAACTAATTGATATTTTTTTTGAGGAAATTTCGGTTCAATGCCCGAAATATTACATGTACCAGCCTGGTTTCTTGTTTCGAAACTAGATGTAGCTGAGATATCCAATAAAGTGTGGCATGATAATCAAGTAATTTTCACTGTGACGTCTATGGGACGTCACTATATGGGAAGATAAACCATAAAAAAATTAAATGAATGATTTGCATTCGAAAAAGTAATGAAAAAACATAAGATGTTCTGTTTGAGATAGTTATATTTATAATATTTTTAGCAATAACAGGCTATTTCAATGTGAAAAGCTTAATTTTCAAAATATGGAAAAAATTTGTTGACGTTCAGTTGTATACCATAACTTTGTTGAAACTGATAACATTGAGAATAGCCTGTTATGTCTAAAAATATTAAATACTACTTATATATATATATATATATATATATATATATATATATATATATATATATATATATATATATATATATATATATATATATATATATATATATATATATATATATATATATATATATATATATATATATATATATATATATATATATATATATATATATATATATATATATAATAATAATAATTAATAATATAATCATTTCATAAGTTTACATTATCGCTTGAAAGCAAAAATTTGTAAAAATATAGAAACACGTCAAAGAACAGAAAAAACCTTAGCTAACTCTCACATTTCACGCTTGCAATATTCAAAAATTCTGTTGTGTTATATGGTTCACATCTAATTAATAGGTCGAAAATAAGTTTTTTGAATTTTCGAAAATCAGGAATCATCTGGAATCTTCTTGGAAGTGCATTGAAGAGTTTCATTGACATATACATAGCACTATTTTCTAGCAGGCTCAATTTATGTCGAGGATATAAGAAGGGTTCCATTCTTCTCGTTTTGTTGCCGCTCCTATAGTTCTCGTAGCATTTTCGTGTTTGTGCAAAAACAGTAAGGATTTATAGATAAATAATCCATTTAGCGTTAATATTTTTTTGTTCTAAATAATCCTCTGCACGAGTCTCTCAACTTCATTCTATATATCGTTCTCAACGCTAGTTTCTGTATAACAAAACCCGATTCCATTGGGAACTACTTCCCCAAAATATGACCCCATAAGAAAGAAGCGACTGAAAATTTGAAAAATAGATTACCATTAAGGTATCTATATCGACATGGTGCTTCATAACATTGAGAGAAAACACCACAGAACAAAGTCTCCTAGTCAAATAATCTATATGTTCTTTAAATTTTAGTTTGCAGTCCAGATATACTCCCAAAAATTTGGCACTAGAAGCCATTGGTAATTCAATATCCTCCAGTGTCAAAGACCGAGGTGCACGCTGGACTGATCGGTCAGTTTGAAAGAATATACAATCTGTCTTGTTAACGTTGATAATAAGCCGGTTCTGATTACACCAATTTTTAACAACTTTGAAAGAATGTTTGCAATCCTGCATTGCAGCAGCTTCGTTCGTCGCTGTGATAACTATATTTGTGTCATCTGCATATATGGTTGTATTTGCATTATGTGGCAATACCCTTGGAAGATCATTGATGTATAGTATGAAGAGAAGAGGTCCCAGTATGCTGCCTTGTGGAACTCCCATTGAAGTGTTTAAATACTTGGAGATGTAACCATCATCTGTACCAATCTTCACATACTGGACTCGATTCTTCAGGTAACTTTTGAGTAAATCAAGTTGTTTGTTCCTTATTCCACAAAAATTCAACTTTGTAAGAAGCCTTTCATGTTCAACACAATCGAACGCTTTGGATAGATCCAGAAAAAGAGCAATTGGGATCTCTCCTTTCTCCAGGGCAATCAGTATAGATTGAGTGAGTTCCAAAATTGCAGTTTCTGTTCCCCTGCTTGGCAAGAATCCATGTTGGTTTTCATTGAAGACTTGAAATTTCTTAAAGAAACTCAAAAGTATATATATATATATATATATATATATATATATATATATATATATATATTTTGAAAGTTTTAGCATTAACAGGCTTTTTAATATGAAAAAGTTTATTTTTGTTGACGTTTCGTTGTTATATTACAACTTTGTCAAAACTAATTAATTAATTAATTAAGATTAGTTTTGACAAAGTTGTAATATAACAACGAAACGTCAACAAAAATAAACTTTTTCATATTAAAAAAACCTGTTAATGCTAAAAACTTTCAAAATAAATATCTCAAACAGGCAATAAATCAATTTCAAGAAATATAAAATTGCTAGCTGAAATAAAGCAATTTTCACAACTCACAAATATTATGTCTGGAAATTTCAATTTTTTCAAGAATATAGGAGAACAATATGGAAATTAGTTTTGACAAAGTTGTAATATAACAACGAAACGTCAACAAAAATAAACTTTTCATATTAAAAAGCCTGTTAATGCTAAAAACTTTCAAAATAAATATCTCAAACAGGCAATAAATCAATTTGGCAATTATCAATCAACTCAAAATCAAACTGTTACTCCTGTCTTTCTGCAGGAGAAGATGGAATTATTGCGGAACTCTGGAAACTGAATATACTACTCTGACGCACAAACTTCATCATTTAATATCAGAAATCTGGAGAATAGGAACAGATACCAGAGGATTGTGAATGCGCGCTGATACATCCATTGCACAACAAGGGGGACAAAATGAAAATCAATAATCAAAGTGGAATTTTCGTGGAATTGAATTGGAATTGGAAACAGGGAGTACCCTGTTGCGTACAAAATACTCTCTAATGCACTCCTTGACAGAGTAGGACAACAAGCAGATCCACTATTGGGGAATACCAAGCTGGATTCAGAAAAGGCTGATCATGTGCCGAACAGATCTCGACTTTGAAGATGATATTACAGATGAGGAAATGTAGAAATACAGTGATCACATTCATTGACTTCAAGAAAGCATATGATTCGGTAGACCGCGAAACTCTTTTGGAAATGATGAAAGAATTTGGAATCGATCGAAAGATCCGAAAAATTATAGAACACACACTTACAGGAACAACTTCCAAGGTAAAATTTATGGGCGAAGTATCAGATCACCTTGAAATCAAAACCGGTGTGCGGTAGGAGGACGGACTTTCGCCAATTCTTTTCAATAGTGTGTAAGAAAAGATCATTAGGAAATGGGAACTTCACGTAGAGGGCATACAAGTGGGTATAAAAAAAATATATAATAAATTTCAAATGTCTCGCCTTTGCAGACGATATCGCTATCACCAGAGACAACAGAACCGAAGCCATTCTCGATGTAGAAAAACTACATGAAATTGCGCAGAAAACCAGGTTACAAATTTCTTATGAAACCAAATACATGGGAAGAAAACCAAAAAATAGATCTTCTCTTATCACAAAACATGGTGAAATTCTGCAAGTCGGCCATTTTAAATACCTCGGGGAAGTTATACAGTCCTAAGGTTCAAACCGAATCGCTAATGAACAGAGAATTACCAAGCTCCAAAGGGCCTTCAAACTAGCATGGGCTCACAATAACAAAAAATGCATTTCGAGAGGTGCCAAATTGAGGCAAATTGACATTATAACACAACGATACTTCCAGAAGCAATATACGCAGCTGAAACAATGGTTATTGACGGTCATTTAAGAATTAGAGAAATAGAAAAACAAGAACGAAAAATTCTCAGAAAGATTTACGGGCCAATCAATAGAAACGGCATTTGGATGAAAAGACCTCAGAATGAACTGTATGAAAAGAAAAATATGATAATGGAAAAAATCAAAAAACGACGAGCAAAGTTGTATGCACATGTCTTCAGAATGAAAAAGTTCAGAATACCGAAGAAACTGCTCGATATAATTATGAATAGTAAATGCAGAACATAGTGGCTAAAATAGGTCCAAAAGTATCTACAACAGATCAATATAAAAAATTCTCGAAGATCGTACTGAATGTCGCTATAAAATCTCACATGTGAAGTTTGAGCAAAAGTCAAATCGTCAACCTGGAGTAAAATGGACAGATGAACGGAAGAAAGAGCATTCAGAAAGGATGAAGCGTTCTTGGAAGGCAAAAAAGATGAAGCAAAAGTCCGTACAGTACCACTGAAAGACAGAACAAATAAGGTAATTCGACCGAGACATTTCATTTCGCAAAATATATTAATAAATATTGCTAAGATTATTTCAAAGAACTCCGGTCAGTATTATTCGTATATATTCAGGGAGTTTACAAAGAATCTTGTGCGTTGCCTTCTGATTCTTGATTCCTCCATCGTTGACTTGGTGATGCATACAAGTTTGTCTTTACCAGATTAATTATGTGAAGCATGAAGTGATATGTACAAGTCCTCTGATACATTGCTTTTTTTTTATTAAAATTTGAAGTCTTTCGTACAGTAACTCAGGGTAAAAAGTTTTGTTTACCCTGATCATAACATGATATATATATATACTTAAGAAATAATTGTTAGATAGAATGATAGTTATTTTGATGTTAACTGTAAATAATTGGTCAATAAATTATTATTATTCTTTTATATTTTAAAGTTTTTTGTTATGTTCGCTTAGTAAAGTACATTGTGCAAATTTCAATCGATGTTCAATTATCAGTTCAAATTATCAGTAAAGCAAGAAATAATGCTGTAAGTACTTGCTACAAACTAGGTCATCAATAAAACTAGTGTATTTTTTAAAAAAGGTATGATTTTTATTTTTTGATTTTCGACTATCGAAAAAAATAACTGAAAATGCATTACAGATAATGTGTATTGTGATTATATTATTTCAAGCATATTTGATTTGAATTATGAGAGTAGAGAACAAGCAAAGCACAAGGTAGCAAGAAAATATTAAACTGTTGAAGAAAAATTGTGGAATTTGGCTTTTGTATAAATTGGACGGTATTTAATCGATATCGCTTTTTCTCAATTAGTTTTTCGATACTCTTAATTTGATGGTTTCAGGAGAGTTCAAAAATCTCAACTTCGTAGAAATGATTAGCCTGACCACCAACAAGAAAACATCGGTAACGACATTTTGACGTGACCAGGATGCCACTCCTCTGTTCATAAGTAGAATAATGGAGATCATATTTAAGCAGCTACTTTTATATATGAATTTATATTTACAAAAACCAGAAAAAGTTCGGCAATAAGAGAGGTTTCATTAAAACCAATTCAATTAACCCAGGTCTGCGGAAATTGAAATATTTATTTAGTAATACACGTTATATTGAAAACAGAAATTTATATTTTATTTGAAAAAAATGGAAATATAGTTGGAAGAAAAATAGAAGTAATCAGGACTACTAAAATGTCTACCTATAAATAATCGCTTGGTAAACGAAATGTGTGAGGATATTGTTATTATATCATGTCATGTTTTATATGAAAGACCATTAGGGAATGGGAACTTCACGTAGAGGGCATACAAGTGGGTATCAAAAAAGAAAATAAAATAATTTTCAAATGTATCGTCTTTGCAGACATCAGAGACAACTGAAATGTCTACCTATAAATAATCGCTTGGTATACGAAATGTGTGAGGGTATCGATATTATAAATCGAAAAGTGCAGAACATGAGGTGCTTATTCGACATTACTAGCTCAACAAAGAAATGAACAGGACGATTCTGTCTAAGACTCTATCAGAATCAGAAAAACAATCACACAAATGACAATATAACAAAATTAACTACCATTTATTTAGAAAATTCTTGAATTCTATCAAAACGTAATATCAAAAAGTGGCAATTAGTTACAGCGATAAGTTCAATACATGAGAGTAGGTATATTGATATATTTCGTCGCATAAAGTTATTAATTTTTTCATATTCATAGTCACTATTTCTGTAAATATTATTGTTATATCTATTCTCTAAATAAAATTATTATTGGAACAACACAGATTTATTCAACGATTCATTCCGAATACCTGAACATTTTTAATTACATTCGAATTGCCATTTTTTCTCTTTAAAACTGGACGAAAGTGAAGTCGTTTGACTTACCGACCTTTCATGAGGCACTGGGTAGTAATTTTTCTATTTCAATGCACACCTTTTATCTTCAATCGAATTTGATTTTTTTCAGAATTTTTTAGAAACCTTGAATCTTTGAAAACATATAGAATTAAGACGAAATTTGAAAATCTCTGGATCCTCACAACATTCTGTTTACGTAAACTGGAGAAACATAATCGTATCGACGATGATGAAACCGTAACGACAAACTTGAAATACTATAACAATTGTGAAAATCCGCGTAGAGTTTGTGTTTCTAGAGACTGAGTTATTGTGGGTTACCATCATGGGTTATCACATGAAATGGGTGATTTTTCAAGCGTAGTTTTTTTTTTTAAATTGAATAAAACACTCAATTTGCATCGTGATAACTTGGCCTTTGTCATTTACATTATAAAGATAACTTCATGTGAATGATCACGAGGCTCCGTATCAAATAGTCCATTCGCTAGGTCCAATGTTGCGTCACTTTTTCGAGCATTTCGGCCTGTATCCCATGAATTACGCGTGTTATGTTATCCTGTAAGGCTTCAATCGTGTTCAGATTGTCCACATACACTAACGACTTTACATAACCCCATAAGAAATAATCCAGAGGCGTCAAATCGCACGATCTTGGCGGCCAATTCACAGGGCCATTTCGAGAGATGAGCTGTTCACCACATTCATCCTTCAACTTGTCCATTGTCCATTGTTTCACGAGCTGTGTGGCATGTTGCACAATCTTGATGAAACCACATGTCAATCAAGTTCAACTCGGCCAACTCGGGCAAAAAAAAGTTGCGTATCATGGCTCGATATCGTTCGCCGTTACCGGTAACTTTTTTCCTCGGTCGTCTTTGAATAAAAATGGACCGATGATGCCACCAGCCCATAAACCACACCAAACTGTCGGTTTTTCGCGATGCATCGGTAATTCTTGTTTTGTTTGCGACAAACACAAGTTCAAAAAAAGGTTTTTTCGTTCATTCACATGTCTGTTAAGCCAGAAATGAGCCACATCGCTGAACACAATTTTTTGATGAAACAGCGGATTTCCATTAAGCTGTTCTAAGGCCCATTCACCAAAAATTAGACGTTATGGTAGGTCATTCGGCTTCAATTCTTGCAGAAGTTGAATTTTATAGGCTTTCAAACCCAAATCAACACTCTTCAGTACGCACTGTACACATGCGAGACAATGGTTTAATGTCCAACAAAGTAAACTTGGTGCGAAATTTGGTGATAACAGCACGAATTGTTGATTCACCAGGTCGATTATGACGACCATAATATGGTCGTAACAAACGATATATATTTTTCACAGAGCACGAATTTTGATAGTAAATTTCAACAACTTACAATCGATGCTCATTTGTAAGTCTCTCCATCATGAAATGGCAGATTATACTGAAAACTTTTCACTTTGACACATGACGTTCGGATGCCACTACTAACCAGTGCCGCGAAACTAAAAAACTTAACTCTTGAAAAAATCACCCATTAGGTTATCTTAACAAACGTTTAACTGCGACATATTTACCACTGTCAAGGTCATGTCTCACCTTTTATCAAGGGATCAGTTTTCGGGAGTTTATGTAGTCAATTAGTTTTCTTTCGAAATGTTCCGAATGAAGATTAGTAAGGTCATAGCTTACGTTTTTTCATTTCCATTAAGATGAAAATTCACAAAGTTCGAGAATTCACATATATTTACATATATTTTTCTATTTCATGATGGGTCTTCGGAAGTGCCGTTGAAGGTGTTGCGATTTAGTGAGATTCAATTTTAAAAAATTCGCGATACTTAAAAAAGATTTGCGATACGCCTTAATAAAATTCCGGTGAATAATGAAATATCTCAGTACAATAAAAAATTCTCGACTTTGAATTGAAGAAGAATATATAACAACATTTTTTCTAATTTATTGAAGAAATAACCTATATGAAATATTCAAAACTTTGCCATACTAACCTTTGTTATAAACTGTTAATGAGGATATTATGATTCCTAATAAACTCGTTTCAATTTTCATGTCGTGAAGATCTAACGTGTTCAAATTATTCCGTAATTTGAGGGGAGTTGCAAATACGGCCTGATGTGCATCAGACAAAGCTCGCGAAGTTTTTCTTTCACTGTCAGCCGTCAAAGGGGAGTGGAGTTCCATTTAAATCACAACATCCGCGCACTTTCATTAACGCCTCCTTCACATTTATAATCGAGACGTCCTCATTATTGAAACCTTGATCATGCATTTTTAATTTAATTATGCCCCGTTTGAAGTCAAGAAGTTTGAATGTAGACGTTACGATTCCTTTAGTGAGGTGCTGACGTCATTTGTTCACGGACAAAGACTTTTTTGAGAAACAATATTTCGTCAAATTGTAGTAGAACTGAAAGTGGTAAAAAATATAACCAAATGAGTCAATGATGACAGATAATCATTCATTATTTGATATATCATCATTGATATATTTGTAGACCTATATATATATATATATATATATATATATATATATATATATATATATATATATATATATATATATATATATATATATATATATATATATATATATATATATATATATATATATATATATATATATATATATATATATATATATAAATCTTAGTTTTAGAAAAAACAACTAAAGGTATTTTTTCTGAGGTTGCAGTCAATTGAACAAACGGCCAGGGTAAGGAAAACGCTTTGTTAATTTGTCGAGCTTTCGAAAAGTTTTATTTTCTTTTTCAAGACATCTGGAAAACAATGAGAGTTTTAAAAATAAAACGTACAATTGTATAATATAAATTGAAACTTACTAATTACGAGGTTGAACATACATTTCAACCTCAGAAAAAATACCTTTAGTTGTTTTTTCTAAAACTAAGATTTATAACATTTCCTGTCAAGAGACTACTTTTCATATATATATATATATATATATATATATATATATATATATATATATATACATATATTATTATTATTATTATAACGATTGATCCCCATGAGGAGACTGATTGAACTTGAATTTGCTCAAAACTATTTACTCAAAACAAAGTAACATTGAATAATCTTGATAATGGGTTAACCACCCGAAATATATGTCGAAATTTTATTATATTCAGTTAAACTTAAGCCAAGTGTGTAAATTTTGATTTATTGTTTTTTATTTACATATCTATACGTTTTTTCTGAAATGAGCTGTTTGAGAATATGTACCTTGATCGATTGATCATCCTCAAAATCATACAACGAATTTGAGAAATAATGAAGTCTTTACTACTTTATTACTTTTAAACTTGAGTATTAAAATTTTCAACGTCTTCAAGCCTTCAGATGTCAATTTAATTTTCGATATTCTTGATCCTTCTGCTGAAATGTGTTCCATTGAACATACAATTGTTACACTATGACCAGATAGCTTCAACTTCCATCAATGTACGTTCAATTTTTATTTTGTTAAATGCACTAAAAATGGTTGTACGTTAGGCTCAACAGTAAACGCGTTCAACTGACCAGTGAAATTGTACCTAATCAGCTCGCTTACTGACAGTTTAACAAATCGCTCTTATTTGCATTCGGACGGGCATTAAGTAATTTGGCATAGACTAATTGTAGCGGACACTGAAATAATTCCAGTAATTTGAAGGTAGATGATGCTGTATTATCAGTTAACAATACGAAAAGGCTCTATAAAGATCACAATGAATTGAAACGTGTTTATTCATAGGAAAGTCACACGCACAAATGTTTATAAGTTTATAGAAACGTATATATATATATAATATATATATATATATATATATATATATATATATATATATATATATATATATATATATATATAAGC
Source organism: Henosepilachna vigintioctopunctata (assembly GCA_030704895.1). NCBI lineage: Eukaryota > Metazoa > Arthropoda > Insecta > Coleoptera > Coccinellidae > Henosepilachna > Henosepilachna vigintioctopunctata. Next base: position 2,234,635 of record JARQZJ010000098.1, read on the forward strand.
ATAATTTTGGTATATCCTGCAACGCAATTGGAACCAGCCGTTGACACGTGTTTCGAGCTAATTGGCTCTCCTCAGAACGGTGCTGCCAATTTCAAGGTGTACGAACCTGGATCGAATTTTTTTTGATTATATATATATATATATATATATATATATATATATATATATATATATATATATATATATATATATATATATATTTCACTTATATTTACATTTCTACTCATTTATTCCATAAACATTTGTTCTTCGAATCGTAGAATTCGGAGAACTTTTATCAATTCTTAATTAAGGGCATACGATTCAGTGTTGATGAAAAATACTACTGAATGACGTAATGTGAGCATGAGGCCAATATGTCCTCACGTTCTCTAATGCATATTTCAGTCTAGATCTCTCAAAATAGATCTCATTTAGATGTCAATAGATGTCATTAATTTTTTTGAATGTGTTCCGTTATATTGTTTGTTGTTGTGGCTCTCAGAATATTCATTTCTTACATTGGTATTTCTAGTGAAGCATATTTAATATCTACAATTGATGTGACAACTATCACATCATTTCTATTTGTAAGGAGACTAAATTTTGAACCGATGGCCAAAATGAACTATGTTGGTGTCATTCTGGCACCTATTGTTGTTTATCACTATTTATTTATTTTGAGTTTTGAATTGGAGACTAGATTTCTTTTCGATTTCACATTGATCTTCTTTGCATTTTCTCAATGATCATGTGAAATATAATGATATAATTCACATTTTTGATAGCTCTTGTCTTTCGACAATTGTATGTGGTAATGTGGTAAATCATTCAGACTGACAATTGTCTGACCTGTTTGATGGTCAAGTTTTGTTATTCTTTGTGAACTGGTATTACGTTATCTAAATTACGGTTTTCATATTGAAGTTGAGAACTCTGCAACCTATCTGTTTATTTTCAACTTCAACACAATGCGTTATAGATTTCATATTGACGATGTGATTTGTTAACACACGTATTTTTTCCATTTGTTTATTGCTCGATGCTACAAGCTTTCTACAATAATTTCAGGGGAGTTCTCCTTCATCAACTCCTTAATATCTGATAGAAAATTGTTCATGAAAATCTGTTTATTATGTATCGCCTATTCGATTTCCGAATACTTTGAACTTAATTGAGGGGACTCAATATTATTGGTTAATAGGAGAAGCTCGCAATCCTTTATCAAGCTTCCGCAACTGATTCATTGGTTCATCAGAGATTCCACAAAATTTGAATAATACAATAGAAACGTTTTGAATATCAATACAGAGTGGATATTCGCTGAGCACTGAGGTGATTGCTGAAGCAACGCTAGAATTCATGAAAATAATTCATATACAATTCGAGAATTGTTGTGAAAAAGTACACTGAAACTCACAGTAACTCATGAAAAATCATTTTTCATTATAACGGTTACGATCCGAATAAAAGCTTAAAATAGGTACGTCTGCTTTTTGTACGAAGACAAAAAAATTGCCGAAAACGGTGCCAGTCGTCCTTCACATTTATGAGTATAAAAAGTAATATTCCAAATCGCAATTCGATTGACATTAGAAGCGACGATCCCCTTATTCATCGAACCGTGGGTGGAAATAATTAAAACTCAAATCGGGGTCACGGTCGTAGACAGGGGCGGTTAGGCGATACTGCTACTGGAGTATCGAAACGACCAGAGAGATGATTTACTGAAAGTCTACATCGAGAATCTGAGTGAAATTTCTTCACAAAATGCATAAAGTGAAAGCTCACGTACAATAAACCAGATAATTCTCCGTTGCCTTTGCGATAAAAGTCTGAATACACTAAAATATAAATTTGATGATAAATTGAGTCGAACTTTCTCAATGAAAATTTGGAAAAATCAAGGATGACAGTGTCTGTGAAATTAAGATTATTTAATCGAATGTTTCCGCAAAAAATTGAGAGTCTCGATTCTATTGAGAACAAAATACTGAATTATCAATTAAAAAATTCGTAAATTATTCGGAATAGAATAAAATAGTTTTATGTAATATATTTTCAATTCAATGGAAAATTATGAATATAATCTATATTATACTGATTTCATATTATTATTACTAATATTATAACAATTGTTATAAGAACGACGGAACTTGAATTCGCATTCTTAGTGCTTTTGCTTCATGTTTTTTGCCTCCCACAAACGCTTCCTCATCTTAGAATGTCCTTTCTTTCGTTCATATGTCGATTCTATTTCAGGTTTTTGATTGTTCCAGTTGCTTGTTGCTCAAAATTCACATATGTGATTTTATAGCGACACTCGGTGCGATCTTCGAGATTTCTTATATTGATCTGTTGTAGATCTTTTTCGGCTTTTTTAGCCACTCTGTTTCGCATTTACTCTTCATAATTATATAGAGTAATTTCTTCGGTATGTTGGACTGTTTCATTCTATAAAAAAGTGCATAGAACTTTGCTTGACGTTTTCTGATTTCTTCCGTTATTGTATCTGTCTTTTGATGAAGATAATTTTCATGATATTATTATAAAATATTATGAATATAATCTTAGTTTTATGAAAATCGTAATATGATGAACGAACGTGTTTCTCAGAATCAACACAATTTGATAAAGAGAACTCTAAATATTATATTGTTATTGATTGAATTAACGATGGTATACTTATTTTTGATGGATTACATTATAAGCATATCAACGGCATGTGTGAACTCTAAACTAAGATTTAATTGTCAAAGCAGAATTGATTTCACTCTTTTGCATTTGTTGGCCCATGCTTTCTCGACAATCAACCTTCCAGTTAAACATGTAAATGACAAGAGGGCAAATGCAAGAATTGATCATGACTGACTCAGGTCGCAAATCCAACCGAAGCCTACTTTCTAATGCATCTGAGTAAATTATGATGATCTTCATATCATTTTCTGAGAAACCATTTAACAATCCACAAATTGCAGATATAATGAAACCTGTTTGTTTTTATAAGCGTATTTTTCCAATGATTGAGCTTAAGACAAAAATATGAATCCAGATAATCAAGATATTAGAGTATATTACTAAGAGTATAATGGACTCTCTATGCCTATAGAGTTCTTTTCATGTTTGAGTTATCTTTGAAATAGCATAATGTCACACCAAAAAGAAGTATGTCCACCTGTTTACTTACAAGGTTTTATAATAACAGTGTACCTACTATTTTCAGTTTTTGAAGATGCAATGCCGTATAAGATACTGTTGGAGATGCGGATCACCTTAATAAAACGTACGTTTAGTAACCATTCACCAACTATGATACAACTCTACACCTAAACTCTAACAAATACCAACTGTGCCAAAATTTTCTGGCAGAGTGGACAAGATGGTGATACTGTACGACAGAGAGCAAAATGTATCGACCATGTATTTTCAAAAGCTATGGTACAATTACAAAAGCAGCTTGTAAACCTTTACTCCATTAAATGATTCATTGAGGTTGAGTTTATGAAGGAAATCTTTCTAAATGATCACCTTTGGAAATGATCATCTTTGTAATTATCTCAGACGAAAAGAATCAACTTCAATACTGAAAAGCACGTCAATAAAAAAAAGATTATCACTCTGTAGAGAGACGATAACTAGTACTTATTTTCGTCATCAACTAAAATACTCACCAAACTTATGTAAGAATATGTGATAATAATAATAATAACTTCTTCATTACCAACAGGTATAAACACAATTACAGAAAATAATAACATAATTTTGAATACTAACTAAATAATAAAATGAAAGAGACATATAACAAAGAGCTCAATTTAATCTAAAAAAACTAAAATGGTAACTAAAAGCATTTAATGAAATATTACAACGAATTCAATCTAAATCAATTCATTTTACTCAATTCTCTTCTCTTTCCACATAACTTCTGAAAATAGCTTCTATGGAATTAAAGTGAATGTCACAATTATTGGCAACTCTATTGAATGTAGACACCATAAACCAAGTGGGGACCGATTCTATTAGAGAGTTGGTCCTCGGGAGTGTCTAAGTGGAATAATTCTGTATTACAAGAATTTTGCCTAGGAACACGAAATTCCAAAGTAGACAATAGAGGAGGACAATCAATACTATTGTGCAGTAATTTGTACAGAAATTTGATTGATAAAGTTTATCTCCTGCTCTGCAATGAGTTTAAACTAAATCGACTCAATGATTCGTTATGAGTGACTACTCTCTGTCGATAAACTTTGTCCTCCCTCCAAACAAAGAATTTCAAGAACCTTTTCTGAATAGCCTCAAAATGGCGTGTTGATGGCAAATGTAAATAAGATGCCAGGTCATGCTTCCACACTCCAACTACGCATTAGGGTATTAAATAGTCCTATGGATGTTAGGAATTATTAAAATATTTGCCATTGAGTATAACGAATTCGTATATTCTCGATGCTGATGAAATAAGTTGGGTGATGTGTGGGAAAAAGAAAAACTTCTGATCGGAGACTACTCAAAGATCTCTTACCTCATCAGAACGAGAAAGAACTTAACCAGCGACAACTTGTCATCACACTCAATTTGGTCGCTTTTCCTTGTGAAAGAGACAACATTACACTTTGACACATTCAAAGTGTAATGTTGTGAAATAGTTGTTCCTTGTAGTTGAAATTAATGAAATAGTTGTCCTCACACCAACTAGCAACATGGTCCATCGCGAGCTGAAGTTGAACACAGTTGTCCTGTGATTTAGTTGATATAGTTTCAAATAGTCTGCGAAGTACAAATGTGGAGAGTGAATATTATCCATCAGATTATTTACGAACAGAATGAATAACAGTGGTCCAAGATTAGACCACTGAGATATTCCAGAAGTAGATATGAATTCAGACGACTGTGTACCCTCCAGCTGTTCGATTTTACGTCGGTCGACCACGCAAGAACGGAAAAGGTTGGTGAGGCTATCAGAGAATCCAAACTTATTGCGTAATTTCTGCACAAGAAGCTCATGAGCAACTTTATCGAAAGCTTCCTGAAAATCTGTGTAAATCACATCAACCTGACCGATGGAGTCGAGTACTTCAGAAACGACTGAGAAAACAGCATTAGATTGCTTGAACAAGATCTGATTGACATGAATCCATGTTGCTCAATCTTGATGCTGTTTCTGACGGCTGGATATATAGCATTAGAGATTACAATTTCAGAAAGTTTGCAAAAGTTTGATAAAATGGACATTCGCCTGTAGTTGTTTAAGTGATTTAGTGATAGGACATGTTGGTATTATTGGCACATACTTCTACTGTTAAGTACAATCTCAGTATCGATGGACGAAGATGTTCTATTTAAATAGTGGACTGTTTTTCTTACTTTATATTAGTATACTGACTTTTCGTCGTATAAAAAAAGAACTGCGTGTCCCTTATAAATTTATTTTAATAATGCTCTCAGACGGAGCTCTACAAATACATACAACTAATATCAAACTTCTTCTAAAATCGAACATTTTGCAATAATATTTTTGCTTTATATAGGAATCACCCTCGTCATGTCATTAAGGGGGATACTAACCCCACTCTGTACAGTAGAGCATGACCGGGCTAATTCTTGGTATCCTAATTATTTTAGGATTTTTATTAATACTTATTTTTACTACTAGTACATTTGGCGTATTTCGGGTAAAAACAAATCCGTATTTTACCATAGTATCAGGTATCGGCCTCTACTGAAATAAGATTATAATTTCAATGGAATTTGCCGTAACATCTACCATACCTCAAACATTAATTTGAAATCAAATGTCACTAAAATGAGATGTGCTTTGCACGCATATAAATAATTCTGACTCTAGAGAAATTATTCAGAAGAATATATCATGTTAGTACAAAATCGAGGCTGCAGTTGACACTATAAGTTACCCTTTGTCTCCACTTCTTTTTGTGATGTTTGAAATAAACACCTTCAGCCGTTTGCCTTCAAAATGCTTCACCTAGAGCCGTTTCTGTCTACAGAATCACACTGTGTTAAGGTACAAAGGACACGGCTTGGTGACTACATGGACGACCGCATTAAAGCGAACAATTAAATTGTCGACCGTATTTGGCGGAGCGCCGAAAGTAGCCAAAAGGTTCCTCTGGATAATTCGTGCCGCCAGCTCGGAACCCGAACTGCGAACTCGGCGTTATATTTCGTCGCCTCAAACCGCCATCGCCGCCCATTCGAAGGATAAAATTAGCCATGAAGGTTGGACGACCGCTCATTAGAATATCCCGACTTTTTCCGGCAATATTAACCCCAACGTTCACATTTATATTTCCGTCTTTCGGCACGCACGCAATTTTGATAGTTAGGAAAGAAAATGAAATCGTGACATTTAATATTTGAAATAGATTGAAAAAAAAATCATCTGCCACATTGTCAACCACAAATGTTGAAATGAAATTTCGGCGGATGAACCTTTCACGAATTCATCAAATACGTGATATTGGCGTGTCTGATAATAACTTCCCCAAATGAACTTACTTTGAAGGATTTTACTATTATAAAACAATATTTAAAATCTTCTCATATTTTTAATACAAATACGCATGACGACGTTTCGAAGTACTACTTCTTTATCAAATGCTGGATTAATACTGATTATTATTACTGATCAGTATTAAACCAGCATTTGATAAAGAAGTAGTACTTCGAAACGTCGTCATGCGTATTTGTATTAAAATTATGAGAACATTTTAAATATTGTTTTATTATGGATAATAATTTTCTCCAGGTATCGGCCTCATCAATCATCAACTTTTACGATGTTCGATATAATCAACATATTCAACGTCAGTCGACGCTTTTCTAGAAATTGCAAATTTATTTAAACTTTCAAGTTATAATTTGAGGATGAAAATGAACATTCTTCGAATTTAAATAGACTTTTGTCAATACCAGACCTTATAACAATTTTATAATATAAAACCATTCGTGAAACTATCTGAGACTACGTTTTTGGTGTTTGAAAAAGAAATTTCACGAAGAATATCTCAGAAACAACGAAAAATATTCGAAAAGAAGAATTTTTGGACCTTTGATCTTATTGATAAATGCTTTTCGAGTTTTTTATAACAGGTATGTACTAATTATTACAAATAATAATGAGCAGATTTTTGAGATATTTCTAGAATATTATAGAAACGTACATCAAACAACGAATGTCTTGATTTCGGGGAGTTCATCTATATCTCTTTCATGTTTTAATAGGCCTGTTGCCTACATTCCCTACGTACCTACTTACTTGTTGGCTTCGCGCTTTTGCGATTTTACAAAAAATATTCTGATGTCCAATTAATGCGATTACTGAAATGATTCCAAGAATTTAAGGTCCCGGGTATGATTGTGTCGAATATAAAAATTGTTACCGTAGCGTTTGCTTAGTTGTTTCAATTGAATTTATTTGAAGATAAAACAATTTGATTTTCGCATGTATTCGATTTGAATGTTAATAACTAGTTATTATGCTGCCTCAAGACTTTCAATTCTTTTTTTTCTGATAACTTTTATAAGTTTTTTGATAAGTTTTTTCCTAACTCCCGACCTTGGTGAAAAAATAGAACAACTGGAAAGAACAATCAACTCCTTCACCGAGCCACGCAGTTCAAGGACAAATACCATAACCTTGAAGTTTACTCCACCTCAGACCAGCTGATATTGAGAAATTTAAGGTAATTTATAAATAAGAGTGTTAATAGAATTTTTCATATTAATTTTTGTTTCATTTGGAAATATCTGCAGAATATTCCTGTTTAGGCTCATGGCGACCAAGTGACAACTCAATTGCTACATTATTGAAAAAAACCTCCATTCTAAAAACAATTCTAAGAACCATTTCGATAGCTATCTGAGATTTAACTTTAAGGTTACGATATATATATAATATATATATATATATATATATATATATATATATATATATATATATATATATATATATATATATATATATATATATATAAATTTAAATTAAGAATATATGAGTTGTCGGCAAATAATAGGGCCACTGCAATTGATAACAAACCAATTTGTTAACCTGGTCTATATTTCGAATGTGGATTACATTCTTCGTCAGGACTATACAAAGTATAGAATTTAAATAATGTTATAAAGAATATATATTACTGCTTACGGCTAACTAGGTTGAAGTTGTGCCAAAATATAGAAAACAGAGTATGCAGCTGGAAAAATCATTACAAATAATGCTACACAATGTGAACGCTGACAATAAATTATAAAGATTGAAAGGATAACCTAACAATCTTGTCAGAGAGAAACGCGGACTGTCGGAACACAGATGAACATCACCGAAAAAACACAGAGAGTACAATATAAATAATCAAATGTCATTTGTATATCCTGAAATTAATTTGATGAATGGTTTCAATATTTAATTCACACTATGTACTCTGGACGAAAGAAGTCCCTCTGTTGTTGACATAACTCTCCGGACTCAGTAGGTAGGTCAAGTACTTCATATCACGTTCAACATATATGGGTAACACTACCAATGATACGCAATTAAACAAAAAGTTATTTTCTCCTCTGCATCCCAAACTGGGCAAAATGTTGTTCAAACGGGCCAAAGCACTAAACCTGGTCGCTGTAAAAGCTTCATAAGTGGTTTTAGCTTCATAATATAATAATATATAATTTTATTGAGAAACATTCCTTATATAGTAAAATTACATTCATTTCAATTGATAAATAATTACACACAAACACATGTTAACTTTCAAGTTATTTAAAGGAGTATTGCCGTATAATTCAAATTTAAATTAAAAATATATGAGTTCTCGGCAAATAATAGGGCCACTGCAATTGATAACAAACCAATTTGTTAACCTGGTATATATATATATATATATATATATATATATATATATATATATATATATATATATATATATATATATATATATATATATATAGAGTTTGATTTGCTAAAAAATAATTAATTAATTATAAAATAAAATTAATAATTAATTTTCTTTCATAAAATGAATACACAACAACCACCAAACATCACATCTCAAAACTCATTTTTTCCAGCTCTATTTTTAATTTCACACACATAAACCAATTATTATACATATTCTGGATAAGTATAAAAACCAACTATATGTAATTATATATATGTATACATAAATCACACTTATTAGAATCACCTGGTTTACCATGCGTTTTTCAGAGGTTTCCTCATGGTGAAGAAGACTAAATCTTCCGAAGTGAATGCTAAGCCAGAAATATACCTCTAATACTAAAAATTAATATGTGAAAATACAAAAAAACTAATTTGATTTTTCTAAAAAATAAGTTTGATATCTTGATATCTATAGTAATTCATACAATTCAATTATTCATTAGTTTTGACAAAGTTGTGATATACAACGAAACGTCAACGAAAATAAAGTTTTTCATATTAAAATAAGCCTGTTATTGCTAAAAACATTCAAAATATATATATATATATATATATATATATATATATATATATATATATATATATATATATATATATATATATATATATATTATCATCATTCTTATATTGATTCAACCTTTTCCAATTACACTATCACTGTTTACATTGTTATTTTTAGTAAAAATTTTAATAAATCTCAAATTTTAAGGGAATTCAAACATTATAGCAGAGCTGGATTATAGCATTATAGCAATGTTGAATATGAATAATGCGATGATACATTATCCTTCTAGGGCTTATTATTCTAGTTACAGAATATTGAAATCAATGCCCACATTTCTTGAAACCGAAAGACAGTTTCTTTTTGTTTCGTACTACAAGGCACAGATCAGTTACGCGCCACGTCCAACAAATGAAAGGCAATGACTTCAATCCTCACATACACTCCTATCTTAGGAATCAATGAAAAGCACATGAATACATCTAACATTCGTGGAAAACATGGAAAATTCACACGTCCTCATCAATTAAGATACTACATTTTATAACTCCAGTTTTTGAACAATTTCATCTAACTTGATGAAGTAATGCCATCTAGGATTAGTTTGTAGAAACTTTCATGGACATTTCTCAAAACATGAGAGTAATCTACTACAAGAAAAAGAATTCTGTTTCTCGTGCTATATTATCGCACTTATTCGTAGATATTCGATATCAAAAGTATACTGTAACTTTCTTTCGATAATTTTTTGACAAATTATTCAAAAGATCATTATAGCAGAGGTGGCTATGTGAAACAAACATGAACAATGTGATGTCTCCATTGTCGTTATAGGAATAATGTTGTAGGTCTAGGTCTAATGATTTGTTGTACGTGGCGTAACTGACGAGTCCCTTGTACTCTTACGCTTTCAATACATGTAGGGATCGATTTCAATATTCTCTTTTATAAACATTTCAGGTATAAACATCCAGGTATAAACATTTATACCTGGAAGGATAATGGAGACATCGCATTTTTCTAGTTTCACATAGCGAGCTCTGCTATACTGTTTTTTTGAATATTTTGTCAAATAATTATCGAAAGTTATATGATACTTTTGCATTGTATATATATATATATATATATATATATATATATATATATATATATATATATATATATATATATATATATATATATATATATATATATATATATATATATATATATATATATATATATATATATATATATATATATATATATATATATATATATATATATATATATAATTATTTTTTTTAAATTGATTTATTGCCTGTTTAAGATAGTTTATTTTGAATGTTTTTAGCAATAACAGGCTTCTTTTAGTATGAAAGAGTTTATTCTCGTTGACGTTTCGTTGTATATCACAACGAGAAAAAAAAAGTTTTTTAATTAAAGAGTTTCGACAAAGTTGTGATATACAATGAAACGTCAACGAGAATAAAGTTTTTCATATTAAAAGAAGCCTGTTATTGCTAAAAACATTATATATATATATATATATATATATATATATATATATATATATATATATATATATATATATATATATATATATATATATAAATATATATAATATTGTCAATTCTCCGAGTAAGACTTAAATTGCATAAGTAAGTATGCGCCAAATTCATATGGAAGCAATAAAATGTTTATCGCATATACCTGAGCGAAAGTTGGAATTCATTGCATTGAAATGTGCTTAGTTATTTTCAAGAAACAAACAAATATTTCTCATCAGATGATTTTTTCATGCCTGAATGTTCATTCGGAACTTCTTAAAAGCCCAAAACGACTCGTTCTAAGATTCCCGTGATAGCCGCACATTTCGGGACAAAGCAAACACCATTAGACAAAGAGGCGAGCCGTCGTGGACCGACAATTTTCCTGTACTCGGGCTGCGGTGATGTTCTTATGATTTATACGCGGAAATTTCGGCGCACTAACCGAGCACTTTGCGCCCGTTTTCAATTTTCCACATTAGTCGGAGCTCGCGATAAATTCACGGCTCATTTTAGTGGACTTCACTAAATTAAAACGTAATCCGGCAAGGGGAAAACTTATTGGCTGGCTACCGAGACGGTTGCCGAATAGAAAAGCGGTTTTCCTAGCGGTTGTACTAATTAAGCCGACTGTATTGTGAAGAAAAAAAATAACACCTACAATCCTATTAATAATGTAGCTTACTAATAACATCGAAAAGCTGGGGAACCGGAAAATTGATAAAGTTTCATGAAGGTACTGTTACTACACATGTTGAATCGGTCATATATGTGTGGATGAGAATAATAAAAGAGGACAACTGATGAATGTTCTTTCAATACATCAGAAACAACTTCGAAATTGCCTACGAGAAGATTTAGCACATGTTTTTGGTTTGAAAAATTGTCTGCAATAGAAAATGAAACGTCTTATTGAATTGGAGAGAGTGGAAAAAAATCGTTTCGATGTTATAGGTAATTCGGAGAGAGAACATGAACATACACATTTAGTTATATGTGTATGTATGTATATATATATATATATATATATATATATATATATATATATATATATATATATATATTTAAATGTATATCCTAAAACAGTGTTGCCGTATTGATGCGACTTTCTAGATACTTTTCGAGTGCTCGGCAAGAGGTGGGCAAGAAAATATACAAAACGACTCATCGTTTTTAATTCTATATTTCGAACACATATTCGGTTCTTCAGCAGGAATACTAAAATATACACTTAGTACTAAGGCAATAGTTACAGTGTAGATAAACGCAACTAACATCTGGGAGAAGTCAATAAACTAATGAAAGCGACACAAAAATCATCCAACTGTTAAAATTAATACAAAACAGTATCAATGCTTCAACGAAGTAATGTTATGAAGACATGTAAAAAATTTGTTAAAATGAAGTTTAGTCATAGACAATGTATGAATGACACCTGAAAGTAAAATTTCACTATCACAGAAAAAATTGTATTGAAAAACGAAGTCAATCATTGCAATTACGCACCCACTCAATCAACGACAAGGGATAACTGTAAACATAACTAAGACCATCAATGTCAGTGTTGTTATTGTATTATATAATAATACAATATAATAATAATAATAATAATATTTATTTTAGCATTAGCTATTACAAAATCATACATACATTCAGGTTCAAACTATATTTTTTACAATTTTATGTTTAAAACGAACTTAGCTAATTTACGCTTGAATACCTTAAGGTCTCTAATTGTTTTTATGGAGCTAGGCAATTTATTAAATGCGTTAAATCCTTCATAAAATATACTATACCTATGTTTAGAATGCTTAGAAACTTGCATGTAGAAATTGTCAGCATTTCTTGTATTATGACTGTGCACATCACATTAACTGTATAACTAATATAATAACATTCCTAACAATATAAATAACAAAACTGATATTGAGGGTCTTAGTTATGTTTACAGTTATCAGTTATCGTTGGAAGGATGGGTGCATCATTACAATGATTAAGTTCGTTTCTCAATACTTTTTATCATAGATATATAAAACCATTTCTACTTTAATGTGTGATTCGTATATTTTCTATGATTTAACCTAATTTTTACAAGTTATTTACATGTCTTTATACCATCACTCCGTTGAAGCATTGGTGCTGTTTTGTATTAATTTTAACAATTAGATGAATTGTGTGTCGTTTTTAATAGTTTATTGACTTCTGTCAGATGTAAGTTGCCTTTCTCTACTTTGGAACTATTGCTTTAGTACCTAGTCTTCATTTTAGTATTAAAACTCTCAGGGAGCCCTTAATCGAAACTTGTTGACATATTGACCGCTTGGGTGTGAACCGGAGCGATAAAGAAAGGACCATTCCTACATACTAGTGAAATCTCCGAGGTGTTGGGATGAGATGCCTACAAAGCCTGCCATCTTTGTACATGACTATGTCGATGACTTTATCCGGCGTTTTGGGACCTAGGTGCGTTCGCAAAGATCATCGAAACTCGATTGTTCGGATGCGTGCCACTCATGATTGATTCCCATAGAAAGATGAAATGCATCTGATTGATATTTCCCCAACGAGTTCGAGTACTTAATGTACTGAACATTCACTCTCGAAAATTGATAGTTTTTGTTTTCAACAATATTTGTGGATGTAGCTTCCTGGGATTTCTGTTTCTATATACATACTTATATATATTTTCAATATTTCTCTAACATTTATCCATTGAAGTATAATGGAGGCATCACAAATCACATCGTACACGTTCACATATCTAGCTCTACTGTAACATTCTTTAAGTTAATTTGAATTTCTCGAATGAATATTCTAGTGTTCATTTTCTTATATATATATATATATATATATATATATATATATATCATCATAAATCATAATTATCATAACATATATCTATATGTGCAGATGACAGCAAAAAAGTAGATGAATGCTGGAAAAATTTTTCTTCAGTCTTCAAAGTTTGAATTCACTTCAATAAATTACGACGGAAAACACTTCAATTGCTGAAGAAAAATTCACCCGCTTTTTCATAATGCTAGCTGGAGACGGGTTATTCAATTTTGTTACAGCTCACAGTAATCCTTCAATCTATAGTCGATTAAGTTAGGAAATATGCACCTGATGTCCTCGAGTGAAATACTCCTGAGTAGATACAACTCGATTCAATGAAAGTCCCTGAGAGTGGTACGATATAGAAATATAATATTTTATGTCTGAACATATGAAAGAATGAGAATATATATATATATATATATATATATATATATATATATATATATATATATATATATATATATATATATATATATATATATATATATATATATATATATATATATATATATATATATATATATATATATATATATATATATATATATATATATATATATATATATATATATATATATATATATATACATTATTTTGAATGTTTTTAGCAATAACAGGCTTCTTTTAATATGAAAAACTTTATTTTTGTTAACGTTTCGTTGTATATCACAACTTTGTCAAAACTAATATAAGTAAATATTGTTAATTTTTAAAATAAATCAATTAAAAATATATATATATATATATATATATATATATATATATATATGTATATATATATATATATATATATATATATATATATATATATATTTCTTGAAATTGATTTAACAACGAAACGTCAACAGAAATAAACTTTTTCATATTAAAAAAGCCTGTTAATGCTAAAAACTTTCAAAATATATATATATATATATATATATTCAATGCTTTTAGCAATAACAGGCTTATTTTAATGTTAAAAACTTCATTTTCGTTGACAAAGTCGAGATAGACAACAAAACGTCAACGAAAATAAAGTTTTCAACATAAAAGTAAGCCTGTTATTGCTAAAAGCATTGAAAATATACTATCTTAAACAGGCAATGAATCAATTTTGAAGAAAAAAAATATATATTTTTATTTTTTTTTAATTGGATTTTTTTAAGGGGGCAACAGCACTACGATAGGAAGTTAATGTTTATATCTTTATTTGCTATCTCAAGCTTTCAGAACACTTCGTTTCATCTTCAAAACCCAAAAATGAAATTGTTAGTATGAAAATAACTAGACAACTAAATAATTGTACTGTACCTCGGAACAAATATGACGTTATAATAAAGCCAACATAAAGGGAACAATGTTCGGGATGTTAAAATCATAATGACGTCACTGCTAGAAACAAACATACACTTAAGATTTCAAGTTAACAAAAATTTACAATGAATTATAGCCTTTATATAAAGTTGAATAAATTAAATTTAATAATTAAATTTGGGCTGATTCAATTTCGATTGAAATTCAGTCTAAAAAAAGTAGTCTGAAAACATTCATGGTGATTCAAATGAGTGTGATATATCTTTTAGAAAATTGAATAAAAATGATGGAATGATGGAATGTGGGACCGAATGTTTATATACTCTTAGGCTTTGACAGAAAAGAAGAAAAGGAGAAAACGATACATCCGATAAACTAGGAGAAAAAAATTCAGTGATTCTGAATCTGCACCATAAATAACAATGATAACTGTAAGGCTGAATTTCAGAATTTGACCGAATAGTTACAAAAAGTTACTGACGTCACAGGAGTGTAGCACATTAAGAATTTCCCCACATGATCTTCAGAATAAAGAGTTCACACGCTTAAAAGTATCTTCATCTGGCATAGGACACTGAGAGTATAATATAAGATATAAAGACCTATAGAAAAAACGCCAAAGTTTCATTAACATTCGGTTAAAAACGCCTTCATCGAACAAAGTGTCAGTCTAATACCATATAAAAAGTGAAGACCAGGAAATGCGCGAAAGTAAACGAGGTCCCTGATGCAGAATAAAAGTAATCAAACTTCAGGGAAGTGTTTCATTCTTACTTTAATTATTCACAAACATTCACCCAGTGTCCAATATAACAACTATATCATCAACAAAATATTTACTGGGTTTGGAAAAGTATTCAAATAAACACCTAAAAATTGTTAGCACAAGATTTTTCACTAGTAAAAAGATGTATATGAATAAATGAGCTATATTCAATTTGTCGATAATGTAATATTGAGGCCACTTTTTCGAATAGCCGTTCACCAAGCAATTGACTGAATTCACTGAAAATCTGTAGTCATAACAAATCTTCGCTAAATTGAATATTCTCTGAATTCACATAATGTTGATAGCTCTTAGATTTGCTAGCCAAAACTCCAATTTCAATCTTCAGTCAAATGCAATTTCGTTGTCGTGTTATTGTTAAGTGATACTGTTTTCAGGATTGTCTCTTAGTAATCCTCAATAATCTAATGAATAATGGGGGGCTTTTATCATATAACCAAATAAAACAATAATCAATATACATAATATAATGAATGTTCAGAATCTTTAAGATTTCGAAAAGACTTTCTTTAGACTTAGAATAATAGAACCTAGTTAGATGGGAGGATATAGTACAGCCGTCGAAATGAAACCCTTGATGTTAGATCCTAGGTGCCTCCCAGCATGTTCAGAATCTTATAGATTTCGTACAGATTTTATTTACATAGTTATAGGAAATACTTGTTATAATAATGTATAAGGCTGTTATAATAATGTATAAGGCAATAAATTGGTAACAGACTATTGCTTATATCATCGGTTCATCACACTCGCATGAGTTTAATGAACTTAATTTTAGCGATTAGGCAGTATTAATTTATGTCTAAATTCGTTAACAATTTCTTAGTAAGGTTTGTTGTCCATCAGTCGTCAACTCATTCACCTGACAAGTAGTAGGCTGATTGAGGTCTAGTCAGCAACGAACCATTTCATACCGATTTTCAAGAATCGGGAGAAATGAGCCTTAAATTGGTTGTCCATCAGTGGGCAACTAATCAACCACCTGACAACGAGTAGGCAGATTGAAGGCTTGTCAGCAACGAACCCTTTCATACCGATTTTCAAGAATGGGGAGAAATGGGCCTTAAATTGGTTGTCCATCAGTCGGAAACTAATCAACCCCGTGACAAGGAGTAGGCAGATTGAGGCCTCGTCAGCACCGAAATCCTTTCATACCGATTTCCAGGAATCGGGAGAATTGGACCTTAAGTTGGTTTTCCATCACTCGGCAACTAATCAACCTCTTGACAAGGAGTAGGCAGATTGAGGCCTGGACATGGAGAAATTTCCTTGTGAGGAAACAGTACCCCACATTTCTATACAAGGACAACTGAAAACCTACGGCTTCAATATTCGAGAGCTGCTTGCAAATCAACATTTTCAGAGTCGATATAAATAGTTTATCTATGAGTTTATCTCCTGTTCTGCTCAGCAAAAATATAGATTAGTGTAGTGTTAATGTAATAATATGAATTGAGTTCTTGGATTCCTGATGGAAAAATGTTCATAAATGTAATCCGCAAGTGATAACTTGGCGTTGTTTCGACAAAAGTATATTCGTAGTAAATTTCTTGTTATAGCGCGAAGAGTCTGATTAGGTTGAATGAATATAGGTACCATTCAAGTGGAATCACGTTACATACAGCCGACTATATTTTTGGATTATTCGATAAGCTGTAAATACAAATTATACATGCTTTGTTCGAAGGCTACTGCTGAATGAAGAGCTCAACCAAAATAAACATGCATTCAGATATTGTAGGTGAAATTGAATATTGAGGTTAAAGATGCAGAGTGATCGTGTGGAACGAATTAATCGGCAAATGGTGTACAGAGTAAATAAGTTTCAGAAATTCTGATGTGAATTCATCGAGTGTTACTGACATAATATGAACGTCGATTTCAATATTTATTAGACAACACCTCAAATTTGCGGAACTAGTAGGATTTCCCAACAGCTCCCTTGTTCTGGGAGAGCTGCGATGTTATTGGCCGACAGTCAATTTAATCTCGCCAAAAATTGGGTTAGCCTCGACTGGAGAGTAATTTTAGCATTACTCAACATGCAATTCCGACGACAAAAAATCATAATCGAGTTGCATAAATTGAGCCTTTATCTCGGGTTTCGAAGCGGTCTCGATAACACGACTCGTGTCGATAATTTTAATGCTCGAATTTTAACACAAAGGTGCGACGCGGCCCAAACATGCGCCTAATTGCGGATAATTTTTCAAGACATGCCATCTAAGGCCGAATCTAAATGCGAAATGGTTGTGGCGTTTTCCGAAAAGCGAAACCGCCCAGCCACGCGCTCGATGCGTGATAAAGAGTTTTATGGGGGGGCGTTAGTTATATTCGCGGTAATCTTAGCAATGGGAAACACGTTTCAATGCACTGCTTGTGAATTTTAATCACTTTTTTCGGTAATGTCAGATAAAAATTTTATCGTTATTGAAACTTTATTAAAGTGTGGGTTAATATATTGTTCTTTAATTAATACGTGGTTTCGAAAATAGTAATTTAACACAACAAAGTATTTCATTGATTCGAATGGATATCGAAGGAAATTCAGGACTTACACTCAAGATGACACTACAAGAAAATCAATTTGCGAATAATTTTGATATCTTTACACTGAGATCGAGAAAAGCAAATCAATATTTTTTAACAAGTGAAAAGAAATTGATCTCCTCAATCCAATAACACGAAAATTAAGAACAGAACTATGAAACTATTTCTGTGGGTCCATGCATGTATATTTGATGTATTGTCATGTATTTTTATTTTTATTTGTAATTTTTGATTCATTGATTTTTTTTCTCTATTTAGCACATGTTTCTTATAACTCTAATGGTATTTGAGATATTGATATACATGTTATTTTGTTTCAGTGAACTCTAGGAATTATCTTTTAAGTATGTTTGTATCATGCTTCTTTCATTTATTTCTTATGTTTGTGTTAACATTTTTTCTACTTATTTTCATTTTATTTTTTTTCATGGAGGTTAGATGGAAAGATAGCTCATGCTAGATCCCGCCTCTTTCTTATGTGGCACGATATGTGTGGCAATAAAGACGTTTATCATTATTATTCAAGATTTTCTAAAAGTTTCAATGGAGTAAGCTTAAAAACCTCCACTGAAAAAGTAAGAAAAGTATATTAATAACGTACAAGTATTCTAGGAATATTGAATTAAAAACACACCAAAAAAAAAAAATCTTAATGAAGAAGAAATAAAGGCATAATAATGGTGCTTGAAATGAACTCATATATCGAAGTTATTTTTTAACATACACAAGTATTTCAACTCAATAGCTTGGAAAGAATTTGTTTATGAAAGAACTCGATAGCTAGCCTCAAAACACGAGCATGAATAATTTATTATTTCGACTCTCTATCTTGAAAACTTCAAAATAGGTGTATATATCGTCATACAATTGGGTACTCATACTTGGTATATTTATCACTTGGTTCAAGATCACCCCATTTTCAGTTATAATCTTCCAAGAAATATATACATATATATATATATATATATATATATATATATATATATATATATATATATATATATATATATATATATATATATATATATATATATATATATATATATATATATATATATACGTTTCGTTGTATACCAACACTTTGTTGAAACTAATGAATAATTGAATTTAATGAATTAACATCAAAACGGCAAACTTATTTTTTTGAAAACAATCAAATAGGCTTTTTTGTCTCTTTAGTATTCAGAGGAATATTTCTGGCTTAGCATTCGCTTCGGAAGATTTAGTCCTTGTCACCATAAGGAACATGCATTAATTAATTAATTCATGCTTACAATGAGTTTTTGAGAGGTTTCTTCATGGTGAAGAAGACATTTTGAGAGATGCTTTTTTTGTGAAGTCAAAAAAGGTTGTGAATTCAAAAAAATTACTACTAATCTAATGCTAATGTCATTTACGGCCTATTACAGTTATTTGTCGGAATAATCTCGTCCCTAATTAAGATGACAAAGAGAAAAACAAGATGGATGACAAAAAACTATCAGCTCCGTGGAATCAGGATAATTGTGTACGGTCCGTTGAGCGAGGAAAACCACCAAGTATTCGCATACGGGACCAGGAGAAAGGACGAGTCCTTGAACAAAGGGTCCTGCCGGCTTTATCCAGAAGTTAAATTAGACGGGACTAAGAGCGGAGTATGCAAACAAACGGGGTAGAATAGAAAATTAATGTACTGCGTTGGCTTTAGCTGGCATTCAGCGCGTGAAGATCGCGGGAAAAACAGACGCACGCCTCGTCGAGAAGGGCGTCGTCATGTCGTCTTTAACTTCCGCGAGCCTACGTGTCATTCACTCGGATTATTTTTTCTGCTGACTGAGGGAAGAATTACCGGTGGGTTTTGTTCCACCTATCTACATAGGTATATAGGAAGATACCTAAGAAAATGATGTGTTGGATTTGTGTTAACATTATAGCAAAAGGACATTCTTCGAAACGAACATAATTGTGAAACAGAAGAGAACTATTAACAAGAGGATGTGAAATATTCGAACGATTTCTTGTCTTATTCAATTAATATTGATAAGGACATTATAAACCTCAGATTTCATAACAACATTGAAAACTCGAAATTCTAGTAGTTCTAACTTTCACTCCTAGAATTCAAGTCTAGTTCTAGTATACATGACAGTGATAGGTTAAGAAGGTAGTAGAAGAGATATTGTTCTGATATACCTGATATTTCAACTGTTAAATTCTATCGCGCTGTTTATGCGCGATGGAATATATGTTTTAAAAAGATGTACTAAATACTGTATTTGCTATATGTTTAGGTGGGAAAATGTCTCTGTATTGTTTGTTTTACCCACACATGAAGAGGAAGATTTACTTCTCTGAATTGTGTATATGTTGAATAATTTTAGAAGAACACGTAGTTGTATGTTTTTTTATTGTTAGAGTTTCTGAAGAAGTAACCGTATTGCTTAAAACAATTATAATATGCAATAAAAATTATTTGATTTGATAACCTTTCATTAAGTCATTTATTACAGAAAAAAACTTTGAATTGAAAAATTTTATTCATTGCTCATTTCATTATTCATTTTATTTATTATTCATTTATAGTTGTAACGTTATTCTTTGACTTGAGTAAGGCATCTGACCTTTGTGTTCCAATATTGCTGTAAAGAAGTTTCACAATCTCGGCTTGCGTGGTGTTTGTTGCGATTGGTTGTCTTATTTGAAAAATAAGAGTTTGTATTCGTATTGGAGCACGAGTTGATGGGTGTATGTCTGAGGAATGTGTGGCTGCGTTGGGTGTCCCGCAAGAGTCGATACTTGGACCACTATTCTTTGTTTTATTTATGAACGACCTGCTTGAATATATTCGGGAGGGTGCCTCTTCTATGTATGCGGATGATACATCAGTTGTGCTCTGGGGGTCCTCGACTGAAGAAGTTGAGGTAAAAATCGAAAAAGTATGTGACCGTGTAGTGTCACATACTTTGTCAGCGCAATCGATTGATTCTCAATGAGGATAAAACGGTGCAGTTACAGTTTCATAATAATAGGCTACCTAGTAATATGTTGGTGAATACCAATAACCATGAAATCCAATATTTGGGATGTTTTCTTGACTCTGAGTTAAGATGGGACTCTCATGTGGACCACGTTTGCAGAAAACTCAGTAGAGGCTACTATGCGCTTCTCCAGTTGATGAGTACCTAGTATTGCGCAAAATGATCTTATAGGTGTATACTATTCAATCGTACATACAAATCTATCCTATAATACTCTATTATGGGGAATTTCGACTGATTGAAAGAGAGTTTTCATTGCCCAAAAGAGGGTAATGAGGCTTTTGTTTCGTCTCTATCCTACTGAATCCTGTAGGAAATATTTTATAGAGAATAAAATACTTACTCTTCCCTCTATATTTATCCTTAAAGCAGCTGTGTATGTGAGGCAAAATTTTGACTATTTTATTGAACTGGGGGTATCATATAGCACTGGAAATGGAAACAAGTTACTTTTTCCTAAGCATAAAAGTGCCTTATATGAGAAGAGTCCCAAGTATGTATCTGTGGCCATTCACAATAAATTACCAGCTTATATTACTAACTTCAGTACTCTGAAAAAATTTAAAAAAGAAATAAAATTATTTTTATTTTGTAGAACATTTTATACGCTTCAGGAATTCTATTCAACATAAGTGAATTCTGATCATAGTTTTCTTTTTGTGTGAGTGTAATATATCTGTCTATACATTCAATGTTTACTATAATTTCTTTTTATTATATTTGTAACTATTATTATATATTATATGACATGTACACGCTCATTGTAGCCGTAGTACGAATAAAATAATTATTATCATTATTATTATTGCACTACAGTAGGTACTTTATAAAAATTTTCAGTATTATTTCAAAGTACGTAAACGTTATTAATATATTCATCGGATGGGTTATCAACATAAAATATTAGATTAATTTTTAAGAATTAATGATTAATTCCGGCATGTTTATTATCGATGAGGCACAAAATTATCGAATATATTTGTGTGATATACTATGCCAATTAAATTCTTCTATCTCTGGAAGGAGGGTGGCGATTCCAGCTTGTAATCGTGTATTGTAGACCATGTTTGTACCTGGCTCACAATTCAATGCCTAAACCCTGTCCTTAAACTGGAAATTCCGCTTTTGCACAGGATATTTCTTGAAAGACAACTTTTGACTGCGTCATCAGAAATTGACTAGAAATTACGTGATAAATTGCCAACTGACCTCATCCGAATGCTGCCAGGGTAGGAGACATCTGTGCATTTCGATGTCATGTAACGACAAAACAGCCGCCTATTTATTTATTGACAACATAGGTCGAGTTGTTACTATTTGCCAAGGAACACGTCCACTATTTGTTAGGAGATGAAATGAACCGTATCAGTGATATTTACGTGTCGCTTGGAAATATTCAAGACTGAATACAAGCGGCATAAAATTCTGAAACCTATGCACTTTATGTGCACATCGAAATTCGTTGCTTTCCGATGGTGCTCAACATGAATACCAATTCCGAACGACAAAATCTTCAAATTTACATGAAATATTCGCCGAATGTCACAATTCTCTCATTTCACATATTCCAGATAAGTCGTTTGTACTTTAAGTGAATCGATTCGAAACTTTAAGGGCATTGAAAAAGATATTCAAGGGTTATTAGAAAATTACCTCTCGGAAGTTGAGATAATTATAGCGCTAAAATGATACTTTGGAAATGGAATCAAAAAAGTTAAAGTCACATTAAGAAGGAATTGGTCATGTACAGTATAAGAATAATGTACTGAGCATGAAGTAGTAACAAATTAGATGATAGCTTTGACGATTTTCTAGTTGAAAAGATTGTGAAAGAATTTTATCAAAATTAATTTATGTTCAATCGATCGTTTAATGAGATATGCCATGAAACTACATATAAACTATATAAACTAATATACACATACAAATACGTCTACATGAATAAAGATGAATCGCTGGAAATTTTCGAGAATTGAATAGAAAATATTTTAAAATTAAAAAATTTGTAGAGCGAGTGGATGAAATGTATTTGATGTCAATAATCAACACATTGACAAAACATTGAGACATGAACGTTACTTTTTCAGGTAGCAGCTGATAACTTCAAGAATATTCACAGAATGGATAGACGACTTTATTTCATATTCAGTTACCTTTTTTACAGCGAAATGGTATTTCCTCTGTTCATGTGAATTGAGAGGATCATAACACCGCGTCCTTTGTTGTTTTTGATGATGAAATTCCATCAAAAATGAGTCAAAATATTGTAAGCGTCCAGTAAGATTATATTACGATGAAAAATCTTTCTAAATTAATTTCGCAATGAAGAAAGATATCAGAATTTTCAACTTAATTACGGACTTAACTTGATTTGGTTTTCATCATATAATTACTGAGAAGATTTGATAAGTATTTGCTACGAAACTAAGAACCTCCAGTTCAACTGTAGAACTGACAGGATAATCACTTTCGATACATCAAACATTTTAATGAATTGAATTATTGATTATCTGACTGATTTGAAATTATTTTGATTGTTATATTTCTCTAGTATATATGTCTTCCTCATCTACAGACAGAATAAATATCTAGTAAAACTGATGGGAAACTAGTATATATATATATATATATATATATATATATATATATATATATATATATATATCAGGTATTTTCCCTCCTTCCTCAGCAATATAATAAGAAATAATCTACGCTATGAACAGAAACTGGAAAGCAAGAAGTATTTAAATATTGTTTCAAAGAAATAAAATCGAAATCGTTACTTTATACAAAAAAACCAAGAACAATACGTTTTTCCGTCTCAAGTCAATATCCCATATATTGATGTTTATCTTTTGAAATATATATCAATTATTTTATATAAAGTCATATATTTCATATATATGACTTCAATATATATGAAATATATGACTTTATATACATATAGAAGTCAATATTGATTTCATTTATTTTAAACAATATTTTTATACATCTTGGTTTTCAACTTTTGTTGATAGCTTAGATTGTTTCATATCATACTGCTGCAGAAGGACGGAAAACCTCTGAAACCTGTGTCAAATAGTCATTTGACACATACATAAGAAAGTTCAAATGACGTTGAATAATAAAACTTATATTAACTGAAGTAACTTATTTGGAAATCAATAAATACTAGCTGCTTGTTCACTACAAATGCAGAATGCCTTTTGTATTTTCAATTGAAAAAATATGATTTGATATACGAATTATTGTTTGTTAAACGCAATTGAAATTAAACTAGAAATGTCAAGCAGAATTTGTGTTTTTATTTAACGCGAATGTTGTTTTTAATACTTACTCCATTGAAATTTCGAATATTCTTCGAAACTCAAACAGTTCCGTTGAAAGCGCAAATCGTTTTTCTTATGAGCAATATAACCGGAAAAACTTACCTCGTTAGTGTTCCAGCGGTGACGCTGTGTGGGAAAGTGATCAGCTCGAGGAAGGCTTTCCAGATTTTCGGGTAATTTGATGGGCTCCCCATCTGTAACAAAGAAATAAACATTGAAACACTGAGGGAGTATGCAGAAACACTGGATATTGGAATTGAAGGCACAGAGGATTTTAGACATATATATCGATGGTGCATAATTTTCATCTATGTAAAAATACTTGAATCTTCTGAAATTATCCTTATTAAGTCATGCAAAGCCAAAAAGGTGATGTGAAAACTTTGATATAATACATTCAGGTAGAGTATTATTGAATTAGTATTCTTAGTTGGTATAAATTGCATTTCGTTTTCATCTACAAAGAATAATATTAGAAATTTCGACAGATTTCAATTCAGAACCAGCGGAATATCTAAAAATTTTCCACTTTGTTCTTTTGATCGATGTTAATTCCATTCAAATTAAATATATACCTGTGTATTCG